>BLSH010502991.1:945601-978797 GCA_018402905.1 Glandirana rugosa
TTTGGGCAGAGGGTTAACCGTCTCTCCTCTTCGCTAGGATAACCGGTGGCTCCTCCCCCTCCCTCCTCTGCGTCCCTTTCGACGGCACTTCGTGGTCCTCCTCCTCTGCGACGGGTCTCCTTCGCGACAGGCACTGGATCTACCCCATTCACGCCCCGACCACTGGCTGGCTGGTCCCACCCCCACGGACATTGGGTTAACAAACGGCGTGGGGGTTTTTATATGGTGGCCGGAGGTGACCATGACACGTAAGGACACGCTAAGTGTACGTCAAGACACGCCACGCTAAAGTCGGACAATTAAAACTTACCCGACTTCAGTGTGACTTTAGTATCACTTTAAGTTAATGACATCCCAAATGCAGGTCGCAGAAGTACCATGCAATGTTGTTGCAGTGAGTTTCCCAACGTGTGCATGCACTACTTTTGATGTGGTGCAGTGTGACTTCAGCCCATTCAAAATTAACAGGCTGAAATCGCACCGCACAGAACTGCATGTGAATCGCACAGGAATGCACAGTACCAGTGGAGGCCGGTGGTATATTTTTGGGGGTGCGGCAAACAATTGGGTTACAGGCACCCCCACCCTGGTCGGTCGGTCACCAGCCCCGCACTTACCCCATCTAGGTCACGGACAGCGCTTCCTCTGGGCAGCGTCTCCTCCTCCTGGTGCTTCACGGCAGCTTTCCCTGCGTCTCCTCCCTCCCCCTCCTCGGTGGCCAATAGGATCGCTTCTCCTCTCTGCCAATTGGGAGACGGGTTTCAGGACCCACTTCCTGATTGGCTGGGAGGAGAATCAGGAAGACAATAGCGAATATTAATTTGCTGTTGTCACACAACTGGGTGTGCTCTGCACTCCAAGCCCATCCTTTTTTAAAGCCTATTAGAGCCTCTGGCTTTAATCACGTGCTTCTAAAAAAAGAAAAAAACAAAACCCCATTGGAATCCATGTGTCCGGCGCCCAGCATGTAGATTAGGGGGCTGGATGCATGGATCAGGGGGCGGCACCCCTGCGCTCTGCATTACTGGCCGCCACTGCACAACACATTCCTAGGTCATTCCTGGTGTGGACCAGCCCTTATTTAGTCCAGTTTGTTCTGTTAAATATATGACAGAAAGCCTTTGTTTAGGCTAAAAAAATCCCGGTTGGTCATGACAAAAATCACATGAGCTAAGCTAGCTAGCTGATGACTACAAAACCATACTCTTCTATATACTGGACAAAAAGAAAAGTGCAGGGTTGTGGTCCTATCTTGTTTCCTTTGTCCCGATACTGAAGGACAAGTGAGGGTTTAATGCTAGGACAGGAAGTTTGTTACTGGTAGTGTCACCAGGTAAAAATAAAGCAAAAAAAATAAATAAAAAATATAAAACCAATGCAGTGACCACATCTTAGGACTGGTAAGCTGAAACACATGTTTTTGGGTTTAGATGTGCTTTAAAAGATTAAAAATAATCTATCAAAGAAGAAAATATGGTGCAGTTTTATGAACTTCAGGGACATTTCCAAGGACACAAATGTGAAAAATGTACATATACATATGAATAGCGTGGTACACTTACCTTATGTTTTGATAGCAAAGACCAAAAAACTGTGATCACTACCTTGCAAGTGCTTCTGTCCTGCTTTTGGAGGCCCAAGTAGGTCTAGGCAAATTTTGACTTTACACACTTTGACCAGTCTGCTTCACATCCCACAGTGCAATCCAGCTGCCTTTCATTGATTGCATAGACCCCTGTACTGTATTATGGAATGTGGTTGCCATGGAGAACATAGAAGAACCTTCTAAACACTTGGGGGCACCCAGGTTATAGAAGAAGCACTCAAGTAGAGACAATGGTCCTCAAGCACAGGATATGCTAACATCACTTAAGATAAGTGTACTATATTTTCTCAGATACGTATTTACTTTAATACTTGAGACTCTCCGTTTTGTTAAATATAAGAACAGACTGAAAGATGTAGCATGGCCATATTTCCTGAATACATGGAAAGGTAACGTAGGCTAGGGCCAAGGATCTATCCAGTATTTAGGGAAAAACTACATATACATTTGGTATGCAACTAGAATATCAAGTGCAGAGAACTGTAAAGCTACAAGGATTTTTTTTTAAGTATTCCGTTTCCAATGGGACAAACTACACATAGTACCATCTGCCTAGCTGTCCTGTACCACCCCCCTGGCACACGGCTGTCCTGTAGCTATCAAGGAGTTGGTTGCTTAGCTAGCGAGTTCCTGTCTCTGTTTCCCAGCACTTGCCCAAGGCAAGCATCGGGATGAGGAACACAAAGGGAGATGAGGTGTACCAGCCGAGTCAAGTCCCTCTGCATTCCTTGTGCCTGTGCTTTCCTCAGGCAATTCTTGGGAGCCAGAAACAAGAGCTCGCTATCAGAGCTGCCAACTCCTTGCTAGCTGTGGTGTCAGAAGGCCATGCACCAAGCGGAGATCCTTGCTTGACATTGCAGCTTGCATTAAATGATACCTAAGAAGATGGAGCAAGGTACTACATATACTTTGTCTCATTGGAAACTGAATATGGTTTTGACGGACCACTTGGCACCCCGCTTGGGTGGTTCCGCCAAACAGTGCCTCCTGCTCTCCAAAACCTTCCAGTAGACTGAGAGCTTATACTAGCCCTTTATCCCAAGCAGCATACACAGACAAGATGTTGAGTTAAAAAACAAAGGAATGACTCTTTATTAAAACTCAGACACATACTTTATACCCCCAGGAGGACATTCCCCTCTTGGAAATATTAGCATGACAACCTGGCCCCGCCCCTCTCTCCCCTGACTGGCTAGCTGACTTTGATTGACAGCAGTACTGTTTCTTAGCCAATCAAGAAGGAGAATCTTGAATGGCTGAGACACTCATGGACATATGGACATCGCTGCACAGGGAGAGACCTCAGATAAGTATTGGGGGGCTGAGGGGGGCTGCTGCACACAGAAGGCTTTTATCTTAATGCATAGCATGCATTAAGATAAAAAACCTTCTGCCTTTACAACCCCTGTAAATGTGATAATGTCATTTTGCATTATATACCAGGACATCTTCCTGAATGCTTGTAGCTCCCTCAAATGACAGGGCCCATTGTCAGTATGCAAAAGGCTACCATGCAATCTCCTCCAAAGCCCCGTCAAGGTTTGGTGTGTCACAATGGTCTTTAACCACTTGTGGACCGCAAGCCCGCAATCACACAATGTACTGTGGACAGGCAACCCCCACAAGCAAAGCACTGCCTGTTTCTGGGTTTAGGATGCACGCATGTGCAGGGATAAGAAACAAAGAGATCTTTAGTAAAAATCATCACGCCTTACACATTGTTAGGCACATATTTAAGCCCTTCATTACCCGAAAGATTAACCTCTTCCCAGCCAGCGTCATTAGTACAGCGACAGTGTATATTATTACCACTGATTACTGTATTAGTGTCACTGGTGATGTCAATGGCAGTTAGTCAGTTCCCACTCAGTGTTAGTTAGTGTTAGATTGCCTACTGCACTATTGCAGTCCCATTATAAGTTGCTGATCACCACCGTTAGTAGTATGAAAAAAATAAAATAAAGTTCCAGACCAGTATATATACCATAGTTTGTAGATGCTATAACTTTCATGCAAACCAATCAATATACACTTATTGGGAATTTTGTTTTACCAAAGTAGCAGAATAAATTTTGGTCTAAATTTATGAAGACATTTTATTTTTTTATTGGCTATGTGTTATAGGAGAAAGTCTTTTTTCATTTATAAAATAAAAAAAACAGTGGTGATCTAATACCACCAAAAGAAAGCCCTATTTGTGTGAAAAAAATTATATCAATTTTGTTTGGGCGCAGTGTTGCGTGGCCACGGAATTGGCAGTTAAATTAGCGTAGTTCTGAATAGCAATAAATGGCCTGGTCATGAAGGGGGTAAAACCTTCCAGAGCTGAGGTGGTTAAAGATACAGGAAGGGAACATTTAGTTTACATTTACCCGGATGCAAATCCAATAAACAAATTTTGACTTTTCTGAAAAGTCAATGCTGAGGATGGTTTCTAGCGCATCCCATAATGCAATGCATGACCTCAGCATCCTACTAATAGGTGGCATTGTAGGATGCATGTATGTGGCAACAATGAAAGTAAAAAAAAATGGCATCCTGCAGAAACATATTAACAAGTAGGATCAACCCCCAGGTGGTACTTAGATTACACTTATAATGAATGCATAACAAATTAACAATCTATAAGAATTACCAACACTTAATCCAGCTAACCAGGGAACCAAACTGTTAAAGTGGAACTTTGCTCTCCCAATCAATTTTGATTATTTTTAATCCTCATGTTGCTAGCATTAGTCACTAGATAGGAAAATATTTCATATTTACTTGCTTTAAACCTTTTTTTTTTTACATTTTTTCAGTTACTTCCTGGTTTTCAGGCCTCGGCAAATGATACCATACATCCCAGGAGTCTTCAGGAGGGGAGGAGAGGAAGAGGGGTTTCCTCAGCTAAGCACACTCTCCTGCATGCATGCTTTAACTGCTTAAAGCGGAGTTCCATCCACAAATACACCTTATATATATTTAAAATCCTCAAATGCATGATGAATCACCTTTGGAAAAAAAATGTATGCTCACCCTAAGTGCCCTGTTGCTATGTGGTCCCTGTAATCTTCCACTTCCTGATCCGTGGCACGCTGCATCACTTCCTGCTTCACCTGGGCTCATGGGAGATGTGAGTCATCATTTCCCATGAGTCAGTGGGCATCCCTGAGCTGCAAAATCGTGTTATTTCCAGACAGGAAATGACGCAATTCCGCAGGGGAGAGACATGTTATGTATGTTGCCATAACAACGGGGCGGGACCTTCCTCCATCGCTGCCCATTGTTATGGCAACAAGACATACACTCGAAATCGAGAGATGCATGTGAGTTACCCGCATGCACCTTATCCAGGAAGAAACTCAAGGAGGGTGCGAGTGGGCTACACATGCCCACAGCTAAGATGGGAACTCCCAGTAAAGAAAAAAATCAGCAATGTAAGTACAAAATAAATAGGAAGACTACCCACATTTAAAGCTATCAATTACTTTATTTGTGTACTGAATACTAACTAGGTGGATGCCAGCAAAAAAAAAAAAAATGTACGTGGGCGGAACTCCGGGACCGCCCCATGTACAAACACTGCAGCAGGGTGGCCATTAAGCACAAAATCACCTACCTGCACGTGATTCCTCTCTTTGGGTCTGGGGCGTGCGTGCGTGCGTGCTGCTGGCGTCCTGCTCCCTCTGTGATTGGACAGAGCGGGAGCCAATCAGCGGGTGCGGCAGACCTGATGTCTGCCGGGACCCGCTGATCGTTCCCGAGGCATATAGATATATAAACAAGGCAGATCGCCATTCTGTCAGAGGGGAAGATGGAGATCTTGTGTTCCTGCTAAGAGTTAGAAAGCACTCCCAGGGAACACATTTAACCCTTTGATTGTCCCTGATGTTAACCCCTTCCCTGCCAGTGTCATTAGTACAGTGACAGTGCATTTTTGTAGCACTGATCACTGTATTGGTGTCGCTGGTCCCCAAAAAGTGTCACTAAGTGTCGGATTTTTTCTCCGCAGTGTCGCAGTTCTGCTAAAAATTGCTGATCGCCAAACCAATCAGCATACGCTTATTGGGATTTTTTTACCAAAAACATGTAGCAGAATACATATTGGCCTAAATTGATGAAGAAATTTGATTTTTTTACATTCATAATTGGATGTGTTTTATAGCAGAAAATAAAAAAATATTGTTTTTTTGTTTTTTTTCAAAATTGTCAGTCTTTTTTTTTTATAACGCAATAAATAAAATAAAATCAAATAAAAAATAATTTGCCCTTACTCAAGATGGTCACGGCCAGGAATGCTGGGGGGTGTTTTCCAAAGTGATTTCTCAACAAAATAAAGTATAGAGACATAGATGGATGGGGGAGTTTGCTTTAAATATTAAGAATGAATCAAATAGCGTTTTTGCTTTGTGGTGCTCAGATGCAGTGAAGATTCGCTTTAAGCATTTCTAACAGTTCATTGGTTTGCACTTATGGCAATAAGCCCCCCTATGGTGACTCAGATTGTAGATTTCTTGGAAAAATGACAGGCCTCGCGATCTCTTTCTTATTAATAACATTTGTAACATGTCCTATTTTTTTTTTACCAGCAGCACAGATAAATTACAAAGCAGGGGGCAACCCAAAGGTTTGTTTCAGTGATTTAATTTAAGCCCCTTACTTTTATTTCCATACCAAAAAAAAATCTAAAAGCCAGCATCTTTGTCCATCACTTTCTCTTTTTTTTTTTTTTTTGGGCCATTACTATTCAGGTCTCCATAGCAAACAGTTAAAAACTTGATCACACAATCTCAAGCTCTTTGCATATATTGACAGATTTATAAATCCATCAGATTGATAGCCCATGACCTTGACTAGGAACTCATGCACCTCTCGTAATGTGAAATCCCAAGGAGCCACTCACTGCTCCAGTAACTGCAGAAAGAGATAGAGGGAGAGACCCCTCCCTGGCCCACAGACAGTTTGACTGGCAGCTGCATTGTGCAAGAGGTTCTGCAACATCTGTCACCGACTAAAGAAGTCCCTGTAATAGTGCCATAATCACAGCAGTAATTTCCTCTGCGTACACCCAGGCTATGGCGCCCCTGCTGCGCGTTCACACTGAGCTGGATAGAAATATCTTGCACCTTCCTATAAAAGAATATGGAAAGGAAAAGAGAAAAACGCAGAGAGAGAGAGATGGGGACAAGGGAAACAAGTGGCAAGAAGGCTTAGAGAGGAATCAAGGCACAGAGAAACACTCCGCTATTCTGCTTGTCATTAGGACAGTCAATGAGACTGCACCTGGGGGGATCTGGCGCAGTAATCAGGCGGCAGACAAATCCGTGTGAATTTCTCTGACCGCAGCAGCGGGAGGTTGATATCTTCACCATTTTAGCAGAGAAAGCGAGAAAGACACTGCATAGGTGAAAACGAACTGCGAGCTTAGGCAGGCTGGGTGATGGGTACTGAGCATTGTTAAAATTATTTATCTCACTTTATAGGCTCTTGTCCTTTTAATCATAGATCCTTTATCTCCTTCCCTCTCTATTTCTTCTCCAAGACTGCTTGGCTTGCCCATGATTTTCTGAGGCTCAGCTTCAATTTATGCCTGGGCTCCTTATCCACCCCGCTTGCCTTGGTTCCTTACTGCTTCTCTGTATCACAGTAAAGGTTATACATCGTAATGTGTCTGACATTCACAATATGGCACAATCTATTACACTACTGTTCCTCCCGCTCTGTATGAACGTCTCTATTTCTTACACTGCATACATGCATTATCAGTCTAAACTGATAGGTAACACATATAGAGCTTTAAAACAAATCAGACACAATGGGGTTGGTTTTCTAAAGGGAAAAAGACTGTGCAGTTGCTCCAGAGCTTAGTAAATGTGCTGACTTTCATCATCCAATCATGTGGAAGCAAAAAATGCTGTTTCCTTTTTCATTTTCCTTGCACATGATTGGGTATTCTTTGCAAAGTGAAGCCTTACCTCATTTACTAAGCTCTGGAGCAACTGCACTTGCAGAGTGCATGGAAAAACCGATGCAGAGAAGCGCCACTCAGTACCATGGTTTAATTCGTAATAAAACAAGGTATCATAGGCGTGCGCACATGGGTGGCAGGCTAATCACCCTGTACTATGCAGATTCCCCCTGCTGCCTGGCTGCAGAGAAAGGGACTGGGGAGTCTCTTTCTCTGTCTCAAAAGTGAGACATCAGGGGTTTGTTTAGACCTCTGATATTTCATCAAAGCCACCAGCAGGGCTCCTAAAAAAAATTGTAAAAAAATAATAAAATAATAAAAAAGCAATTGTAAAACACAAATAAATAAAAATAAACTACTGACACTGATCTCTGCCCTGCTGACACCACCCTCTGCCCTTCTGACATATATACACACACACTCATGTTTGTTTGAGCTTTGTGGTGCACACACTAATGCAATAGGCTGCACACACCTATGCAAGGCATAAAAACACTTACATAGAAGTCCTGGAGTAACAGCTCCTCATGTGGTAGAAAATGCCTCTGTGGTGAGTCTGTACACTGTAAGTGGTGTGGGGGGGGTTGGTCACAAAACACAGCGACACCGAGGGACAGGACGCCGGCAAGTCCTGTGGATGGTTCTGGATGTGGGGAAGGAGAGGACCAGCCTGGAACGCACTGCAGCTGTCTCTGACAGGTACCCTATCCCCACTTCCAGGAGACCGGACCTTGGCGAAGTACATCAGCAGCTCGGTCCCCCTCCTTCCCCTTCTGCCGGACCAGTGAGAGAGCGCAGGGGCGGGCGGACCTCCACTTTAACTGACTTTAATATTCAGTAATAACCAGGGAAAGAGTGTCTTATTGGGGATTCAAGGGAGTAGAGACCTTAAAGTGATACTAAAGTCTCAGAGCAGCCCCAATCCTCCACTTCTCGGGTCTCTCTTCTGTGCTCCTGGACCCTCACTCCTGTTGCATTCCCCCACAGCAAGCAGCTTGCTATGGGGGCACCCAAGCCTTGGTTCCCTGTGTCCATTCAGACACAGAGCCGCAGCCTGGCCCTGTCCCTCTCTCTCCTCATTGGCTCACTGACTTTGATTGACAGCAGTGGAATCCAATAGCGCTACGCTGCTGTCTGTCAATGAGGAGGGAGAGTACTGGGCAGCTGAGTCTCTTGTGCAACATTGCTAGATCGGGGTGGGCTCAGGTAAATATTAGGGGGGTTGAGGGGGATGCTGCTTCACACAGAAGGCTTTGTATCTTAATGCATAGAATGCATTAAGATAAAAAAACGTCTGCCTTTACAATCACTTTGAGACATAGGTGCTAAACCTGTGGCCCTCCTGCTGTTGTGAAACTACAAGTCCCATCATGCTGCTGCCTTTGGGAGTAACTGACAACCTTGCAAGGCCTTGTAAATGGTCACCTTGTAAAACAACCCAGTTTAAAATAGGAATAAAATGCAAAACATTTTTGTATAGATACATAAACAAAATACACATTATAGATACCGTTCTTTCCCTTTTTTTTTTATAAGTGATCACATTCCCTCTGTTCTCAGCTGCATAAGAGCTGGGGAGAGGAGAAGCAGCAGCACACTGAGATTCCCAGTAAATGGCTGTGCAGCGGGGGTGTGTTAGGACAAGCCTGATCATTGGAGGAGAGCAGGCTGAGTTTCCAGCATAGCTAGAGATCTGACCACGGTATGCTCTCCTGCTTGGTGTGGTCAGTTTTTAACAGGGTAGCAATGGGACTGGCAGGAACACCAGGGATTTTACATATAGGAAGCAATAGAAAGAGAACAGGATGCTTTCTTATAAAAGTATATGGTACAGCAGGCACATATCAGGAATATAAAGTGTTGGGGTAAATTTAAATAAAATCATGTACTCTTGGCTGGCACTGCCAGGACTGGCTTGGTGATACACAAGCCTAGAGTGAGGGTAGATGGTCTCACCTAAAAACTGCCATCTGCCACATTAGGCATATGAAAGTTGTGGCCTGCTGAAGGTGGGAGGGCAGGTAGACACGTCTCTAACAGTAAAGTGGTGGTGGGCAGCAGGAGATGTAGCAATGGTTGGTAGTAAAAGCTGGTGGATGAGCATAAAAGTTAGACCGGCCATGACTCCAGACACAGACAGTTATTGTGACTGCGGATCTAGAGTAACATTGGCTAGAGTGGGCCTTTGCAAAAAAATCTTTTCACATGTTGCTGGTTGGCAGGAAGTGGAGTGAAGGTTGTTGGCACGTGGTGGGCAGTGAATTTGAGCTGGAGCCACTGGTGGGCAGTGAATTTGAGCTGAAGAGAGTGGTGGGCAATGATTTTGGGCTGAAGAAGGTGGCGGATAGTAAATTTGACCTGAAGATCTTGGTGGCCAGTGAAATTGTGCTAAAGAAAGTGGCGGGCAATGATTTTAGGCTTAAGACATTGGTGGTAAGAGAATTTAAGCTGATGATGTTGGTGGGCAGTACATTTGAGCGAAAGAAGGTTATGGTCAAGGAATTTGAGATTACTAATGGGTAGTGAATTTGAGTGATGAGCAGAGAAATTGAGATGCCCTGGTAGGCAATTAAAGTATTTTCATGATAAAGCATTTCACATTTTTAAAAGTTTACATTTAGGCCTCATACACAAGGGCGTATGAAAAAAAAATTAGCAAAACGTTGGGCCCAACGTCAGGGAAAAATCAAAGTTTTTTTCGGCGTTAATGAGCGTTAGTGAGCGTCAACATCAATAGTTGTTTTTTTTTTAAATAAACAGTCTTCTGCTATTTTTTAACCTGAAAACGCCAGCGTCAAAAACGCCGGTTAACATCGGTACGGGGTTAGTGAGCGGTTTGCCGGCTTAGCGTCAAAAACGCCAAAACGCTACAGCCTCGAAACGCGCTGGCCCCCATTCTATTTACAGCTCACTAACGCCGACGCCCTCTACAGCTCAAAAACGTTGGTGTTTTTATGGGGCCTTTGAATAACACGGAGAGCTGCAAAAAACGCCAAAAAACGTGGCGTCAAAAAATGCCCATGTGTATCAGGGATTATAATATTTCCGGTTGTGTTTGAATATCTTTGGGGCCCATCTGTGTACTTGCATTTGACATGCCTGCCCTATAGTTTTAATATACAGCAACTGCAGCAGTCTGTGTATTTATAGGTTAAAAAAACAGCAATATACACATATTGCAGTACATGACAGTCAGGCAACAGGGGGACAATTCTAATGGGCAGGCTGGGGGAGAATCTCTAACCAGGCTCCCTTAGGCCCAAAGCTGCATAGCAAATAAGTCAACTGCAATGGCAATAAGTCCACTGTTGACTGTAAAAATCACTGTCTATGCAAAACTTCATTACAAAACTAATTTCACGGTGATAGAGTCATCACATCAAACATGATGTCATTATGTCAAAGGTACCAGTGCACAGGAGCGTTAAGATACATTATTACTTGTGGACTTTTGCATGAGTTTATATCTTATTCTACCTACCAGTATCTATGGCTTTATAGCCTATGGATGTATTTTTCCATATAGCAATCCAAGGTACCAGGAGCTGTGTTTAGCTAATCATTGTTCTACTCCTCTCACTAGTTTGAACTCTGAGATATTTTCAGCAAACCCTCCTCTACACACTTTTAATCACAAAGCAGTTGAAGCCTGGAAATGCAGACAAGCAAAACATGGATTGGCAGACACTGCAGTATGCAGGTTACTGTGGTGATGGGAAACCAAGAAAAAGTCAGTGAAGTTTGGAAAATGACTGAAAAGGACACAGCCTGTCAACCTTTATCTCCATTGTTCATTTACAGAGAGCTGTGCAAACAGGATTCTACCCGTGTTCTATGGAAATAGGAAGAGTGAAGCAAGATTCTGTAAATTCCTTTACCAAATTAACTAAAGCTGCATAACCAAAAGGTCTAATTGTATAGCAAGTAATTGCAAACCCATAAAATCCTTGTTCGCCATTATATAACTGTTGTTGCGTCAACACCCTGAGGAATATTGTTTCTAAGAGCTGCCAAATACTTAAAGTGGTTGTATCATCATTTCTATAAGTCTTTTCCTTGATAATGTAATCAGTAATGTGATTTCACAGCGCTCCTACCTCCTTCATTCTTGAGATATTTGTATATTCTTTTGCCATGACGTCACCCGCACATGCGCAGTACATCGTAATTTTCCGGCAGGCCAGGACTCCGCTGTAAATATGCTTGGGGTATACAGGCGGCGTCATTTCCTATTGCTGATGTCAGCCCCCCAGCATCTCATGAGACAAAAAGGAGGAGCGTGATGTTGTTTAAAAAAAGTTCAGGATTGGCTCTTCTTAATTTCCATAGTAACCGGAAACGAAGAAGATGCCGGAATTTTTTTCGTAATGCGCATGCGCGGGATTACGGGCTGGAAAAATAAGTGAGGGCGGATATAGGCACCGGTACAAGACGCAACATTTAACATGGCGGTGGAGATCAGGAGTGCAGAACGAAAAAAGTATGTCTTTTTTATACAGTAAGAAGACTTTTCATTTATTCTAAAAATGATAGTTTAATTGAGAATAAGCTATTATATTGTATTAGAGGTAATAGAAAAAAAAATTGTTAGAGGATACAACCGCTTTAATACTTATAAAGAAGGGAGAACACTTATTTGTCCACTAGAGCTTGCCAATCTCTGTACTACCCATCCTTCCACTGTCACTACTTCTCTACTGGAGTACCTCCAACACATCTTCATACCTGGCTAAATAACTGGGAGATCCTCAGAAGGGTAATTGGTGTCTCAGTACAATGCCCGATTTGTACACCAAACTTTCCAAGCCTTAGATTGGTAGCATTGATCCTTATCCCACAATGCCACTGTACTGCTGCCTTGCTAGACAACCGAGGATGGCATATGCCATGCGAGGAAATCCATAGGTGGTGCTAGTTAACACTATTTTACTGAGCATGTCTTACAGTTAAACAATTTGGTAGCTGAAGCAGTATGACCAACATCACCCCACAGTATCTGCTTCTCAGAAACATTTAAACAAGCATTGAATTAGGATAATAGATTGGCTCCATAAAGCTATCAACCCTGTGGCGCTGTCCCATCACCATGCTATTGTCTATAAAAGTGAAATAGTACAATGTATAGTAAACACAGCACAATATAGACCAGGGGGCGTCAAACATTTCTGTACAAGGGATACATTGTATATTTTATAGATATTCATGGGCCAAAAATTTTTTTTATAACAAATCAAATTTAAATGAATGAATAAGCTTGATGTGATTTCAGAACAGAGAAAAAACATCAGTAAACTAAGAAAGAATTCCAAATACATACTTTCTCCTGATGATGTCTGTATAGAAATGAAACGCGTTGGGTGGGGCTTGCTTTTCAACGTCATCATGCCCACTGTTGGACTTGCAGCAGTGCTGTTTTTGAATCATTGGTCTTTCATCTCCCAAATGTGAGTGGTATTTTAAATAAATGTGATTCTGTTTTTAAACTACTACACTATTGTGTTTGCCTTTATGTTCTCTTTATGCTCTGTGTGACCTTTATGTGGAGTGCTGGATCACCAGGGATGTCTGAGGATATTGTAGCTGTGTGGCAGCCAGGCGCAATTGATTTGTTTCTTAGGAGATCCAACTTATCTGATAAGGAGCTTTTGGGCGCGGGTGGAACACTGTGAAGTGCACAATAGTTTGCTGTGTTGTCGTGGGCACATTGGTCCTTCCACAAAATTTGACATCCTGTTTATTACAAGATGTATGGGACTTGCACCAATAATTGTTTGCATTAAATGCATTGATTTCACTCAGGGATATGATATATACACTCAATGCATTTAGGCATCGAGATGTGGTGAAGAAAACTTGCTGAAGTTCAAACGGAGCATCAGAATTGTTAAGAAAGGGGATTTATGTGTCTTTGAACGTGACATGGTTGTTGGTGCCAGATGGGCTGGTCTGAGTATTTAAAAAACTGTTGATCTACTGGAATTTTCATGCACAACCATCTCTAAGGTTTACACAGAATGGTTTGAAAAAGAGAAAATATCCAGTGAGCGGCAGTTGTGTGGACGAAAATGCCTTGTTGATGTCACAGGGCAGAAGAGAATGGGCAGACTGATTTGAGTAGATGGAAAAGCAACAGTAACTCAAATAACCACTCATTCCAACCAAGGCATGCAGAATACCATCTCTGAATGCACAACACATCGAACCTTGAAGCAGATGGGCTACAGCAGAAGGCCACACCGGGTGCCACTTCTGTCAGCTAAGAACAGGAAACTGAGGCTACAATTTGCAAAGGCTCACCAAAATTGGACAATAGAAGATTGGAAAAACGTTGCTTGGTCTGATGAGTCTCGATTTCAGCTGCGACATTCAGATGGTAGGGTCAAAATTTGGCGTAAACAACATGAAAGCATGGATCCATCCTGCCTTGTATCAGCGGTTCAGGGTGGTGGTGGTGTAACGGTGTGCAGGATATTTTCTTGGCACACTTTGGGCCCCTTAGTATCAACTGAGCATTGTTTAAATGCCACGGCCAACTTGAGTATTGTTGCTGACCATGTCCATCCCTTTATGACTACAGTGTACCCATCTTGTGATGGCTCCTTCCAGAAGGATAATGCACCATGTCACAAAGCTCAATCATCTCAACACTGGTTTGTTGAACAGGACAATGAGGTCACTGCACTCCAATGGCCTCCACACTCACCAGATCTCATCCAATAGAGCACCTTTGATATGCGGTAGAACAGGAGATTTGCATCATGGATTTACAGCCGACAAATCTGCAGCAACTGTGTGATGCTATCATGTCAATATGGACCAAAATCTCTGAGGAATGTTTCCAACAAGGTGTCTCTGCCACGAAGAATGAAGGCAGTTCTGAAGGCAAAAGGGGGTCCAACCCGGTACTAGCAAGGTGTACCTAATAAAAAGCCTGGTGAGTGTATGTTATAATTTACTCACATATTCTTATATTTCATGTATTTTGGGTAATTGTTGAGATTTTTTTTAAGGAGACAGCACACCTACTTTTTGTTTATATATTTGGGGTCCAGTATTTGGATAATTAGTGTGCTGCTGTTTTATTTACAGTATTTGTTTATGTACTAAGCGCAGGGATCTTTGTAGGTATTTATAAAAAAATTCCAAATAAACTTGAGCTCATTAGAGTTCCTATCAGGGCCCCCTCATATTCCCATCACAGCCCCCCTACATCAAAGTCCCCTTACATTAGGGTCCTTTTAACATTTCTTTTTGTAGCCTCTCAACAATTGCTTACAATTATTTGCTGACACTTTGCAACTCTACACATTATGACATTTTTTTGTCTTCATTTTTGGCAAATTAGGAAGGATTAGAACCTCTATCCACATTTCATTGCTGTCTGCTCTCTCATTTAGAACCATTCCCCTCTACTGTCTATGGGCATACCTGGTAACTTTTCAGCTTTTGGCCTGAGACTCTGGCTAATAAGAATGATTACTGGAGCTCTGGGTCAGCTGCTCTAATTTCCAGCCCTCCATTAAGCTGATTGAAAATGGCGTCAGGCAGCAACATCAATTGCTTACCCAGTACATTCAATAGAGCACAGCACAGAACTTCTCCTCCCATAAAGCCCTTTCATCCCTCTCTTTGGAAGAACTTTAGGACTATTTTAAACTGGATTGCAGTCAGAGAGTAGGCCAAGGGCTGCATTTACCATAATTGAAGTTGTGGGCCAGTGGGTTGCAGGATTAAACCAAGCCTCATAATTTACAAGTTTTGATATTTTCAATTTTTTTATTTATTTTTATTTCTGTCTTCTAGACACCATTAGCTAAATTTTGCAAGAGAAATATGGATTTCAAGGGATGTTAAGAGGTGTCAGGAGGTTCTTTATACTTCAGGAAACACAAAACCATCACTACTTTACAGTGATGGTTGGTGCTGTATATTTTAGGGGGGGCAAGACACCCATCGCCACCCCCCCGGTTGGTTGCTCACTCGTCCATCCCCCCACCTGCCCCGCACTTACCCCATCTAGCTGCTTTGGCTCCTTCCTGCATCTCCTCCTCCTCCATGGCGGCGGCTTCACCCTGGGTCTCCGACTTCACGACGCCTTCATCCTCAGTGGCCAATATGATCGCTTCTCCCCTTGGCCAATCGGGATAACAATAGTGAATAATAATTAACTTATATTAATTAATATTGTCACACAACTGGGTGGGCTCAGGGCGCAGTGCTCTGTGCCTTGAGCCCACCCTTTTTTTAAGTCAATTAGAGCCTCTGGCTCTAATTGCGTGCGTCTAAAAAAAAAAAAAAAACTTTTGGAATGCATGTGTCCAGTGCCCCGCATGTAGATTGAGGCCAGATGCATGGGTTGTGGGGGGTGGCGCCCCTGTACCCCTAATGGATGCTACTTTATGTTGTTTTCTGGGCTGCACAATTGAAAGGCAGATTTGAATATAAATCATACCCCAATGCTGCCTGTAACAGCACCTTCTAGTATTATTTTTTATTAAAATAATCACAGGACACAAGGGGTGGAGCTTGACCAAGAGGGCACCAACATAGGTGTGAGTAAGCCCTCTAACGAGGCATATTGACATCACTATCACATTCTTCCTGTTGCTGAGGGTCTTCAGTAAAGCATTTAGGAAGTATTTAAACAGACTGGTACAAAGCCACGGTCTGTTACCTGAACATCAGACCCATCTATATTATATGCAGTTAAAGCTTTGCATGACTGCAAAGGTTTGTGGTAATAGAGGGCAGAACAATTTAAGAGGCCCAGAGGGTAGGTATTTAGCCGAAATATAACTCAGACTGGAAAAAAAAAAGAACCTGATTGGTTGCCAAAGGCAAGCAGAACTCTACTTCCGTTGTACACTTGCATCAGGCCTACCTCGTCTAAGCCTAGCTAAGAAGCAAGTAAAAACTTAGCGCATAATGTAGACTCAATTTATCTAAAATATAAATACAAAGTTCATATTGATCCACAGCAATAATCTGTATCTATGCTTATTGACAGCTTTACAGTAGTGAAAATGAAGTGTAGAAGATGTACGTTCTGCTAATTGCGCTGTGTAATCAGCTGTGACATAAATTGTTAAATGAGTCACTCTCAAATGTCACTAATATGAAATATTAAGAGATTACATCTCAGAAATCTAAGCTAGGAATACATTTACAGTCATTTGGAAATATATTTTCATCCGTAGTCGAATGGGCATTATATGCAGCACATGTAGTGTTAAGATGCACTTGCGCCGTCTGTTCAGTGCCTTGCTTTTCTCGTTCTCTCTATTTTGCTCACGGTGTTTTTCACACATGATTTACATCTTTATTAGGTGCTCTGAAGACATATAAATAATCCCCCTGTTTAGATTTCTGGCACCGGAGGTAAAGGAATGAGATCTTTATGCAAAGGAAAATGCTGTTCCTTACTCGAAGACTGCTCTTTTCTTTAGATGTGTGATTTTTGATAGTTGTGTCAAGTGTTATGAGAGCAATTTATCTAGTATCTTATGTACAGTCACCATGTATCTTCGAAGTTCTAAATTACACTTGTCAGCATAAACTAATATTTTACAATGAAAACTCTGTAAAGATTGGGCACTGGGACTCGACTTCTCGCAGTTTGTACCTACTGATGTTAGCACATACAGTCAAGTGAAAAAGTAAGTACACCCAATGGAAATTGTCGACTTTTTCAACAAATATGAACAAGCAAACATTGGATCTCCATTCAATAGAGCCTACGGGTAAAATGATATACATCAACAAATGAAACATAACATTGACATGGTGTATTCATTTTCAGGATCCATGTTAATAAGAATGCGTATTTGTCATATAAAAAAAGTACACACTAATATTGACGTATGTGGTGTCATCATAACAAGATCAACTAAGCTCCATAAGGCCCTGGATGCCTAGGGATCTGGAAAGAGATTTAAAAGATTGGTAAATGGTTTGATGGTTTGAACTCAATCATAAGCATTTGGATTATGATTGCATTTACAAATGGCTCAGATTTCAAATGACTGTAAGTGTCCAGAAGTGAACGTCCCAGCAAACTTAGTCCAAGAGTTGACCGTTTGATGCTAAAAGAAGTTCTTTGAACTTCATCACAAAGTGTTCACCCAATTGCAGCAATTTATACCTTTGCCGTCCAAAGACAACATTAGAGCAAGACTAAGGTTTGCCATTGATCATGTAGGCAAAGAACAGGCCTTCTGAAAGAATGTGCCACAGTCTGATCAATCAAAGATAGATTTGTTTGTTAACAGTAAGAGCCGGTTCACACTGAGGCGACTTGTCAGGCGACTCAAGTCGCCTGACAAGTCGTCCCCATGCAGTGCAATGGAACCATTCTAATAGGAGCGACTCAGGTCGCTCCGACTTAGAAAAAGGTTCCTGCACTATTTCGGGGCGACCTCAGCGCGACTTGCATTGACTTCTATGTAAAGAAGTCTCCTTGCAAGCCACGCTGAGGTAGCCTCGAACGGCGCGACTTGCTTTGCCCTGCAAGTCGTGCCGCCTCAGTGTGAACCGGCTCTAACAGTAGAGATGACCCCTGAGGACGTTGACGGGCTGTCAATGAAACGCCGATTCGGGTGGCAAGGGAATTGCACGTCATTTCCACTCTTAGGAACGCAGGTGGAGCACTGTTGGCGTCCCCTGTTTTGCCTTTTGTTTTAGCATCTTATTTTTGTGTAGTGCGATCGTTCCTTCCAAGAACGGTTGTTTGTATTAACTGGATTGGGTTGTTTTTACTTGATGTTTTTTTATTAAACATACTTTTTTAATACATACTTCACCATCGGAGTTCCCCGGTTTTGTTTGTTTTTTCGGACCGGAACCCATGCTACGAACGGCCGGATCATCCTTGCTCAACACAAGGTGGTTGATTCACCCCTCAGATCCATTTGAATTTGCCATTTGGTAAGTGGGGTCCCATTGGGTCGGCCGGGAGGATATCCAGTGTGAAGCTGTTATCTTGCTATAGAGACAGGCACTCCCACAAAGCTAGCTGACCTTGTCAGGTCAGAGGGATCTGGTAAGTGGGAAAGCTAGTAGATTTTAAAGGCATCCCATAGAAGATATCCTATTGCCTCCTTACATACACAGCACCTCATACTCCTTTTTCTTGGGACATTTTCTCTGAATTTGGATATTCGGTTATTTCTCATTATTTCTCAAGATCTGCATTATTGTAATGTAGGGTGGATGGAGGTGTGCATGATTAGTGTCTATTAAAGTGATACTTAAATTTAGGCACTATGATTTAAATATAGCAGTAAGTGGTGTCACTGGGATGATTTATTCTGGTTGATAGTGTACTTATCATACGAGAGAGGTGTCTCTTTATGTATGAATTACTGCTGAATGAGCGCGGTATTTATCCCCTGTATCCAACATTTTAAGTGTAACTTTGTATATGTTATATTGTTATACCAGTTGCTCTCTGTTCTCTTATATTAATTATTGTTTAGTCCTAAGGCGCGGGATTTGTTTGTGTTTTTTTTTTGAGTAACAGTAGACATGTTTGCAGAGACAAAGACAGCATTTAAAGTGGTTGTATACTCTCCTATTATTTTGAGCTAAGGAAGCTGCCATCTTGGCCTCTGTTTAGTCTGCAACTGCCGTGATGCTGCACATGTGATCAACTATGACATCACCCATTGGATGGTTTGCTAGTTTGGTTGAGAGCACAATCAAGGAGACAGCTAGCATTTCTGGCATGCCGGGAATATTAACTCTTTTTTGACCCTATCAAATCGATGGGTAGACAACCGCTTTAAGGAAAAGATCCCCATAACAACTCTGAAGCAGGGTGGTGAAAATGCTGCTTCAGAGTCTGGACAGCTCACAGTCATTGAGTCAACAATACATCCTGCAACATATGCTTGATGAGAATGTTAAGCCATCTATCCAAAAGTTGAAGTTGAACTGGAAATGGGTCCTCCAACACGATAATGACCGCACACTAGCAAATTCGCCTAAGATTTTAAAAAGTAAAAATAGACAGCTATGGACTGCCCTACTCAAAGGCCTGATAAGATTTCTATGAATATTTTGTATTGGGATTTTGCAATGGGCAGATCATAGAAGGAACACCTTGCAACTGAAGGCATTTACTGCCCCCAACCGCTACCCCCTTTAGCTGCAGAGACAGCAGATGGGGGTATACACATGCCATAGCCTTTACCACCTACCAAATGTGGCCCATTCAAGTTCATGGACTCGCTCTTTAAGCACCCCGCAGCCGCGTGCAATGCAGTTGTGGAGCACCAGTGCAGGGTTCAAGGGTTTAAAGTAGGCAGTTAGGAGGTGATACAATGCATGTCAAATGATCTCTGAAAAGCAATCCGAACACGGATTGCTCTTCAGAAAGAAAACCTAGCGTGAACGAGCCCTAAGAGGTATATTAGTGAATTTGTGGTAAATAAAAACAGGCTGCATTGTATTCACAAATATTTTTTCCCTTTCAGTAGAAGCTCCCTTGCTTTTACACTCCAATAAACCATAGCACATGTGCAGTTGATAGGAAGGGTATAAAGTCAAATCACTGCAGAGTAATAAATGCAGCCAGATTTGCCTATGGGCAAGGTCAGACAAGCACTTTCAATGCTGCATCTAAGAACATGGTCAGTTTAGTGTATTGCTATTGAACACTTCTAGTGTTTTTCGATAGCAGGTTTGGTAGTTGTGTCGAAATGTCATTTGAAATTCCACCAAGCAAAATGCTGATATTTAGAATGTGAGGAATGAATCAAGAGTGAAGTTCTGGCATTGACACTCCATGGCTACAGTAGGACATCTGTAGTGTAAATAAAATGTAACTTTTATTCACTGTAATAAAATAGAAGTGGAGTTGCATATAAAGCTTAAAGAGCCAGAACGGTTATGTGTGGCTGGGCATACTTCATCGGGGGTAAGAAAATACACTCTTGTGCTACAATATAGCCAATTATTAAAGTGACATGGCGGCTTAATCACAATTGTATCATTAGCTCAAAAGCATGCCCTAACAAAATGAATATAGAAAAATATCCTTAGTTACATACAGCAATTTAATGTTAAATTTAAAGTGTTTCTAACCTTACAACATTAAATCAGTCTGTATATGCAGTAAAGCATGCTTGTTATACACACGGTGGGACCTAAGGGGTTAATCCTCTGCATTGTGTAAAAAGGCAGTTTGAATATGTCTTCTCTGATCCTCACCTTCTTCCACTGTTCCCAATCCATCTATTGATAAAACAGAGTACTCTGCATATGCTCAGTTTGGTGTGTATTGCTAGAGAGTTTTTTTTTTTTTTTTTGATTGGGAGGGTGCATGTGATCAGCACTGTCCAGACAGAGGGTCAGGGATCATGAAGTCTCATAGGACAATCATGGGAGAATGAAAACTCCTCCTGCAAGCTTTAACCAGTGCTTGGCCAGACACTGATAGAAGTCACAAGACTGCTGATGAGAAAAGGTATTTAGCAGTTTATATTTACTAAATTAATTGTGTACTGTGGGAGACCAGATATAATGAATGCAGGGTGCTGGGTTAACTAACACTTTAAATGCAAATCAGGCCAACTTTTATACAGCAAATAATTTGTGATAGTTTTTTTTTTTTGTGTATGTGCGACCCATGCACCTGCAATCCCGGATAGCTAAGTAGACCAGACTTGCAAAGTTCTGACACATGTAGCACTGAAGATGAGATGGATTTGCATTTAAACTGGATGCACAATAAAAAGTGGTCAGAGGGCAGGTTGTATTCTGTTGCAGTACCGCTTCAATGCAGCAGAGGGAGGAATTTATGAATAAAGTTGCTATCTTATAGTAAATCAGTCTTATAATTTCTCTCACTGCTCCTGTTTGCCACTGCCTCTGGGCTACAGAATTGAAGGATATGTTAACCTTCGCCTTGTAAAACAATCCATTCAGTGTAAAATAAAAATTAAGAGGCAAAACATTTGTATATGCATAAAAAAAAAAAAAATTATAAATACCTGTTTTGTCCTCTGTCAGGGCCCGATCTACAAAGGGACAAAAGGGGGAATTGCCCAGGGCCCGCCTGAGGGAGGGGACCCCATTTACACAAAAAATATCTAAAACAATATAAAAAATTATATATGACATTATAAAAAAATAGAAAATAAAATATTAAAAGTATAATAAAAAATCCCGCATTTAACATCTAGCGTAAGATTTATTTTTTATTTTATTGGTATGTTGTATCATTTTTCAAAAATGAGTTTTGGCAACTCGAGCAAACCACTACGTGAGTGTGTGTGGGCATGTGTGGCCTCTGAATGATCTTGTGTTATGCATTTTAAAAATGTGGGACTGTCACTGAGAATGTAAACCAACTCTGTGTATTAGGGGCCTCCCGAACCTGAAGTGCCCTGGGCCCCCTAAAGTCTAGTGCTCTGCCTTCTGTTCTCAGGAGCTCAGAAAGCTAGGGAGGAGAAAAAGGTGAAGACAGAGGTGGGGTGTCAGGACAAGTCTAATCATTAAAGGAGAGAAGCCAGAAAACTGACCATGCTTGCATGTGTTCTCATACCTAATGTGGTCAGTTTTCAATTGAAAAACAGAGGGACTGGCAGGAGCACCAGAGATTTCACACAATGAATATGATACCTTTGCATACAAGTACATTGTACAGCAGGCACATTTCAAGAATATGAAATGTTGGGGTAACATATTCTTTAATAAATGTCCCCAATGTACTGTAAATCAAAATTAACATTTAACCTCCCTGGCGGTATTCCCGAGTGTGGCTCAGGGTGGATTTTCAGTACCATTAGCGGTAACCCCGAACCACACTCGGGATTGCATCGCTGGATCCAGGCAATGTTACTCACCTTGTCCCCTGGATCCAGCGATGTCCCCCGCCGTGTCTGCGGGCTGAGTCCGCCGCTCCAATGCCTCTGTGTGCCGGGCTACGTTCCCTGCAAGCGTCGCGTCGCACGGGGACGGAGACCGGCGGGAAATTCAAAAAGTGAAACACACACAGCACATACAGTACACTGTAATATTATAGATTACATTACTGTATGAAATCATTACACATCCCCTGTGTCCCTAGTGGTTTGCCCAGTGCCCTGCATGCACTTTTATATAATAAATGTCATTCTTTCTGCCTGGAAACATGAGAATGTCCATGGCAACCAAAAAGTGTCCCTTTACGTCAAAAGTGGTTTTTGACCAGCTAGAAAACACTGATAGTAAATAAGGATCATTTGCAGAATTGAGCGATACTGATTTTTGGGGAAATTTATCATCAGAAACTGAAAGTGACGACAGCGACAATTCTGCAACTGAGCAAATTTCTGCGTTTTTGGTTTGATTACATTATTGAATAAATTTTATTACTATTATAAGAATTACAGGCCTACAATATAAAACGCCAAATTTTCATGCAAAATAATTGTACCGCTTTCAGCAATAAATTCCAGACTCAGTCATACCGCCAGGGAGGTTAAAATGGCACCTGCCATAAAGCAAATCACTTCAGTGAGAAGACTTTAATAGGAGCAGACATAGCCCACACTCTAGGGTTGTAAAGCTGATTCATTGCACCAGAGGTGGTATGTGGTCCATGCATAAGGGAATGACTGCCTCTATCAGTCTTCTCACATGACTTTAGTCCAGTGGCGGACGCTCCATACGGGGCACAGGGGCACCGCCCCCTAATCCATGCGCCCGGCCCCTAAACTTCATGCAGGGTGCCGGACGCATGAATATCAATGTTTTTTTTTCTGAAGTAATGATTAGAGCTTGATGCTCTAATTGGCTTCAAAAAAGGGTGGGCTTGGGGTGCAGAGCACTGTGCCCTGAGACACCCAGTTGTGCGACAATAGTGAATTAATGAAAAATATTGAGCACCAACCGCCACTGCTTTACTCCATTGTGATAGATTTCCTTTAAACTATGCAGGTCAGGTATTCCCCATCGATTAATGTTTTCCCATCAATTCCTTTTGATTTAGGCTCCCCCATGTTTTTTGCAGCACATTCTCTCAATGAACATAAATAAATACAGAGATTTGATAGTGGATGTTTAAGAAAATGTCAGCACAAGCTTGGACTCAATATTATCGATATTCAATGTTCCGTAATGTACATCTTCAACTGACTTCATGCCTGGTCTCTATATAGTTTTACTATCCTATACCTACAGTCAAAAAAAGCTCACGTATAAAGCCCTATTGATATAACACATAGCAATTTTATGTAACAAAACGGTTTAGAAACATTAGCAAATTATTTTTTGTATTTTACATAAATGTAAAAACACAAGGTACTAACATTTCAAATTCTCTACATTCAATCTGCCTCTGTCTGCACTATAACTGCACTACATGATTGAGAACAAGATAGGCATACCTTCTTTAATTCAATATATTTAGTTCCAGGAATCATACAGGATGATTTCTATGCTGCACTGCTCACGTTTAATCACTGGAGATCACATGCTGCTAGAAAAATATGATCCCTGGTTATATAAAAGAGCAAATGTACTTTACTGCAGTTATTGTTTAAGGCCAGTTGCTCATAGATGTAATAATTCACTGATGTTTATACTCAGGATCTCGTAGACAGACCCTGAGTAAAATGTCCTATAAAGACCTAGCATAAACGCACGGATTAGCGCGTAAAGGTGCTGAAGTGTAAAAAAATTCTTCTTCATTGTCAGTGTTGCAATATACTCATTTATATGAGCGTAAACAAGCTTATAGATGCATAAACATGCGTATGTGCGTAAACTACTCCACCAAAAAGCAACATTTTCTATTTTTTTACTCTTGTGTGCAAGAGTCCAACTGTAAATGGGCTAACTTAGGCTCTAATCCCAGCCCATGGCAATATTTATAATTAATACCTCTAATAATAATAGGATCGATACTTTATCTCCTACTCAACTTGGGAAACAAAAATAGAAAATGGATAAGTCCAAGGAACGAAGGAATCCACATATCACGCTCATTTACTGTACCACTGTCTTATGACTTTCATCCCCTTCCTTCCCGGACCAATTTTCAGCTTTCGGCGCTGTCGCATTTTGAATGACAATTGCGCGGTCATGCAACACTATAACGAAATGAAATTTTTATCATTTTTTTCACACAAATAGAACTTTCTTTTGGTATTTAATCACCACTGGGATTTTTATTTTTTACGCTACAAATGAAAAAATACTGAAAATTAAAAAAAAAAATGCATTTTCTTTGTTTCTGTTATAAAATTTTGCAAATAAGTAATTTCTCTTCATAAATTTTGACCAAAATTATACTGCTACATTTCTTTGGTAAAAATAATCCAAATCAGGTTTTTTTTTGGTGTTGGCGGTGAGGGGGGACAGACAGATGTTTTGTGCACTCTGACAGATGTTATTGGGACAGATAGATGTTTTGGGGACTATACCAGATGTGATGGGGACAGACAGATCTTTTGTGCACTGTGACAGACATTATGGGGACAGACAGATGTTTTAGGGACTGGTACAAATGTTTTTTGGGGACACTGACATGTGTATGGGGACAGGGGTATCAGTGGTGCTTGGAGTACTATGTGTGGGGCAATCTGTAAGAGCTCTCTGTATAAAATCATCTTCATACAGAGAGATGTCACATAGCTGCAGATCCCCCCCTCCCTGCACTGAGCTCTCACTGAGCTCGGTGGGGAGAGAACTGTCATAAAGACACATGTGTCTCTGTTTACATTGTGACGACTGTGATTGGACACAGCCGTCACGTGATCGGGAGGGCCAATCACAGCGCCCATATCCCGATCTCTGCTCGGCCGGGTCCTGTGATCATAATTATCACAGGATCGAGCCGCAGTGCGCCTCGTGGCCGCGTTGCGAGCACTCTTTCTGAGGGATATTCCTGAACGTCCAATCAGAACAGTGAGGCGCCCACCCGGCTGTATATGTACAGTGGCCAGGTGGGAGGTGGTTAAAGAGGAGCTCTTACCGGGCATTAAAAAGGCTTGTTAAAGCCCCCAAGGGACTCAATGCTGGACGTGTCCAGAACAGAAAAATTTGTTTTGTTTAGTTTCGGGTAGATTGGTTATGTTACTAATTTTGTTTAGTTTTAGAATTAATTTAGTTTCATTTGGTTTATTAATCTTCTAACGAATTCCAAATTGTTTGACTGGTCCGAATTTGAATTGTTCCGAAGCCCTCCCGCCCCAAAGCACCCCCTCAATCCATACCAGGCTCTTCAGGTCTGGTATGGATTCTAAAGAGAAACTCCACGCCAAAAAAAAAAAAAAATTGCATGGTGCCCCCCCTAAAATCCATATCAGACCCTTATCTAAGCATGCAGGATTTTGGGGAGGATAACATGCAACTTTTTAAAAATGTTGGCGTGGGGTTTCCCTTTAGAATCCATACCAGACCTGAAGGGCCTGGTATGGATTGGGGGGGACCCTACGCTGTTATTTTTTTCTGACTTTTCAATTGCATCCTTTTGTTTATGTTTCAGATGATGAGTAATCCGTTGTTAAGGACCCAGCCCGGTCTTTAACAACCAGCTATTCTTCACAAAACAAATTGCACATGTCTACCCGGTGCACACATCACTTGTCCTCATAAACATCTGCACTGTGGTTTGGAAATAAAATGCTGTTCAGTGTCAGTGCTGTCTGTAACCCCACCCCAGACAGAAGCCCAAATTATGGGCATTCCTTTGGGTGAGGTACAGGCAGCATTAAAGCCACAGCTTCCTCTTCATTTTGCAGCCCTACTTGCCACGCAGCCCTATGCTTCCTCTACTTCCTTCTTTTTACTGATAAAAAACTGAGCCCACAATCTCCTGTAGCTGCTAGCTAGTTTTGAAGAGATTACTACAGTAGGAGCTAGTAGGCTACTGTTATGAATGGCAGCGGCTGTAGAGGAGCACTGCCATTAAAAAAAAATAATAAATAAAAAACGCACAACTATATAAGCATTACAGCGATGACTCTAGTCTCTCAGACAATAGTAGTAGCTGACTTCTGTTGTTGTGGGATTACAGAACAATTCGCTTGGGGTTTTAGTTGGTATAGGCAGGCAGGTAGACCAAAATCAAGGATCGTTTCATATGTATGGGCAGTTTCAGTCTTGAAAGAATGCACAAGCTTAAAGAGTAACTCCACTTTTGTTGAGAAAAAACATTCTTAGTGTGGGGGATCTATGGACATTACAAGGATTTTAACAAACTTTGCTGCAGATTCCTACCTTTTGTTATTCTGAAGGCATAGTTGTTTGATTGTCTGTATCCATGTGTAGAGTGAATCTGCATGGGAGGGATTTTATAATTATCAGTCAGCTGCTGCACCTGCAGGGCTCTAATGAAAGTGGCAAGATCTGCATCCCTTTAGATGTGATTTCAATTCGGGAATCTCACCGAAAATGAAATTTTTTGTTGCAGGGGATGCCCAAAATCTGATTTGTATCTTAGTGCAGACTTCTGGGAAAATCAGTGAGCCAAACACACAAGCAGGAAACAACATTTCTGGGGGCGTTCTGTGATTTTTAATAACATTCAATTACAATATGACTTGAGTCACAATTGTATATGCTATATTATTTTTTTTTTTTTTATTTGCTATTTTTCCCTTTAAGGCCAGGTTCATAGTAGTGCAATGCCAGATGTCGCATTGCTGTGCAGATCACATGGAATTTCTGTGCGATGCGGATTCAGCCATGCAAACTGTATGGCTGAATTTGCATCACATTCGGACCAAACTCAAGCAGGACCCTTTTTTGTCTGCACCAGAATCAAATTGCATGGGTGTTTACACCCATGCGATCCGATTCTGCAAATCGCGCTGTGTTTTGCAAACTGATTGCGGGGTGTCGTTAACTTAACATACACTCCGAAATTAGCTGTGGTGCAAATTTGCAACAAATACGCAGTAAATTCGCACCACATCTAGTGTGAACTGGGCCTAAATCCTATTGGACTTTTCACACCACTGCACTGTGGGTGCGGTGCATTTTGAAAAGTCCTGCATGCTGCATCTTCGATACGGTTTTGAAAATCGCACCAAAAACTCAGCTTCCAATTGAAATGTATGGGAATCGTGGCAAAATTTGCATTTTAGGTGCGTTTTTGAATCACATGTCCATTTTTCACAGGTAGCCCAAAAATGCACCAGAAACGTAGGAGAAACGCATCTATAACACAGCAAAATTGTGGTAAAAACGCGTATGTGTTTTTACCTGCGATTTTGCCACAGAGTGGTGTGAAAGGGCCCTTATAATACAATGTGGTTAGCACTCTTGCCTTGCAGCTTTGGCTCCTGGATTTGAATGCCACCAGGAACACCGTCTTCGTGGCACTTGCCCATACCTCCCAACTTTCCGAGATGAGAATGAGGGACACCTATTAGCAAACGTATGTAGGCCTAGGACACACCCCCTGTCACGCCCTCCTTAAAGGAGAATTGTACAGAAAAGATGATTGGTTAACCACTTACCAACCGAGCCACTTTTTTACATTTGGTGGTCACAAGTTAAAAACATTTTTTTTTGCTAGAGAATTACTTAGAACCCCCAAACATTATATATATATTTTTTTCAAACACCCTAGAGAATAAAATGGTGATTGTTTCAATACTTTTTGTCACACGGTATTTGCACAGCAGTCTTTCAAGCGCGATTTTTTTTGGAACAATTTTACTTTTTTGAGTTAAAAAATAAGACAACAGTAAAGTTAGCCCAATTTTTTTCCATATTGTGAAAGAGGATATTACGCCGAGTAAATAGATACCATACATGACACGGTTGAAAATTGCGCGCACTCGTGGAATGGCGACAAAGTCCGGTATTTAAAAAGTTACATAGGCGACGCTTTAAAAAATTTTAACGGTTACCAGGTTAGAGTTACAGAGGAGGTCTTTTACTAGAATTATTGCTCACTCTCTGGCGATCGTGGCGATACCTCACATGTGTGGTTTGAACATTGTTTTCATATGCGGGCGCGACTTACGTATGCGTTTTCTTTGCTGCGCGAGCTCGCGGGGATGATGGCGATTTAAATCTTTTTCTTTTTTTTTTTTTAATTTATTTTTAGCACTGTTCCTTTAAAAAAAAAAAATCTGATCACTTTTATTCCTATCACAAGGAATGTAAACATCCCTTGTGATAGTAATATATGGTGACAGGTACTCTTTTTGGAGGGCCGGGGGGTCTAAAAGACCCCCCATCCCTCCTTTGCACTTAACAGTATTCAGATTGCCAAAAACGGCGATTCTGAACACTGTCATTTTTTTAAATTTGGCGCCGTTAGCCGCGGTGTAAACCGGAAGTGACGTTGTGACGTCGCTTCCGGAATTTGCCGAAGGAGACCCGATCGGAGCCGATTACGGCTTTTGTCAGGTCTCCTTCCAGCCGGCGGACACGCCGGATCGTCGCTCCGGTCTCCCGGTGGGACGGGAGGCTGGAGAAGAGCAGCGGAAGGCGGCGGGGGGTGTCCCCTCCCGCCCCCTGGGGTAACGACCGAGCGGCTCCTGAGCCGGATCGGTCGTTACCCCTGGATAGCCGACCGCTAGCTCTAAAAAATGCCGCTCAAACCCGACCGCCGCCTATTTACGGCGTTGGTCGGGAAGTGGTTAAATCCACAAGTACGTTTTTACCACTACTATTCCTTTATATTGGCTTTTGGAATTTACAAATGCAGCAATTTAGAAATTGGATGAAATGCTTAGCACTAGGAAACACTTTTTGATAGATAAATAGTACATTTTACATACAACTATATAGATTAGACCAAAATGAGGGACAAATGAAGAGGAAAGAGGGACAGAGGGACTTTGTTCCAAATCAGGGACAGTCCCTGGACATCAGGGACAGTTGGGAGCTATGCTTGCATGCTCTCCCCATGTTTGCATGTTCCTCCTAAAGCATATTGGTAGGTAAGTCGGTTCCTTATTAATTGGCCACAGATTACATTTGACCGTGGCAGAGATGTTAGGCTGATATGACCCGTTCTGTGTACTCTGTAAAATGATAGGTAATTATAAGAAATAAAGAAATCAAACCTATACAGCTGAAGAGATATTTCCTGTTAAAAATGCATGCAATGAGGTCACATGAAACTAATTAGTGCTTTTATCAATCTATTTTTAAAGACATTTTGCTGTAAATGCTCCAGCAGTGCATGTTTAATTCTCCGTGGTGCTGCTTGCTAAACCATGGATGCAAAATACCTCCATTGTTGTGAATTGAAGAATTCAAGTCTAAAAATAGCTTCTACACATATGCAGTTGTATTTATAGCCCAGCTTCACTAGCTGCATTCAGAAATACAGCTGGAGTATTAATGCAGGCTATAGACAATATCTCACACTCTTGGCACTTGCCAGGGGCGCTTGCCCCCCCCCCCCCCCCCAGTGTCTACATAGGAGAGGCACGTTTTTCCTCTTTATTCTTCTTCCTGAGACTGATTATCAAATGAGCCCTAAACCCTATCGTTAGAATTTTTTTTATGATAGTAAAGTACACATGGAATACATATATTTACAAGGTGATAATCAGTACATAATTCCTAATTTACTAAAACAGTATACAGGCGGTCCCCTAGTTACAAATATCTGACTTACAAACGACTCCTACTTACAAACGGAGGGAGACAACAGGAAGTGAGAGGAAATCTCCCCTTAGGAAGGGAAATTCACTCCTGTAAGAGTTATTATGGGAAAAAGATGTCTCCACTGAGGCTTTATCACCAATCCTTCTTTCCACAACAACCCAAAATTTTCAAAATTAAAATTTTCATAGGGACAGAAAGTGAGGTAAAATTTTCTAAACAGAAGCACAGGCAGCAAAACAAACATTACAGGGGTGTTACCCCTTCCCTATGTTATCCAAAAAGCTTAAAAATGATTGTTTTGGCTGGAGCTACACTTATAAAATGTATCTGTTCTCACTTACAAACAAATTCAACTTAACAACAAACCTACAGACCCTATCTTGTTTGTAACCCGGGGACTGCCTGTAGTCGGCCATGCAAATTACAATTTGTACAATTTTTTTTCATTTAGTTTTACCAACAACTACAGTGCCTTGAAAAAGTGTTCATGCCCCTTAACATTTTCCACATTTTGCCATGTTACAACCAAAAACGTACAGTAAATGTATTTTATTGGGATTGTATGTGGTAGACCAACACAAAGTGGTACATAATTGTGAAGTGAAAGGATAAATGGTTTACAAACTTTTTTTTACAAATATGTGAAAAGTGTGGCATGTACTTGTATTCAGCCCCCTTTACTCTGATACCCCTAACTAAAATCTAGTGGAACCAATTGCCTTCAGAAGTCACCTAATTAGTAAATAGAGTCCACCTGTGTGTAATTCAATCTCAGTATAAATACAGCTGTTCTGCGAAGCCCTCAGATGTTTGTTAGAGAATCTTAGTGAACAAATAGCATCATGAAAGCCAAGGAACACACCAGACAGGTCAGAGATAAAGTTGTGGAGAAGTTTAAAGCAGGGTTAGGTTATAAAAAAATATCCAAAGCTTTGAACATCTCACAGAGCACTGTTCAATCCATCATCCGAAAACCCGGAAAGAGTACGGCACAACTGAAAACCTACCAAGACATGGCCGTCCACCTAAACTGACCGGCCAGGCAAGGAGAGCATTAATCAGAGAAGCAGCCAAGAGGCCCATGGTAACTCTGGAGTATCTGCAGAGATCCACAGCTCAGGTGGGAGAATCCGCCCACAGGACAACAATTAGTTGTGCACTCCACAAATCTGGCCTTTATGGAAGAGTGGCAAGAAAGCCATTGTTGAAAGAAAGCCATAAGAAGTCCAGTTTGCAAGAAGCCATGTGGGGACACAGCAAACATGTGGAAGAAGCTGCTCTTGTGAGACAAGATCAAAATTTGAACTTTTTGGCCTAAAAGCAAAACGCTATATGAGGCAGAAAACTAACACTGCACATCACCCTAAACACACCATCCCCACCGTGAAACATGGTGGTGGCAGCATGCTTTTCTTCAGCAGGGACAGAAGCTGGTCAGAGTTGAAGGGAAGATTGATGGAGCCAAATACAGGGCAATCTTAGAAGAAAACCTGTTAGAGTCTGCAAAAGACTTGAGACTGGGGCAGAGGCTCACCTTCCAGAAGGACTGGAATGGTTTAGATCAAAGCATATTCAGGTGTTACAATGGCCCAGTCAAAGTCCAGACCTAAATCCAATTGAGAATCTGTGGCAAGACTTGAAAATTGCTGTTCACAGACGCTCTCCATCCAATCTGACAGAGCTTGAGATATTTTGCAAAGCAGAATGGGCAAAAATGTCACTCTCTAGATGTGCAAAGCTGGTAGAGACATCCCCAAAAAGACTTACATCTTTAATTGCAGTGAAAGGAGGTTCTAAAAAGTATTGACTCAGGGGGGCTAAATACAAATGTACCCCACACTTTTCTCATATTTATTTGTAAAAAAAAATTGGGAGACCATTTTTCATTTTCCTTCCACTTCACAATGATGTGCCACTTTGTGTTGGCCTATCACATAAAACCCCAATAAAATACATTTACATTTTTTGTTGTAACATGACAAAATGTGGAAAATTTCAAGGGGTATTAATACTATTTCAGGGTACTGTACAAGGTGATAATTAGTACAGAATTTCTAATTTTTTAAAACTGTATAGCTTGCCCCTGCAAATTACAATTTGTACAATTTTCTTTTAGTTTTACCAACAACTACTATGTGCTAGTGCAAGGGGATACTTGTGCTCTTCAGACAATAAGGCCTCTTACCAGACAGGAGTGATCTCATAGTATAGAGATCATATACGCTTTATCTCCCCAGGATTGCCGACGCTGTCACCACCAAGCATCCAAGTAGCTCAGTGACCCAGTCAATAAGATACAACAGTGTAGTCTCCACAAAAGGAACACACACCTTGGCCTTTACTCGAAACAAAAATCCCCAGTAACCGTATACATTAGGCACAGAAAAGAGAAGCCACATAGTGTAATACTGCAAAGAAAAGCATTTTGATAAAAAGTAAATGCGCTTACACGTAACTGGAAAAAACATGCGGCGTTCAGAAGCATGGCCACAGGACCATCTGGCGCTCTCATGCATGATGGCGTCCCACTCTAGCTCTGTCTGCCGCGTTTCTCCATAACAGGCATCCTCAGGAATTGGAGGACCCCCTTTAGGAATGAGCACAGGAGGCACAGTGGACATACGTATGGGGGGGGGGGGGGGGTGGTAGTGGTACATGTATTACATGTATTAGCAGATTTAGATACACTTGAAGCCAAACTTCGGGTCACACTTTATCAGTTACAGCAAATAGCCTTTTCCTTCTGTGAAAAAGGTTTTACACAAATACCTAAAAGCCGATCATTTTAAAGAGGTTCTGAAGGCAGAAGTTGTTTTTTTATCTTAATACATTCTATTCATTAAGATAAAACATCTTCAGTGTGCAGCGGCCCCCTCAGCCCCCCTAACACTTAAGAACCCCATCTCAATCCAGCGATGTTGCATGAGATCCTCAGCTGCCAGGACTCTCCCTCCTCATTGAATAAAAGAGCAGCGGGTGCCATTGGCTCCCGCTGCTGTTCAAGTCAGTGAGCCAGTGAGGAGAGAGGGGGCGGGGCCAAGCCACGGCTCCATGGTTGAATGGACACACAGAACAGC
>BLSH010502991.1:981009-998636 GCA_018402905.1 Glandirana rugosa
TCGATTGGTTAACGATCCACATTACTGACGTAAACAAAGGAAAAAATCCGAAAGAAATAAGATAAATGTAGACCACTAGGTCGGTCGTTTATACAAAAAAAGTTTTCGTGTTCGAGCGGTCGTCTTACATAGTCAAATATATCTACTCTGTTTAGTAAATTGTCTGTACAGTCCCCACGAATTTCACTATAATTGGTGAAGGGCTGGCGGCATACGTCTTACTGTCGGCCTTTCACCGCAGGAGTCCTATTGTAGGAGTCCTATTGTCCTATTGTTCGGAGTCCTATTGTTCGGCGGCGCGCGGGCCCCCCCCCGCGCGTAGCGCCGCTAGCCACCACACCCCCCGAAGCACTTTACCGAGATCGGCATTGCGGGGGGTCAGATTGACCCCCCACACCACCGATCGCCGCGATGCGCGCCCCCCCCCGGGCGCGCGGCGGCTTGTTATCCTGAGGCTTGTTATCCTGTTATCCTGAGGATGTTATCCTGAGGACGCCACTTTCCGGCTGTCATTCTGCATACGGCGGTCGGGAAGTGGTTAATATCACTTTAAGCACCCCTGACATGTCTGTTAAATGATTTGTCTCATCTATATAAACTGATACATTCTGCTGGCGAGCTTGTGCTTTTGAAAAAAACATATTTGCTGGCTGGATCACCAGATGTAAATAGAATAAAGAAAGCCTAAAAAAGGAAACAAATGCAGTCATTACACCTAGCAATTGGTTAGCTGCAATATAATAAATGTTTGTTTGGGTTTAATATTGCTTTAACGACTTTGTGGTTGAGACATTTTTTAAAATTTTTACAGTGCACTCATTGTAGACTTAAAAGATCATAACTACCGCAACCCATATATTATGTGAAAGCAAAAATCCTGACGAAAAAGACACTCAAAGAGATTTGCCGTAAATTGTAGCAATCCTTGGCGGCAGGATGTTCACTGCAGGCTTCTGATTTGCTCTGCTAGGTGCAATGATTTCAAAATAAACTGGTAAAAGGGTCCTATGGACCGGCATGCATATAACATGTGTCCAATTATGGAGGATTTATCTGATGTTAGCACCAGAGTAAAATACGGACTGTAGTGAAAAGGATTTACTAAGATCACATCACCAGTAAAAGCATCGTTTGTCCTTATCCTTGTCTTTTCACAGTAATCTTTCAACTTTTCCAAAGGTTTCTGTCAAGACTCATGAAATGAAAACCTTGTGAATTACTTCACGCTCAGCCTCAATTTGTGCTCAGATGAGTACCACATTTATTTCAAAATAACCTTGATGAAGAGCATTGCTGCATCATCCCATTCTATGGGTACGGCTTTAACCTCTACGGTGTCAGGAACTAGTGTTTAGCAAGAGGATCCACTCTGACTACATTTATATCTGTGTGTAGTGGCAAAGCTCGTTACCCCAACACACAGCCAGGCATCCCAGAGCACCTTACCATTATACCTCCCACCTTACCATTACACCTCCCACCTTACCATTGCACCTCCCACCTTAACATTACACCTCCCACCTTACCATTACACCTCCCACCTTACTATTACACCTCACACCTTACCATTACACCTCCCACCTTACTATTACACCTCACACCTTACCATTACACCTCCCACCTTACTATTACACCTCACACCTTACCATTACACCTCCCACCTTACTATTACACCTCACATCTTACCATTACACCTCCCACCTTACCATTGCACCTCACACCTTACTATTACACCTCACACCTTACCATTACACCTCCCACCTTACCATTACACCTCCCACCTTACCATTGCACCTCACACCTTAACATTATACCTCCCACCTTACCATTACACCTCCCACCTTACCATTACACCTCACACCTTACCATTACACCTCCCACCTTACCATTACACCTCCCACCTTACTATTACACCTCACATCTTACCATTACACCTCCCACCTTACCATTACACCTCCATTACACCTCACACCTTACCATTACACCTCACATCTTACCATTACACCTCACACCTTACCATTACACCTCCATTACACCTCACGTCTTACCATTACACCTCGCACCTTACCATTACACCTCCATTACACCTCACGTCTTACCATTACACCTCGCACCTTACCATTACACCTCATATCTTACCATTACACCTCACACCTTACCATTGCACCTGGCAACCAGGCCCATGGTAAGATGCCATGGTAAGCGAATGAGGTCCATTTTATATCCTAGGGTGTCTGCTAAAAAATATATATATAATGTTTGGGGGTTCTGAGTAATTTTCTAGCAATAAAATGATGATTTTTACACATAGGAGAGAAGTGTCAGAATTGGCCTGTGTGGCAAGTGGTTATCTACCATTAGTAAGTAATATACAAATAATTATTATATAGTGTTTTTAAGGTAATTTACTATATTTTCAAAAACTGTACTCAAGCAGGTGGCTTAACAGAAAAAATGACTGAAGTAACCAGCAATTTCATAGTAAATAGATAAATAATAATTATTATGTCATAATAACATATTGCTTAATAATATTTTATTTAGCTTGATTAAAAAAGTACCTTTTCGCCTTTTAACTGTGAGAAAAACATGGGATTATGGGTAAATCTTATACCCATAAACTGATGGTTTTTCCTTGTAGACACATGCCCCCTTCTAGGAGAGCCTCCACTGCAGCATTTTTATTGGACAGCTTGAAACAATGGTGCTTTACATTTACATACTGCAAGCTGTCCATTGAGCTCAGTGCCTCTGACATGAACTGCGAATATGCGATCTCGCGACGCTTTAAAATAACGGCCATTCAAGCTAATTAGCATATCAACTGGGCGATCATGCGAACACAAAATCACATTATTGCCACGAATATGCCTTTTTAATCGGCATAGGTGGGAATAGCTGATGTCAGTTGGGCTTGAACATGCAGAATCCATTGAAGGCTTGTATGAACATGATTTGCTTGAAAAGGTGTATGGGAACTACCGCAGCAAAATGGAAACCTTTGGCGAATATGAACACTGGTAGGATCCAAACCTGTAGCTGTAAGCTTTGAAGGTATCAGAAGGAATCACTACACTATAGACTTGACCACAAGCAGCCATAGAAAATACATTTACTAATCTTGGATTCTGTTAATTCTCTACAAACTAACTGCCGGCACTTTAACTAATGTGTGATTGTTCCAATTCCACTTTTTAATATTATTGAATATGTACATAGCATTGCATAAGTTCATAGTATGGAAGCAATCAAACTGATGGGCATTGGCGAATATGTCTTCACATATTTTCAGAATATAATGCCAAGTACAATGCAAGGTGTAGTGATGACACCGGTAGGATCCGAACCTGTAGCTGTAAGCTTTGAAGGTATCAGAAGGAACCACTACACTATCACTTGAGCACAACCAACCATAGAAAATACATTTACTAATCTTGGATTCTGTTAATTCTCTACAAACTAACTGCCGGCACTTTAACTAGTGTGTGATTATTCCAATTCCACATCATAATATTATTGAATATGTACATACCATTGCATACATTTAAAGAATTCATAGTATGGAAGCAATAGGAGAAGGGGTGACAAATTTCTGCCAAACCTCGCTGCAGTGAGGTTTGTCGGAAGTGGGGACAAGTAAATGTCCAAATATCCCTTTCACACTTGTGCAACTTGGGACTGCAAAGTTGCCTGTCAAGTGGGACCCTGCGATTTCCAAAGAGTAGCATTCATAGCTGTCTGACTTCAAGTGGTATCAACTTCAAATTAGTCCATGAACCACTTTGGTCTGAGTTTGATATGACTTGAGGTTCCTAGACCTCAAGATTACACAGGCATTGCTTCAAGTCATATCAAAGTTGCATGGCTTTCAAGTCACACAAATGCGAATGGGGCCTAAGTCAAAGGTGTTATCCTGAAAGTAATGCAATTTGCCCACGACATTGTGCCAACTTCAGGGAATGCCTGTGTAATATTGAGAGCTAGGAACCTCAAGTCACCAAGTCACACCAAAGTATTACAGGAACTAATTTGAAGTTGGTGCCACTTGAAGTAGCACAGATATGAATAGTTTCAGGAAAAGTCAGCCAAGTGTAAAAGGAGTGTATATAAGCAACTCTCTCTGATATATATATATATATATATATATATATATATATATACACACACACACAAACACTTTTTACTGATTTACATCAGAATACATGCAGGAAGTGTAATGTGCCTGTAACCAGGAAGTGATGTGTGTGCATGGGCATGAAGCAGGGCCGCCATCAGGGGGGTACAGGCAGTACTGTTGTAAGGGGCCTCAGTGTCTCAAGGGCCCTTACAACAAAGACTTTAGCAGTCTTTAACATTGGAGTCTATGGGAGGGACAAACCGTTCTCCCAAACCATAGCCAATAAAAATACCCCTGGGCAACAACTGGGCCAGGTTTGGGACCTTCAGCATCTAAGGTCTTATTGCAAGCATTGGGTGAGGCTGTGCTGCCTGTGCACTTTTTTAACCCCTTGGATCCCACACTAGCATGCATTGCACACTTCACTTGAATGAGTCATGCTTGGCAGGCTACACCCCGTAAGTGTGACAGGGTGTATAATTCCTACTGGGGCTGCAATAGGTGTACACCCCTGGCCAGTGGGTCGAATGTGGTGGAATGGCCCAGTGGGAAGGCCCTGGGGAATGTTGGTGGTCAGAAGGGGGGGCAGGTCTAAAGCTGTTTAAGGGACCCCAAAAGTTCTGATCGCTGCCCTGGCAGGAAGTGAATGTGTGGTGATCCCACATGAATAAATTAACCTCATCCCCACCAAATATAGCTACCGCATCCTCCCCCACACGGTGTAAGCACAAGTATATTTCCTACACTTACCCATCAAATGAGTAGCACATCCTCTTTGCTAAAATGGGACCTCGCTATATCCACTTATATAGAGATCCTGACCAGCAAAGGCACTTCTGGGTGAATACAATGACATTCCCAGATCAGAGGACAAAGCCACACTTGCTTGCGAATATTTGATCACAATTTTTTTTTAGTAATAGGCAGGTGAATGAAAAACAAAGGCCCAGTTTGAGACATACCACACTGCCTATCCACCAGCTAAATTCATTATGAGTGCTGGTTCACACTTGTGCAATGCGGGAACCCTTCAAATCCACTGCAGGTTCCTGCATCGCATTTGTGACCTGCTGGGAGTGTCAATACATTATTAATGACACCCCCATTTCAGCTCACATATCACAGTGCAAACTAACAGTTCGGACATTAATCGGATCGCATGGGTGTGAACACCCATGCAATCCAATTCTGGTGCAGACCAAAAAAAAAAGGGTCCTGTGCGAGTTTGGACCGAATGCGATGCAATTTCAGGGATACTATCTGTATGGCTGAAATCGCATCGTATGGACAGCGCATGTGACTTGTACTGCGGTGTGAATCAAACGCAATCTTGCACAGTGCAGCAGTGTGAACCGGCACTTACCTGCAATTCTCCAGACCTGTTAAATGAAGAGACTCCACTTAAACATCCTTTATCATTTACTTGCAGGTGTGCTGGAGATTAGGTTTTTTTTAATACACGATTACACCTTCTCATAATTTGTCATTAGCAAGACCGTTCACTTCTCCAAACCCAGCTCCCCCCACAAAAAAAAAATAAAAAATAGCTCAAGAATTTACATTTATTTGCACAGCAGCAACACAATTATGTACATTAATTTAGTGGCATTAGTATATTAGGTGGTACATTTAGACAAACATTTAGCAATTGGGATCTAATGGCCCTGCTCATAGGAGCTTACACTCTAATTGTTTTCCAAGCCTTATAGTGGACAAAGCTTTAATTTCACAGTGTATAGCAGGCTACACATTTCATAGTACAACTACTCTCAACAGACACCAACCACCAACAAACGTTTAGCTGCAAGATTATACAAAAATACAAAAAGTCATTCTTAAAAAAAAAAAATACAAAATATTAAAAAGACGCATATTCCAACATGACCACCCACCACCCCACATTCCACACACATACACCGGTGACGGTTCTGCTGGAAGATGCATTTCTGTGTACATGATTAAGCAATGAGATCAAAGATGTAGAAGGTCAGCAGATGCTCCCAAACCATGACTGCATGGTCAGACAGCAACAATACACAACATTGACAGCAAAGTCACACTTTTGATGCACAAAATGCACAAGAATTTTAACTAATAGCCCAAGTGGGGCGTTTGTCATTATGCACAATATCAGCCCTACTCCCCCGAAAACCACAGCAAATAACACAGCCTCTTCGCAGGGCAAACCAACCCCCCCACTGCAGTCATTTATATAACATAGGTTGTATTGTTAGCACACGTACACGCCCACCAGTGTCATTCAATCTGTCTCTTCATGTCTGCCTAACTCTATAGTGATTGCACCTGATAAACAAGAACACTTACAATTTGCAAATGTGTTTGCCCACACGATATTGTCAAAACGCTTGCCTTTACACACACATGAACTTTAATGGCATCCCAGTCTTAGTCTGTAGGGTTCAATATTGAGTTGGCCCACCCTTTGCAGCTATAACAGCTTCAAATGTTCTGGGAAGGCTGTCCACAAGGTTTAGGAGTGTGTCTATGGGAATGTTTGACCATTCTTCCAGAAGAGCATCCAATGATCAGACTTATGCAAACACACTCACCCTGCATGGCCATTCTTTGGGAAGCCCAGTGTACTGCTGTTTCTCCTCCCCCAGCTCTCTGAGCCCCTTATGCAGTTAAGAAGAGAGCGTATGTGATCACTAAAGGGAAAAAAAGGTATTTAAAATGTTTTTTTTTTGTAAATGTGTAGCGCTACCTCCTTAAGGGCCGCTGGATTTTTGGGTCCTCCTTTGTCTGCACAGCCAGGCAACAAGCATTTTCAGCAGACACACGGTAGTCAGAAAACCAGTCCAAGGGCTTTTGTTAATTTATTAAGGGAAATAACTTGGATGGGGTCAGGGTAGTATGGGGTGCCCAGAACTAAGTTTAAATTGGTTCTATAGGTACAAGGTTTTTTACCTTCATGCATTCTATGCATGAAGATTAAAAAAACCTTCTGTGTGCAGAAGCCCCCACAGCCCCCCCTAATACTTACCTGAGCCCCCTCTCGATCCAGCGATGTCCAGAAGAACCTTGGCTCTCCAGGGAGTTGCACTCCTGATTGGCTTTTGGCAGCAGCTGGAGCAATAGGTTGCCACTGCTGTCAATCACAGCCATTGAACCAATCAGGAGATGGAGGGGGTGGGGCCGAGCCACAGGTTCATGTGTGAATGGACACACAGAGACTTGAGAACGCGCCTGCTTGGGTTCCCTCAGAGCAAGCTACTTGCTACTTGCTGTGGCGGCACCTGGCAGGAGGGAGGGGCCAGGAGTGCTGGTGTGGGACCCAAAAAGAGGAGGATCTGAGCCGCTCTGTGCAAAACTATTGCACAGAGAAGGTAAGTATAACATGTTTGTTATTTTAATGTAAAAAAAAATGAGGGTTAGGAACACTTTAAAGTAGAACTTTGAGGACAACTGTTAACTGTCTCTGATGTTTAGCACACAATTTTAAACTGTATTCCTGTTGGTCTGACTGGATCAACAAGGTTCAACTTCAATACTGTCTGCAGGTATTCTATTCTTTCCCACAAAATGCCTCAGCACCTGACTCTGAACTTAAGATTCCTCAAGCAGGGGTAAAGGTTAGCTGCATACTGTCCCTTCAGAGTAGGGATGGGCCAGCGGTTCGCCGTTTGTTAAATTTAGAACATTATGGGGCATTCGCAGCGACTTTGGCGCCACGGAGCGTCACATAATACATTGCGCGCAGGCAGCGCGCACAGCTCCTCCCCACTGGGAGGGCTCCTGCCGTCTGCACACTTTTTGCTCTGACAGTTTATTTATATGGCAGGGGAGGGCAACATCATGTGACGTTAGAGGGGGCGGGTCACGCGCGTACATCGAGTGGCCCTGCCCTGCCATATAAATAACCTGTCACAACAAACCGAGCTCAGTTGGCGGGAGCACTCCTATGGAGGAGGAGCTGTTGTGGCTTTTTTTTTCGGGTCCGTCGCGCGCCGTGATTGAAGTGGATTACAAGGGGCACACTTATTTTTATTTTTTATTTCTAATAAAGGACTTGTCCCTAATTGTCTCCTGTTTTTTTTTTTTTCTTTTTTTTTTTACACTTTTGGTGAAGTAGTAGGGGTACGATGTACCCGATACTAATTCACTTAGGGGGAGGTCAGGATCTAGGGGCCCCCTTTTTAAAGGGGGCTTCCAGATTCCGATAAGCCCCCCACCCGCATACCCCCCCAACCACAGCCCAGGGTTGTGGGGAAGAGACTCTTGTCCTCATCAACATGGGGACAAGGTGCTTTGGGTTGGGGGGGCGCAGAGCCCCCCCTGCCCCAAAGCACCCATACTCCCCATGTTGAGGGCATGTAGCCTGGTACGGTTCAGGGAGGGGGTGAGCGACCTATCCTGGCCGGCCAGGTTACATGCTTGGATAAGGGTCTGGTCTTGATTTTAGGGGGACCCCATGTCAATTTTTTTTTAAATTGTGACACGGGGTTCCCCTTAAAATCCACACCAGACCCGAAGGGCCTGGTGTGGACTGGGGGGGAACCCACGCAAATCTTTTCAGTGATGTTTTTGTATATAGCCGGGATCCGGCAATACATTACAGCCGCAATTTTAAATGACAATTTTTCCTTTGGAAATGTCATTTTGCTCTGGCTATGTTCTAAACATCACAGAGGTGCGCCCTTTTACAGGCAGACTAAGGGAACCCCCAAGGCACATTATTTAAAGGGATTTTTCTTTACTTTTCACTTTAACCACTTGCCGACGGCTGATCGGCAAATGACGGCGACAAAGTGGCTCTGTAACGCGGATCGCCGTCATATGACATCGGCCGCGAGATCAAGCCTAGTGAGCGCACGCGCCACCAGAGGCGCGCCCGCGCGCTCACTGTGTTCAGGGAGGGCCAGGGAGTGGGTGTGGCGGAGTCGATCTCCACCGGCCACCCGCGATGCCCCCCCCCCCCGGAGTGAAAGAACGGAGGTCCGTGTAAGTAAACACAGACCTCCGTTCTGTGAAGGGGGAAGGGCTGTGATCACAGCCTTCCTCTACATGGAGGCTGTGACCACTTCCCTTCCCCAGCTAGGGCAGTCCGCCCACAGTTAGAACACGCCCAGGGAACACAGTTAACCCTTAGAGCACCCCCTGCAGGTTAACCCCTTCACTGCCAATGGCATTTACACAGTAATCAGTGCATTTTTATAGCACTGATCGCTGTATAAATGCCAATGGTCCCAAAAAAGTGTCAAAATGGTCCGACATGTCCGCTGAAATATGGCAGTACCGCTAAAAATCGCAGATTGCCGCCATTACTAGTAAAAAAGAAAAAAAAAAGAAAAACCCCAGAAATGAATTCTCATCATCCGTAAACGCGGCCACGTTTGCGCAAACCAATCAATAACCGCCGATTGCGATTTTTTTTATCACAAATATGAGTAAGAATATAAATCGTCCAAAAACGGTGAAAAAAATGTTTTTTTATATATTTTTTTTGGATTTGTATTTTAGCAAAAAGTAAGAAATTTGGGGTTTTTTTGCAAAATAGTCGCTCTTCTTTTGTTTATAGCGTGATCAGAAATGACGCAGAGGTGATCAAATACCACCAAAAGAAAGCTCTGTTTGTGGGGAAAAAAGGACGCAAATTTCGTTTGGGTACAACGTCGCATGACCGCGCAATTGTCAGTTAAAGCGACGCAGCGCCGAATCGCAAAAAGGGCTCCGGTCCTAAAGCTGGAAATCCTTCCGGGGCTGAAGTGGTTAAATATTGTGCCTGGGAGTCCCCTTAGTCTGCCTGTAAAAGGGTGCACCTCTGTGATGTGTAGAACATAGCCAGAGCAAAATTACATTTCCAAAGAAAAAATTGTCATATAAAACCACTCACGGCTGTTATGTATATTTACGGTTCCTGGCAATATACAAAAAAATTACTGAAAAAAATTTGCGGTGGGCCCCCCCAATCCATACCAGGCCTTTTGGGTTTGGTTTGGATTTTAAGGGGAACCCCGCGCCAAAATGAAAAAAAAAATTGAGGTGGGGTCCCCCCTAAAATTAAAACCAGACCCTTACCTAAGCATGCAACCTGGCCGGCCAGGATAAGGGGGGGGACGAGCGAGCGCCCACCCCCCCTCCTGAACTGTACCAGGCTACATGCCCTCAACATGGGGAGTATGGGTGCCTTGGGGCAGGGGAGGCTCTGTGCCCCCCACCCCAAAGCACCTTGTCCCCATGTTGATGACGACAAGAGCCTCTTCCCCACAACCCTGGGCTGTGGTTGGGGGGGTCTGCGGGCGGGGGGCTTGTCAGAATCTGGAATCCCCCTTTAATAAGGGGGCCCCCATATCCCCCCATGTGAATTAGTATCGGGTACATCGTACCCCTACTAATTCACCAAAAAGTGTCAAAAAAGAAAAAACAATAGGAGACAATTAGGGACAAGTCCTTTATTAACCACTTCAGCCCCGGAAGGATTTCACACTTTAGGACCAGTGCACTTTTTGCGATTCGGCACTGCGTCGCTTTAACTGACAATTGTGCGGTTGTGCAACGTTGTACCCAAAGTTTGCGTCCTTTTTTTCCCACAAATAGAGCTTTCTTTTGGTGGTATTTGATCACCTCTGCATCATTTCTGATTGCCGCTATAAACAAAAGAAGAGCAACAATTTTGCAAAAAAATCCAAATTTCTTACTTTTTGCTAAAATACAAATCCAAAAAAAAAAAATATAAAAAAACATTTTTTTCCATCGGTTTTGGCCGATTTATATTCTCCCTCATATTTTGGTAAAAAAAATCACATTTGGCGTTCATTGATCGGTTTGCGCAAAAGTTGCCGAGTTTACGGACAATGAGAATTCATTTCTAGGGTTTTTATTTTTTTTTTATTTTTTACTAGTAATGGCGGCGATCTGAGATTTTTAGCGGTACTGCGATATTGCAGCGGACATGTCGGACCATTTTGACACTTTTTTGGGACCATTGGCATTTATACAGCGATCAGTACAATAAAAATGCACTGATTACTGTGTAAATGCCATTGGCAGTGAAGGGGTTAACCTGGAGGGGGCGCTCTAAGGGTTAACTGTGTTCCCTGGGCGTGTTCTAACTGTGAGGGGGCTGCCCTAGCTGGGCAAAGGGGATGATCACGGCTTCCATATACAGGAAGCCTGTAATCATCGCCCTCCCCCTGAGAATGGAGATCCGTGTTTACTTACATGGGCCTCCGTTCTCTCACTGCGGGGGGGCCATCGCGGGTAGCCGGCGGCGATCGAGTCCGCCGCACCCGCTCCCTGGCCCCCCCCCCCGGACACAGTGAGCATGAGCGCGCCTCCGGCGGGGCGCGTGCGCTCACAGCACTAGTTATCGCAGCCGCCGTCGTATGACGGTGGTTTGCGATAACGAGCCAGTCTGTCGCCGTCAGATTGAGGTCGGCGGTCGGCAAGTGGTTAAAAAAGCAAAAAAAAAAAGCTCCCCCCATTGTAATATATCGTCAATCATGGCAAGCGATGGCTCCCGCCGCCTGCTAGCCCTTTGTTTTGACAGTTTATTTATATGGAAGGGGGGGCCACACACTGACGTAAGCTCGGGATCCGCCCCCTCTGATGTCACATGACGTCAGAAGGGGCGGGATCACCTGCTTACATCGCCGGGTGGCCCCGTCCTGCCATATAAATAAACTGTCAAAACAAACAGCGAGCAGACGGCGGGAGCCCTCCCACCGGGGAGGAGCTATGCGCGCTGTCTGCCGCACAATGCATTATGGGGCGCCCCTTAGCGGCGCAGTCGCCCATAATGTTCTAGATCGTTCGGGGGGCGAACAAACGGTCCACCGAACATCAAAAGTACGACCCAAACTTATGCTCGGGCCAAACCGTTCGCCCATTACTAGACATGAGCATTGGAAGAGGTGACAAGGGGGCTAGAGAGCAGGAGGTCTTGGGAGAGGGAGGCGAATCCGGGTGAAATTTTCAGAAGTGATGTAAAGGAGGGAGGGGCACAGCTTTATCACATTCACTAAGCTCTAGGGAAAATGCACTTTGATGTGTGCAAGTGAAAAATCCTATTTGTTTTAATCTTCCTTGCATAGGATTTGATATTTGCAAGAGTAATTACACCACATTCTCTAATCCAAGTGAAAATTCCCAATAAATATTCACTTTGCAAAGCAAAGTATATGATATACAGTGGGGCCAATTTACCAAGACTGGAAAATGCAAACTCTGGTGCAGCTGTGCATGGTAGCCAATCAGCCTCTAACTTTGGCGTGTTCAATTAAGCTTTGACAAAAAAACTGGAAGCTGATTGGTTTCTATGCAGAGCTACACCAGATTTTTCATTCTCCAGTTTTAGTAAATCAACCCCTGTATGTCAAAAACACAACCCAGAGTTACTACTTGTTTAAAAATCTTAAAGTGGTTGGAATGCCTTAACCACTTCAGCCCCAGAAGGATTTACCCCCTTCCTGACCAGGCCATTTTTTGCGATGTGGCACTGTGTCGCTTTAGCTGACAATTGCGCGACGTTGTACCCAAACAAAATTGATGTCCTTTTTTTTTCTCACAAATAGAGCTTTCTTTTGGTGGTATTTGATCACCTCTGCGGTTTTTATTTTTTTGCGCTTGGGAGGTGGTTTTTAACTGTGGGGGCAGTGTACTGACTGGGAGAACAGAGAGATCGCTGTTCCTAATCACTAGAAACAAACGAACACTCTGAACTCCACTGACAGAATGGGGATCTTCCTTTTTTTTTCTGCCTCTCTGTGGAGCGATCTCGGGTGGCCGGCGGACATCACAGCACCCTCTATATCTATTACACAAAGCGCCGTACCGGTATGGCAATTCACGTAATAGAGCCGTCTTCCCGCAGCAGTCGGGAAGTAGTTATAGTGGATGTAATCCATGAAATTTGACCTAAGCACATATATCTGTAGTGTTTACTTATCTCTCTCCAAAGCCCTAAGTCCCATGTCTTTCTGCTCCTCCGTTCTTCTGTTTTCAGCATGATAACTTCTGACAAGTCCTCAGACAACCAAGGAGGTTGCAATAAATAGATTGCAGTGAGCTAGTCTTTTCACAGCACAGTTCTGCACATTCCTTTCTTCCTCTGCCTATGTGGAGTGGGGGCGTGTGCCTTTCCTCCAATCAGCTGTCTTGGCTGTATGCCCAGACTTCACTAGCACTGCTGAACAGGAAGAAAAATTCTAACCAGATGTGCACTTTCTAAAGAATATGTAAAGATGAAGACAGCAAATATACATGTAATACTTATGTAAGGAGATTTGTTTCATCTCTGTGTATCATCTGAGGCTGTTCAGTTCACTGGGATATGTGAGGGTTTACATCCACTTTAAGGTTTTTAGAATGCATTAAGGTGAAAAACCTTCTGTGCTGCAGCTGCCCCCCAGACCCTTCTTTTTCTTACCTGAACCCGATTGTTCCAGCGATGTGCACGAGCGCAGCCGCTCCAGCCATTGGCTCCTGCTGCTGTCAATCAAAACCCATGTCATGGGAGCGGGGGGGGGGAAGGGCCGAGTGCATTCACACAGACAGCAGGAATCGGGAGTGAGTCCGCACGGGTGCCCCATGGTAAGCAGCTAAATAGGAGGGGCCTGGAGCGCCTGCGAAGGACCTCAGAAGAAGAGGATCAGGGCTGCTCTGTGCAAAACTGTTGCACAGAGCAGGTACGTATAGACATGCTTGTTTTTTTTTTACGTTTACGTTTACAACCCCTAACATGCAACTAACCTCTCTCTGTCAACTCTTTTACTAAACTCCTACAATTAGGAAAAAAAGAATAGTATTTGCAAAAAAGGTAAGGGCACAATGCAGAAATATGGGAGCTGTTATTGGTGTTTGTATTTTTAAAAGGTAGAAGCTCTGGGTGTGCCCTCCTTATTCTTGCTTTACTAGTTGTGGACCTGAAACTTACAGCCAGCAAAGTCAGAAATCCCACCCTAGATATTTGTTCTAGCTCATGGATTGAATAATTATTGAAGTGAAGATGATAACACAGGAGCCTACCTACACTTTGAAAAACAAGTCAGCAATAAAAGCTTCAGCATTTTTAACCTGACAGAAGACCCTTATGTGTTCAGGTCCACACATGATGTTTTACTGGCTTAGGGCATAACACTAATCCCTTGTGTGGGCACATACAGTACAGTGAAACCTTCATTCTTTTTTCTTCATACACAAAGAATTTTCCATTGAAAGCAAATACCTTTTCAAGTATGTTGGAAAATCTCATTATGTGATAGCAATACCTTTGAGCGTTCAGAAGTGCTCATTACCCTTTACGGCATAATTGTTGTTAGTGCTTCTCAAAAATGGTCATATCACTTGTTATTTTGGGCCATGCTCCTCTCTGCATTCATCAGGAAGGTCTGTCTTTTGCAGTCAAAAGCCCACAATGAGAACATAACATAAGATCATCATTAAGTTTGTCCATAAAGTAACCCACAGCAACTAATCAGATCACAGGACTGAACCCCAGATCAGATCACTGAACCCCAGATCAGAGGACTGAACCACAGATCAGATCAGAGGAATGAACCCCAGAACAGATCAGAGGAATGAACCCCAGAACAGATCAGAGGACTGAACCCCAGAATAGATCAGAGGACTGAACCCCAGAACAGATCAGAGGACTAAACCCCAGAGGACTGAACACCAGAACAGATCAGAGGACTGAGCCCCAGAACAGATCAGAGGACTAAACCCCAGAACAGATCACTGGACTAAACCCCAGAACAGATCACAGGACTAAACCCCAGAAGACTGAACCCCAGAACAGATCAGAGGACTAAACCCCAGAGGACTGAACCCCAGAACAGATCAGAGGACTAATCCCCCAGAACAGGTCAGAGGACTGAACCCCAGATGAGATCAGAAAACCGAATCCCAGATCAGATCAGAGGATTGAACCCCAGAACAGATCAGAAGACTGAATCCCAGATCAGAACACTCAACCCCAGAACAGATCAGAGGATTGAACCCCAGAACAGATCAGAAGACTGAATCCCAGATCAGAACACTCAACCCCAGAACAGATCAGAGGATTGAACCCCAGAACAGATCAGAGGACTGAACCCCAGATCAGATCAGAGCACTAAACCCCAGATTAGATCAGAGGATTAAACTCCAGTGAACTCCAACATGAATTCTCATTGGTCATTGTGTGGTAATGCACATTCAGAAGAACGCATTAAAGTCTTTACAACATATTTCTAGTTGTAGTTTAATTTAAATCAGAAGTGTCCAACCTGCAGCCCACAGGCCGCATGCAGCCCAAGGCGACTTCGAATGCTGCCCAACACAAAAGCGTAAACTTACTTAAAAATGTTGACTTTTTAAAATTGTTTTTGGAAAAATTAGTCTACACTTACCGAACACGGCAGAAGAAACATTTTACAGTTATTCTTTACTGTACATTTATCTTCCAAGAGAAAAAAAAACACTTTTTACAATCATGCCTTATTCATGTCATCAGTTTTCAGCAGCACCTATATTCGTGAGCAACTATTTTCAAGGATGAAGCACATGAAGTGCAAAATTAGAACCAAAATATTTGATGAGCACCTTCATCGAGAATTGCTACTACAACCATCGTACCAGATACCGATGCGTTCGTTTAAAAAACACTGTCAAATATTGCGCTAGTTTTATGTTGCCCTCTTTTACTTTTATAATAAAAAAAAAAAAAACAACAAAAAATGAAGTTAAAATTACTCAGATAGGTACATTATCTACTGTATATCAGTGATCATTAACTTGTGATCTGCCTGACTTTTTCTGCTGATCAGCTATCCTTAGGCCTCATACACACGGGCGTATCTTTAAAAATAAACAAAACGTTGGGCCCAACGTCAAGGAAAAAAAAACGGCGTTTTCCGGCGTTATGCATCGGCGTTAGTGAGCGTCGGCGTCAATAGGCATTTTTAAAAAAAAATAATCCCTCTGCTATTTTTCAACCTAAAAACGTCGGCGTCAAAAAACGCTGGTACAATATTAGTTGGCGTTAGTTGGCGTTTGTTGGCGTTTTGTGGCGTCCGCGTCAAAAAATGCCAAAACGTTACAGCCTCAGAACGCGATGGCCATGGGTTCTACTTTCAGCTCACTAACGCTGACGCCATCTACAGCTCAAAAACGCAGACGTTTTTATGGGGCCATTGACTAACATGGAGAGCTGCAAAAAACGCCAGAAAACGCCGGCATCAAAAAACGTCCGTGTGTATGAGGCCTTATTGTTAATATATTATATGTGCCCAAGGCAATTCCTCTTCTAAGCATTACCAAGATGGACAATAAATACAGATAGTTCTTACTATCAATACATTAGGAACCTGTTGCTATAGCAGCAACACATTCCTAAAAAATTACTGTCATTTCTTGGATCACAACTGATGGTAATTAAGACCAAGTCTGAGCTGGGGTACAGAGGTACACCATAGTGCAGAGTGGGGCAGAGTGAGGCAAGCCTGTGCTGGGAAGCTGTTATCAATGTGACAGTTTCCTGCACAGTGCTGTATCCCTAGCCCCATTCAGCTGTCAGCCAGGAGACTCCCCAACCGAAAGCTAAATGTAATCAAGGGGGCTGGGGATACTGTTGATGTCATTGCCCAAATAATGCAATGCCCATATTTGGTAAATTTATTTTAACTGGGTGGTATTGAGAAAATTGTTTCCCATCAGGTCTGCTTCACTTTAGATTGACAGCGCACAGCAGCAGGAGGATTCAAAGGCCACACTATATTGTCAAAAGTATTGTGACGCCTGCTTTTACACACACATGAACTTTAATGGCATCCCAGTCTTAGTCCGTAGGGTTCAATATTGAGTTGGCCCACCCTTTGCAGCCATAACAGCTTCAACTCTTCTGGGAAGGCTGTCCACAAGGTTTAGGAGTGTCTATGGGAAAGTTTGACTATTCTTCCAGAAGCGCATTTGTGAGGTCAGGCACTGATGTTGGACATGTAATGTATCACCGCAAATGTTATATTAATAGCAATAATTCTATCTCCAGACATCCTGTGAAACTCTAAACTTGAAACCTTTAAAGGATTTTAAAATGTCATCTAAGAAAATGTTTAGCATATATTTTAGTTACAGTTTGGTGCCATTCCACGGGCGTAAGCAATTTTAAAGTGTGACATGTTAGGTATCTATTGGGTATTATATTGTGTTTGTGTGCATTAAAATTCGTTAACCGCTTTAGCCACAGCCGCCGTCATTTTACTGTGGTAACATGTTTTTTGACATGAGGTGCCATGTTGAACTTCCATTGACCAGTATGAGAGAGTGAGAGTGATAACACCACATTTAACACACCTGCTCCCTATTCACGCCTAAGACCTTGTAACACTAACGAGTCACCTGACACCTGGGAGGGAAATGGCTAATTGGGTCCAATTTGGACATTTTCACTTAGGGGTGTACTCACTTTTGTTGCCAGTGGTTTAGACATTAATGGCTGTGTGTTGAGTTATTTTGAGGGGACAGCAAATTTACACTGTTATACAAGCTGTACACTCACTACTTTACATTG
>BLSH010502991.1:999182-1027545 GCA_018402905.1 Glandirana rugosa
GGTTTTTGCATTTACATAAAATAACCCTAAAATACACTATCTGGTTGTGTCTCATCGTGTATTAACACTTCACTTCCTTTTACTATTTACCAAAAGTGTAAAAAAATGTTTATTTATACACTTTTCACACTGCACGTAAACATAAGTCGGGGGAAATGAGACTATGGGGATTGATTTTAGATCACCTTGGTTAACGGAAGTCTTCAGTGGATTAATCATTTATCTCAGGTGGACACACATTAAATTAGAGTCATATTTATGTCCACAAGACACTTCGGGAGTCTCCAAACAATCTCTTGGTGTCACTTATTTGTCGTAGTACTTCCGGTTCCTTGTGTGGTCTGTCCAGTCTTAAACTTCTCCACAACTTTATCCCTGACCTGTCTGGTGTGTTCCTTGGCCTTCATGATGCTGTTTATTCACTGTGGTTCTCTAACAAACCTCTGAGGGCTTCACAGAACACCTGTATTTATACTGAGATTAAATTACACACAGGTGGACTCTATTTACTAATTAGGTGACTTCTGAAGGCAATTGGTTCCACTAGATTTTAGTTAGGGGTATCAGAGTAAAGGGGGCTGAATACAAATGCACGTCACACTTTTCACATATTTATTTGTAAAAAAATGTGAAAACCATTTATCATTTTCCTTCACTTCACAATTATGTGCTACTCTGTGTTGGTCTATCACATAAAATCCCAATAAAATACATTTACGTTTTTGGTTGTAACATAACAAAATCTGGAACATTTCAATGGGTATGAATACTTTTTCAAAGCACTGTACATCACACATAATAAAACACAATTCAATTATATTTTCATGGGTGTCATCGACCTTCAGAAATGTAAATCCATTTGTTAGGAAAAATAGGCATCCCAGAGGAATATGCATTGACAAAATAAAAAACACCTTCAGATGAAGAGTTTTTTTTAAGGTGTAAATTGTAGTAAGTGCTGAAGAGTTAAGCAATGAGCAGGTGTCTCACGGGGGTCCACTTATCACACAGGCTGCAAACTGTTGCTTGTAAAGATTCCAGAAAATGAAGATGTTTACAAAATGGAAATGGAGCTCACTGAGAAATTATTGCCAATCTGTACATGCTGCGGAGATATGTCTACAGCAGAGGATATTTTGTAAGAGGGAGATTTATGATGACACAGGTTTATGTGAATAATACAAATTATGTTCCCCACATCTAAAAATTATGGCTACCTAAAGCCCTACTGACTAATAGAATTAAAAGTGAAATTTGATTTATGGCTTATTTTGTAGCGTTGCAGACTGGAATTAAGTTGTTTAATTTAACATTTTACCATATATTTTACCAAATGATTTTTACAACTTACAACTTTCATAGTACAAAATATATTTTACTTTGACACAAAAGCCAAAGACATTTGTTTTTTTTCACCCCCCCCCCCCCTTGTGAATCAATTCTTGGTGGGACCAACTGTGGCTGTAATTATAACAAGTCCCTTTGGGTATGTCTATGCTAGGTTTTATGCATGTGTATCTTGCAATGTTTGCCCATTCTTCTTATTAAAATTGCTTTAGCTCAGGTTGGATGTAGACCACCCTGGATGTTAGTGAACAGCAATATTCACATTTTATTGAATTCAGGTTTAAGGCCCCTTTCACACAGACGGATAGAATCCAGCTTTTAGTTGCGCATAGATGAAGTTATCTACCGCAGCTATACTGTGACAATGCTTTCCTATGGCCCCTTTCACACTCTGCATTTAGCAACGGTTTAGTTACAGACGATTTCGCACGATTAGAAAAAATGGATTGGAATGCATCCAGGAACGATGTTAAGCAGCTATCTGCACAAATCTGCAGCTATCTGCAGGTAAAAGCAGTGCAATGTGTCATCTACGGATAGCAATGGCAACAAGCATAGAAAATCAATAGAAAGCACTTCAGAAATGTCAAGAATGTTAAGAATGTTTCCACTGCAGCTAAACGTAGCTGCATGTAACCGTGGCTAATCGGAATGTACAAATGCAAGTAATCGTTGTGATTTGGAGTCTGGTATCTGGCTTGCATTTAGCAACGGCAGAACAGCCGCCCGTGTGAAAGGGGCCTAAGCTTTGACACTGGGCTATTGGTTTTTGGTACTATGATCCTACCATCACCATACTACATGGGGACGGTGTTCCCATGTTATTTCTACCACACATAGCATTATGCACTAAGGCTAAATACATCAATTTTCATCTTCTCCTTTCCTATCCTATGCGTTTACCGCGGTTCCCAGATGCCTTTCAGCAAACTCCAAATCAGATTTGGATATGTTTATTTTTCAGTAATGGTTTTCTATTCATCACTTTTCCATAAAGCTCAGCTTTGGCTGTCATTTAAATGACAGTTGCCTCATATGTTGGCTGTGTCTTTCTTCAGCTACTAGATTGCTACTGTGGCTAAAGTCCTCCTTACCCACCCAATTCATGCTTCCGATGACTGGTTGCAATAGTGCCAAATTGTTTCTATTTCTTCACATTTTTTTTGTAGATTTAACAGCATTATTTTTTTTGCACAAGGTACTGCTTTACATGAGAAAAGGACATAATCTCTTGAAAGCTTGTCCTGAAAAAAGAACCATTAGTACAAATAAAAGTATCACTTATGCTGGCCATAGACTATATGAAAAATTGGCCTAAAATCGGTCATTTGGACAGTTCGTTCGTTTTTTGGCCAGTTAATGGGCACAAAACCTTAATTGTTTGTGAGTTTTTTGAACCAAAAAAACGAAGGACAAGTTTGGAAATTTTCTGCCGAACGAACGATAAATTGAAAGGTTAATGTGTTTTTTGTCCAAACTTTGCATTAGATATATGTGAAAAAAGAACAAAAATTGATTAATTTATGTCCATTGAACGATTTATCGGTCATTACATGATGGTACTATCATTTGCTCTCACGGCCGAATGTTCGTTTTTCGAAAATGGGTTAGAATGATTTTTCATATAGTGTATGGCCAGCATTATTATACTTCGGATTTTTGCTTTAATTTAACCCTGATTTTATGTTGTTTTTATATGTTTTCTGTGCCTTTTTCTGAAAGGCCTCAGCATTTGGTATTTATTATGACATTACATGACACTGTAATTGCACACAGGTGGACTCCATTCAACTAATTATGTTCCTTCCGAATGCAGCTGGTTGCATCAGGGCTTATTTAGGGCTTCATAGCAACAGGTAAATTCTTATATAATTGAGACTTTTCAGTGTTTTAGCTGTAATTGATTTGGAAAACTGTAGATTGTTCTACTATTAAATTATGAAATAAATCTTAAAAATCTAAAATCCCAATTAAATCAATGTTAATTTCAAACAAATTGTGGAATACTCCAAAGGAAGAAGGTGGTAACAGTTATGCAATTATATATCTTAATTCCCCTGTATTGTAAGTTAATATGGTATTGTTAGCAATTGCAAATATGAAAACATAAACAGAGGGTCAGTGCTAAAGAAAAGAAATGGGCAGCTTGCAATAAGTAAATATACAGAATCCAAACAAACCTAAAAAGAAAATAATGCAGTTCCTCCAAATGTAGAATATTACAAACTTGAAGCGTAACTCCACTTTTGTTGAGAAAAAAACATTCCCCTCTGGGTGATCTATATACATTGCAAGGATTATGACAACCTTTGTTGCAGATTCCTTCCTTTTGTTATTCTGAAGAAAATCCTGTTTGTTCCTCTGTACCTCTGTGCTGAGTGGGTTTAATGGGAGTGGTTTCATAATTATCAATCAGCAGTGCAGCTGCAGAGCACTAATGAGGAAATTTGCTGGGCGTGCATACCTTTAGACATGATTTCCTTTTGGGTGTATCTCACCAAAAATGACATTTTTGTTGCAGGGGATGCCAGAAATCGGACTTGCATCTTAGGAAGACTTCTGGGAAAATCAGTGAGCCAATCACACAATCGGGAAATTATGTTTCTGGGGCGTGTCCAGTAGACATTCGGTACATTTTCATACATTTTTTTTACCCAATGAAAAAACAATTAATCATAGTTATTATCATTGTCTGTTCTTCATTTATGTGCTTATCTAAAATTAAGGAATAAAAACTTGAAACCTCCATAAAGAGACTAGACTGTGCAATGACCTTCTGGGATTTAAAGTTTCACCAGTATGTTGGTACTTGAATTTACCACCTACCACCTCCCTTTTACAACTGGCAAGTAGGTATGGGCTCAGGCATGTTCAGATCAAAGTCCCAACCCACATGAGCAATCACTGCACACTGCCAATCATAGGCAGTGAGGCATTTCCTGGCCTGCAACTGCCCATACACATGCTGCTTATGATTGGCGGTGTGCAGTGACGGCTTCCTGGTAGGATTGCTCAGGTGGGTTGGGGCTACGATTTGAACACGCCTGAGCCCATACCTACTGGCAAGTTTCCCTACTGGCAAGTGAGGCCACTCATCACATTGATAGGCCAATCATTAGACATAGGAGGGGTTGAGGTAAATTTCCTTTAGATTTACCTTCAACTGTAATGCAAGGACCTGCCTGATTGCATAAACATTGAAAGTGTTTAGGTTTGACCTCATATATGGTTTTGGCAAATCTAAAGGAAACCTGAACAAGAACATTGTATAATGTATGGCCAGCCTTAGAGTGCCCCATATTTTGGAACCCCTAGAGAGGAGAGCTCTGAAAACTAGCTGAGATGTGATGTCAACTCAGGTTTCTGAACTAGCAAGCTGGTGGCTCTTTACATACCGGGAAATAAGTACAGTTCTCTTAATGCTAGAATTTTATACATGAAGTTGCATCGGACTCTCTGTACCTTCCACTTAAAATGCACTGGTCTTGTGGCTTTGAGATTGACAAACTACATTACAGAATTTGAAACATAGCATCTGGTTAATATTGCTTCTTGAAACATGCATTGTTAATGAATCCTACAATTACAGGCAATCTCTGGAGTAATGTGGTTAGTAACTCAATCTTCTGTGTGAATTACTGCCTATGTTAGCTGTGGAGATTTCTTCAGGTTATTATATCATATTATATCATGTAACTCCTTCTGTCAACTGCTGTCACTGCAAGCATACAAGAGAAGTTCCTGAACCATGGCTGCCACTCAAAGGCAATTAAGAAAAAAAAGTAGACTTTCTAGAATGTCTGCTGTGCTGTTCTACTAATCCACGTATTTCTCGTTCTGCTACATTTCAGGAGGAGGAACATATAGGAGAAAAACTGGATTTACACATCATAATTAAAAACCAGTGAAGGAAATAGGAACATACATATGAATTTGTTATGTTTTACCTTTTATCAACTATTCATTTCTTTTTTGCTGACTGAGACCCACAGCAGCCAGAAGGTGGTTGGACTTTCAGGCTCATATGACCACCAAAAGGTCTTTTGTATGAATGATACATTCACAAACATTCACATCTTCAGCAGGTCATGGTTGATGTTTAGGTCGGTCAGTGAAGGAGGGAAGGGGGAAACAATTTTCAGTTAGGGTCCTTTCACACGCATGGACCGTTCAGGTCCGCCTGTCAGTTTTTAGGCGGACCTGAACTGACGCTCCATTGTCCTCTATGGAGCAACGGATGTCAGCGGTGACATGTCCACTGACATCCAATCCGCTCCGATCAGCTAAACATAGACGGATGGAAACCCTATTTTCCATCCGTCTGGCGGATCGGATCGGATGAACACGGACAGACGGTCTGTGTTCATCCGATCCCCCATAGAAGAGAGCGGAGCTCTGACAGATCCATTTCTGCACAGAGTGCAGAGACAGTTCTGTCATCCGCCGGGCTCTTTCACACGAGCGGAGCCCATTTTGACGGGCTCCGCTGCTCAGCGGGGATCCATCCGTTGATCCCCGCTGAGCAGCGGAGCCTGTCAAAATGGGCTCCGCTCATGTGAAAGAGCCCTTACCCTTGACATCAATGTATCTTTAGGGAAAACAACAGAAAATGAATCACCAATTCAATTCTTTGCAAAAGAGAGTTCTGCCAGGAGATGTTTGACAATGTCAAGGATACAACATACTGTATAGGGGTTGATTTACTAAAAGTGGAGAATGCAAAATCTGGTGCAGCTCTACATAGAAACTAGTGAGCTTCTATTTTTTTTTTATTGTCAAAGCTTAACCACTAGCCCACTGGGCACCTAAACCCCCTTAATAACCAGACCAGTTTTCAGCTTTCAGTGCTCTCACATTGAATGACAATTACTCAGTCATGCAACACTGTACCTATATGAAATTTTTGTCCTTTTTTTCACACAAATAGAGCTTTCTTTTGGTGGTATTTAGTCACCACTGGGGTTTTTATTTTTTGCGCTATAAATAAAAAAAGACCAACAATGTTGTAAAAAATGCATTTTTCTTTGTTGCTGTTATAAAATTTTGCAAATTAGTAATTTTTCTTTATGAATTTTGGCCACAATTTATACTGCTACCTATCTTTGGTAAAAATAACCCAAATTAGTGGATATTATTTGGCCTTTGTGAAGGTTATAGAGTCTACAAGCTATGGTGGCAATCATTGAAAATTGATCACACCTGATGTACTGACCACCTATCTCATTTCTAACACTAACACTAACAAGCCAGGAAAGTACAACCCCCCCCCCCCCCTTTTTGCAAAGTAGACATTCCAAGATACTTAGTAAGAGGCATTGGCAATTTTTTTCACATTGTAATTTTTTTCCACAATTCTTTGCAAAATGAAGATTTTTTTTTCACAAAATTGTCATATTAATGGGTTATTTCTCTCACATGGCATATGCATACCACAAATTACACCCCAAACCACATTCTACTACTCCTTCTGAGTATGGCAATACTACATGTGTGAGACTTTTAGCCTGGCCACATAGAAAGGCCCAACATGCAGGGAGCACTATCAGGCATTCTAGGGACATAAATTACACAATCACGTGGCACTGTAGAGCAGATGTGGCACTGATATGGCATGAATGGGGCACTGCTAGACACTGATATGGCACTGCTGGGCACTGATATGGCATGGATTGAGGCACTACTGGACACTAATATTTCATCACTGGCCACTGATATGGCATGGATTGGGGCACTGCTGGGCACTGATATATCATGGATTGGGGCACTGATATGGCACCTCTGGGCACAGATATCGCACTGTTGGGCACTTATATGGCACCACTGGGCACGGATATGGCATGGATAGGCATGGATTGGGGCACTACTGGGCACAGATTGGGGCACTGATCTGCATGGATTGGGGCACTTCTATGGCACGGATTGGGACTGGCACTAGGAGAATACCTTTAGCAGCCTGATGCTGCAGCTCCACTCTCCTCTGCTCACACGATTGCTGTGAGCAGCGGAGAGAACCGGACATGACGCCGGTTTGTTTACATTGATCGTTCCATCATTGGATCGATCGTTTGTTTACATTGATCACTCATTCATCGCTCCACTGTCATTGGCCCTTTACCGCAATCCGTGACCCGCCAGGTCCCGTTAACCCAGTGGACACGGACAGCCCCGTGTGCGTGCCCCAGGGGCGTGTGGTTCTGGGAGGACGTTACTGTATGTCCCCCCATAATTAAGCGACCGCGCGGTAGCCGGCATTCGGCTATGGCCTGGTTGTCAAGTGGTTAAAGTGGTTGTAAAGGCAGAAGGTTTTTTTTTATCTTAATGCATTCTATGCATTAAAATAAAAAGCCTTCTGTGTGTAACAGCCTGTCACCTCTCTTTCCATCTGGATTTCTGATCATGAGACGCTGTTTGTGTCATTTTCTGGCATGTTTTGGAACCTGTTAATGTCCTACATGTTATAACTTGTAGTTCCTCACAGCTGTAGAACCAACAGTTGCCTAAATAACCACAGAAATTAATAATTTAAAAGGGTGTGTTGTTAAGTTATCCAGATCAGGGCCCGACAATGCTCATATCTGCAAATCAACATGCAGTGCAATTGTCATAAATGCTGCACTTCATACAGCGTTCAACCAAAACTAATATATGGGTGCTTGTAATTGTGAAACAGATTGCTCCTATCAATATCTATCGAAATGTTGCTTTGAAAAAAATGTGCGCTATGTGCCCAAAATGTTGGCAATGATTATGTGACTATACTGTATCTTTTCACAATAAAAAGTGAAACAGATTCTTTGGAGTGCTGATGACATTTGCAGCATTTGTATGCAAATCAAGATAAGCAGGTACAAACAGCAGAGAGCATACTCAGACTTGCTCTTCTACTAACACAAACAAAATTACATTGCACCTAGAGTGTAGGAATGTGCTATGTAATAACAAGGTCTATTACTGCTTTTGAGATGTCTGCAATTTAGAATGACATAGTTGAAACTATCTTTCTGAGGTTTGCAGGCTCAGCGAGGGCTGATCCAATGGACAGGCAGACAAAGTACCTGTTGGCAAACTGGACAATACTGAGTGGGTGGGAATTGGATGCACTTTGCCATCAGTGCCTTGATTGGTAGAGGTTTTTGCCTTGGCACTGTCTGGGCTAAAATGCATCTTGACCTTTTTAATCATCTTGCATGCAAGTGTAGTCTGCATTCTCCACTGGTACCTGACCAGCACCACAGCCTGGAGAGGAAGTCCAGAGAAATCTGGATTCTCTATGGTTTCCTGGTTCCTGAAGACAGCATTCTGATTGGCTACGCTCCATCCAGGTGACTTCTGGTAGCCATCTTGGGTCAGCAGAAGCTTTATAAGTCCCTGCCCCCAGGTTTTGGCTTTCGTGTAATGGTTAGATAGGGCAAGAGCACCTGTCTGTGAGGGAAAGTATTAGCTGATGAGTAGGGACAGGTTGGGGACACACAATCCTGCTACAGGAGCCTCTCATTTGGGAATGGACAGGCCAGGCCAGGCCTCATTCAGCCCTCTGAAGACAGATGCTGTTGGTGCATCTTTACCCGCTCTATCTCTGCATTGAACAGAACTGAGTCTTACCCAAAGCTGCACTCTCCCGCTGGGGTTGTTTGTAGTTGAGCATACTCTTCAATACAAATTTTGAGTTATCTGCAACCGGATTACTGCCACTGCACCTCCCCGCAGTCTGGTAAGGAATCAAAAAACTGATGCAAAAAAGCCACTAAAAGGCCTACGTAGCCCTAGGTGATAAGTTCTCTTTAAATATGACCAGAAAAGCGTAAAACAACCACAACAGACATATACTACATCTGTTAAAGCATTTTTGAGCTCTACAACATCTTGTGCATCCCAAAACTCAGTGCGCGTACCTCAGAGACCTGCTATAAACCTTTGCATGGTGGTTTTTGAGGAAAGTGAAGGGTATGTATTGACCCTTAATGATATCTAGATCTACTATTGCAGAGTCATGCTAGTTTATATAGTGTAATCTAACCACTTTTTACTTTAAAAATAAGAATGGCAACAGAAGCACAGAATTGAAGTAATATCTTGTCTGACTCTTTATATATCACATTTTAAGGCTATTCCCCAACACATTGTGTCTGAATTGCCTAAAATAGAGCACACACAGTTATTTGTGCTTGTTCTTCCAGTATTTGTGCCGCTGTCCCCAGTGTCCACTTATTTTCTTTTATTCATTTATGTTGTTGGGTTTATTAGTATGCAGTGGTAGAGTCCAGGCACTCAATTCAATAAGAGGAGGATGATGACTGAGATGAAGGGAAAACTGAAGCATCTGAGAGGAGGCAGAGGCAAGGAAGAAACCAGGGTAATAAAATCTAGAACAAGACATTCAGCAAACAGTATAAAACACACACATATATTGTATGACGGAATTGAAAATCAATAGGACTGAAACAGAGGGAAAGAAAAAGATATTCACACACATACAACCTTTATTTTGCCCTTATATTAGTTCTTACACCCCAAATTGCCTAGTGTGCAAATTCTACTCAGAAATATATTAAATAGCTATGGCGGCTCAGGGGGGGGGGGGTGATTTTGTGTGCTATATCACACCCAAAAATTCATCAAGCATCCCCATAGCATTTCTATCAGCAGCTGCTTTAGCAAAAAAATAAAGTGCTATGCATTCCAGCACACTGACAGCTGCAATTTTACTTTGCATTGCCAGGAATAGGGATCTCCTGCTGGACAGATAAATTATAGTTCCAACAGCGAAGCAGGAGAGAGGCATATTTGCTGGCACAGGTGCTCAAGAAAATGAAACTACTGAACAACAATTATGGGGGTTATGGCTGGGAAGGGGAGGGGGTTATTGGTAAAGGGGTTATTATTGCAATGGGCTTTTATTGCCTGTGTTTATTGCTTGCCCTGGCACTTGCTGGTTATTGCATGCCCTGACACCTACTAGGATTCTTACGTGCCGTAACATTTTCTGGGGGTTATTGCTGGAAGTTGTTGCTTGCCTTAACACTTCCTGGGTGTTATCATTGATCCTGACACTTGCTGAAGGCTATTGCTGACCCTGACACTTGCTATTGTTTTTTATTTTTGCCCTGAGTTATGGAGTATATCATTACTGGCCCTGACGCTTGCTGAGTTTTTTTTTTTTTTTTGCTGGGGATTATCATTACTGTCCATGAAACAATCTTGGGGTTATTGCTGTCATTGACACTTGTTGGAAGAAATTGCTGACAATGACACTTGCTGGGGTGGTCATTGCTAGCTCTGACAATTGCTGGGGTTTATTGTGGACACTGATACTTGCTTGGAATTGTCAATGCTAGACCTGACACTTGCTGGGGATTATTGTTGGCCTGACACATGCTGGAGGTTTTCATTGCTGTTTCTCACACCTGCTGGGTGCTATCATTGGTGGCCAATACTTGGGGTTATTATTGCTGTCACTGACACCAACAATGAGGCTTACTTTACTACCAATCTACAAGCCATACAATGTGGCAAACTATCCAAAAAAAGTAAAAAATATATAAATTGCGGCGCTAAGATGAACAAGAAAAACATGAATAAATATAAAAATACATCATCATGTAATGTCTCTTCATGTGCAAAATATGCAATAAATAAAGTGCAAAAATTAGTCCATATGTAGTCCAAATAGAAAAAAGGGGTCCAATAAAGAATTATCCAAAAATAGATTAAATGGCCACTCACCAGATCCACATGCTGTCTCTGTTAGGAGAACAGCAAGTGCGCTTAATGATATCCAGTCTGTTATGGAGTCATAGCAGTATCCGGTCCTCGCTGGTTCCGCTTATGGAAAAATGAAAATGGAACAGACATAGTGCAATATGCCAAAAAAAAAAATATATATATATATATTGAACAGCCACACACTGGTCTATACAAGTGAATAGAGTGACTTACAATAGTGACAACACCGCCACCGTGTGCAATTCAAACTCACCAGACCAATGTTGTAAGTGCACATAAAGTAGCTCAGCCAGCCTGATAGATCCAGATGGTCCAGCAACATGTCCAGAGATGGGGTGTAGAGCTGACGCGTTTCACGTCACAACTGGACGCTTAATCATAGCTATTAAGTCGTTCCCTGGAGTCGATGCACTTGTCTCTTGATGTGAATAAGGCCTTCGACACATTGTCATGGCCCTACCTTATGTCTGTCCTTCGCCATTATGGCTTTGGCAGTCCTATATAATTCACCCCGGGCAAAAATGAAATACTGTGGATTTGAGTCATCAATATTCCAAATTGAGAGAGGCACCCATCAGGGCTGCCCACTGTCACCTCTACTATTTGTACTGGCACTGGAGCCTTTGGCGGAGGCAGTCCGATCACATCCGGACATTAGGGGCATCGACATAGCGGGAACCTCTCATAAGCTAACCTTGTTTGCCGATGACATATTATTGACTTTGTCCTCTCCAAGGATCTCTTTGCCGAACTTGCTTACCCTGCTAGATACATTCGCTTCCCTCTCGGGATTACACGTAAACCAATCCAAGTCTAAAGCTCTATCGATCAATTCGCCCCAGTCCATTCTGACAGACCTGAAGACAGCTTTCCCTTTTCAATGGTTGACTTCCCTACCAAACCTAGGAAATTGCCTATCCCCAACTTATGCTGGGCTATATCAGGCAAATTTTCCACCTTTATTTAAGAAATTGTCAGACTTGCTAACTTCTTGGTCACACTTACCCTTATCATGGTTTGGAATGATAACTGCAGTACGTATGTCCTATCTTCCCAAACTACTTTACGCTTTTAGAGTGTTACCAGTTCCAATTCCCTCACATATAATACGTATACACCAAAGGAAGATCTTGAAATTGATATGGGGTTCTACGCGACCTCGTATCAATAAACAGATCTTGTATGCTAGGCGCATTAATGGAGGTCTTTCGATCCCCAATCTACAGGCTTACTATCTGTCAGCACCTCTCTCCCATCTCCATGACACGCATCAGTTGCCATTATGGGCTATAATAGATATGGCGGATTCCTACCCAATACCTCTCTCCTCCATGCCTTGGCTCCCTCCAGCACATCGAGCTACCCCTATAGGTCCCTGCCTAACACATACCTTACGACTATGGGGTTCCGTCAAATATTCTGCGGGCCTGATCTCATCGCACCTCCCATTGTTAAAGCTTTTTCAATGCCCTTTGTTTCCCCCAGCTTTAGATACTCCTCACCCGTTCTCCTGGTGGACCATGAGCAGCTTTAATGATGTGCATTCCCTACTCACCCCTACCAGAATAATGACATTTGATGCATTACGCTCTTCCCACGACATTGCCTTGCGAGAACATTTTTGGTACATACAATTGAGACATTTCCTTCACTATCTTATTAAATCTAGTCCCCCTCCATATACACTATCCCCATTCGAGACTCTATATCATGCTAGAACCCACTCCTCGGGACTGATATCCCTTATATACTCTTCTATACTATCTACAATGAAGCCACCACTTAGAACTTATCACCTCCAATGGGAAAAAGAATTAGGGGGACAAGTAGACCCGGAAGATTGGCAGAGGATGGCTGTGTCCATATCAAAGTGCTTCAGGAATGTCCTCATAGTGGAGAATGCGTATAAAGTCCTATATAGATGGTATTACACACCAGCTAGATTGGCCCACTTCATCCCATCATACTCACCTCTCTGCTTCCAGGGATGCTCTCAAACAGATACCATGGCCCACATCTGGTGGTCATGTCCGAGGGTTCATAGACTGTGGATTAGGGTATATGCCCTGCTCCGCAGCTTATCCCATACTGATTTACAGAAGGACCCTTACAAGGCCCTTTTGGGGAAACCAATAACGGATTTACTGCACCCCGAGCGGCAACTGGCTCACCATCTGTTCACATCAACAAAATTGACCATAGCAAAGGCATGTAAGACCCCTCTACTTAGCTTCGAGGCGGTTAAAAACCGCATGAACGACGTCATGGTCAACGAGAAATTGACGGCGGTTCTGTCAGATACACCTCACAAATTTTTAAGAATTTGGCAACCATGGCTTACAAAGGCTATGCCTTCTCGCTTTGATCATACTTTGTTACAACTCTAGACCCTCCCTGGCCTACGCCCCATGGACTCCTTTTCTTCTCCTCCTTTTTCCTCATATACTAGCCTTCTTATCCCTATATCCATCTTATAACACTCTACAGCTTTTTTTTCCTTTCTCCCCTTCTGTCATACTCATTCCTTCACATTTGATTATTCAGCATACACCAGCTGTGTCACATCAAACAGAGAATCCGGGTGCCCTCGGGTTCCGTGGATTATCAGATTGCATTCTGTTTGGACAAATCTAATCGCAAGATGACTTTACTGAGTCATTGTTGGACGCAGATTTTTGTCTAACCTGATTATCGCCTGGGTTTTTACTCAGGATAATGAACATTTCCCTCTAGTATAATGTCGAAACCCTGCCTATCATATTGTCATGTAATTGATGTGTAAATACTGGCATGTTTTGTTGGTTTTTATGCTAATAAAATCTTTTGTAAAAGAAAGACACAAGTTCCCTTAGTCGGCCCCTTAAACGTCTGGAAGTGTGATTCTGACAGGTGTACTCCAGAAGATACACCACATATCTTGTTTCACACGTAATGAAGGACTCAATCTCATAATTTTTTCCTGTAGCACAAGAAGAGAAATTATTCCTTCTCCGCAGTCTTGTATGACTCAAACTGCACATAACTGATTTATTACAGGAATAAAATCCATTTAGGTCACCAAAAAATGATAGTTGCCTTAGAGCAGTGGTTCTCAACTCCGGTCCTCAGGACCCACTGACAGGCCAGATTTTAAGTATTGCCTTGGGGAGATGCAGACTAGAATATTGCAATCACTGAGCAGCAAATGATATCACCTGTGATGTATTTCAGTTATCCTGCAAACCTGGCCTATTAGTGGGTCCCGAGGACAGGAGGTGAGAACCACTGCCTTAGAGGGATCTATAATGGATGGGGCTACTTTATGTTTTAGATCGGGGGCTCTCCTAAAGACCACCTCCGGATTGTCAGGTAGAGAACTCCCAAGAATCGGATCAGTCTTGAGGATACCCCATCTTTTTAAAAAAATCCTTTTTATTTTATAATGTTGAACTGAATAGTTGGTAACAAATGGGCAAAACATCTTTCTGTCTTTATCCACTACCTTGTCAACAAGCAGAGATTCTCTACTCATTGCACCAACCTCAGAGAAAGTTCTACACATATTTTTGCCTGTTCATGAAAATCAGCGTCAGTTTTACAGTTATGTCTGATCCTCATGAACTGGCCCTTAGGAATATTACGTAACCATGTAGGGTGGTGGCAACTTGTAACTGGAATGAAACTGTTCCTATCTGTGGTTTTTAAAGAAAGTGCTCATGTTCACCATCTTTGACCACAATAGATAAACCCAAGAAATGAATTTGGGTCAGAGAGAAAAAGTTAACTGGATGTTACGGTCATTGGTATTTAGAGTGTTCGCAAAGTCCTCTAAAGACTCACGGTCCCTATCCCAAATTAGTAGGATATTGTCAATACAGTGTTTATAAAACACTAAATTACCCCTATGTTGGCTGTATATCTTCTATCGTTCCTGATTGAACATAAATAAATTAGCTAGCCTGGGGGCAAACTTTGCCCCCATAGCAACGCCTTTCTTTTGTAGAAAGAATTTACCCACAAACCAACAAAAATGATGTGTCATAGCAAAGTGTAATAAATCCAAAATAAAATTTCTTTGTGCAATGGGAATATCCAGGTCCTGTTGCAAATAACAGCGGACATGCCATCCCCATGTGCTATATTTTTGTATAGGGAGGCAACGTCCGCGGTCCCCAAAATCATACCTTCCCTAAATTTGAAATTATTTAGCTCATTGAGTACATGTTTAGTGTCCCGAAGATTCTTCTCTTTTTTATTTAATATTCCACAGTTACCCCCATAATCAATAAGTGTTCTAAGTTCTTTCAGAAAACTTAGTGAAGGATTGCAAACTAAAGGTGAATAGGTTTCCCTATCATCAAGAATATTATGCATTTCTTGGACATAGTCACTCTTGTATAAAACAACAACAGCGGCACCTTTATCCGCAGGGTGGATAACTAGATCCTTCTTATTAAGAAGGCTCTTCATTCCCAAAAAAAGATCCCTCTCATCCTGTGTTTTCTTAATTTGTACATTTTCAAGGTCCTGTAAAACTGTGTCTTTGAAAACTGAAATATGGAAATTATCCAAAAAAAGTGTCTTTACACACACATGAACTTTAATGGCTTCAACTCTTCTGGGAATGCTGTCCACAAGGTTTAGGAGTGTGTCTATGGGATTGTTTGACTATTCTTCTAGAAGCACATTTGTGAGGGCACTGATGTGGATAAGAAAGCCTGGCTTGCAGTCTCCGCTCTAATTCAACCCAAAGGTGTTCTATCGGGTTGAGGTTAGGACTCTGTGCAGGCCAGTTAAGTTCCTCCACCCCAAACTCGCTCATCCATGTCTTTATGGACCCTGATTTGTGCACTGATGCGCAGTCAAGTTGGAACAGGAAGGGGCCATACCCAAACTGTTCCCACAAAGTTGGGAGCATGAAATTGTCCAAAATGTCTTGGTATCCTGATGCCTTAAGAGTTCCCTTCACTGGAACTGAGGGGCCAGGCCTAAGCCCTGAAAAGCAACCCCACTTCATAATCCCCCTTCCACCACATGATTTGTACCAGTGCACAAAGCAAGGTCCATAAAGGCATGGATGAGCAAGTTTGGGGTGGAGGAACTTGACTGGCCTGCAAGTAAGTAAAAAGTAATACAAAACATGTCATATCTTAAAATTACGTGCTCCCGTGAAATTAAAATACATTATCCAAAATAGTCCATAGGTGATGTTTTAAAAGCCTTTACATAATATCAGTTTATTCGGGTTATCGTGAATTATGGTGCTAGAATTATTGGTCTCCCTTCAACGTTTCTGGTGATATATCACATGTGATACATCATATTGGGCTTGATTTGCTAAAATTGGGGAGTGCAAAATCTGATGCAGCTGTCCATGGTAGCTAGAAAGCTTCTAACTTCAGCATGTTCAATTAAGCTTTGACAAAAAAAAAAAAAAAAAAAAGGAAGCTGATTGGATTCTGTGCACAGCTGCACCAGATTTTGCACCCTCCAGTTTTAGTAAATCAACCCCATTATGTTTAAATATGTATCCTATGCTTGCGTTTGTATTGAGTTGTCTCTACTCTTGTTTTAATTATCTTTATTCATAATAATTATTTTTTTTTTAATGACAGGGAAATGGCAGTTCTGAATCTGGAATTGGCGAAATGCTTGTTGATTCCAGGTTTATTAGTCACAGAGGAGATTCACATGCCATGTATATGGACTGTACTACTCAGACTCAGTGGCGGCTGGAGCTATATTTTTGGGGGGGCAACAAACAATCTGCCCACCACCCCTCTGGTTGGTTGGAACAGCCGCACCCAAGGTGGGTTAGTCGGATCACCTACACCCCAGCAGCCACCCCCCTCCGTGAGTGGGGAGGTGAGTTGGTCATTTGGTCACCAGCCACTCACTCACCCCATCTAGATCACGGGCAGCTCTTCCTCCAGGTGGCGTTTTTCCCCCTGCGTCTCCTCCTCGCCTTCACCGCGGCATCCCCTGCGTCTCCTCCTCCTCCTTGGCAGCCAATAGGATTGCTTCTCCTCTCGGCCAATTGGTTCTCAGGAACCGCTTCCTGATTGGCCAAGAGGAGAATCAGGAAGACAATAGTGAATATTAATTTGCTATTGTCACACAACTGGGTGGGTTCGGGGCTCAGGGCCACACTTTTTTGAAGCCAATTCGAGCCTCAGGTTCTAATCACCTTGTTCTAAAAAAAAACCATTAGAATTCATGCGTCCGGTGCCCTGCATGTAAATTAGGGGCCGGGGCATGAATTAGGGAGGGCATAATGAACTAAGCGTAGGTACTGCTCGGTACACCATTCAGCCCCATCCAACCCCAGTAGCTGTCAGAATTTGACAAGCCATTGGCAGCATGGCTGGACAAAGTGCCTTTACCTTCCACCTGCACCAAAACGCCAGAAACCTCATGCATCAGGGCTAAATGTGTGCACAGTGTGCATGAGACACAAACAGTATGATATACAGAATAGAAAAACAAGCAAAATGTGATGCAAAGGGTTAAAGAACCTTGCAGTAAAGTTTTAGAAAGCTAAGCAAGGTAATGCAAGATGCATACGAGGGAGCAGAGCAAGTGATGGAAACATGACAGGAAGGTGGGCGTACGAGAAACTCAAGATTTACAAAAGTTCTGCAGTGACAAAAAGCAATGTTTTATTTGACACTCTCTGGATTTTCACTCTTCTAAAAAACAGCAACCGCCATTCTCCTAGTCAGTGCGAGTTGTTGTCTCCCTTGGTAAAGCCATTCTAAAGCAATTTGTGTGTGAATCAGGAAAATGATTATATATTAAAAAAAAAAAAAAAAAAAAAATACATAAAGTGGAAATAATTTCTCCATTCATCTTGTACTTGCAGAGCCTTTGTACCTGAACCATGGCTTTAGTGCTGTCTGTGGAGTCATGATATAAACAGTGTTACTGGTCTGAAGATAATTTGCCCAGTAAATCCTGAATCCTTTCTCTTGTTAAAGAGGCCAGGTAAAGAGCCCTCATCTGGCACTAAAGAACACAGTGGTGTCTGATCTTCATGCCTAGTGCTTCTAGGGAAAGAACTCTTCTCTATCTTCAGAAATAAAACAAACTTACTGTAGTGCTATACCAAGAGTGTTATATATTATACCACTTGTGTCTCTTTTCACAAAGGCAGTGCAAAAAGCAATGGTTTAACGCAAAGCTCATAGGCTGATTTTTCCATTGCTCAAAATTGCATTTTACTGTGGTCTACAAGTGTGTTATAAAGATAATCTGTGTATTTTATTAAAGCAGAGTTCCACCCAATTAAAAGTCAGCAGCTACAAAAAGTGTAGCTGTTGACTTTTAATAATCAGTCACTTACTTGTCCCCCGGTCCAGCAATGCGGATGCCCGCTGCCTTGCTAATCTCCTCCTCCTCCGTGCGGCGCCGTGCCGCGCTGCAGTGCATTCAATGTCCGGGCAATCTTCTGGGACCTGTGATGTGTACCAGAAAATTGGAGGAAGGGAGGGGGAGAGGTGAACTTCCTTCCCGCGCCACGGTGCCAGGAGAGGAAGTGGGAGCTGGATACCTGTCAAAACCAGGTATCTACCCCCCCCCCAAAAAAAACAAAACAATTACATGCCAATTGTGGCATGTCAGGGGGTCACCAATACTTAAAGTGGAAGTTCCACTTTTGGGTGGAACTCCGATTTAAGGCTGCATTCACACCTGAGCAGAACGATTTTACCCAGATAGCAAGCAATTGTGCTGCAAGTTTGCAAATGACTTGCTCAGCTATTGCTAGACTTGCCAGGCTTCACAAGTTTGTTGCTCTTGCTATAGACTTGCAGAGCAAATTTGCTACAAAGTGCAAAAGTGTCAACTGGAACTTGTGCTTCAAGTGCTCTGTAAGTGTACAACTTGCCAGTGACAATGTGCAGCAAGTTAACGAGACTTACAATTCGACACTACCACAAAGTTGTGGCAAGTTGTCCTTGCTATCTGTGTTAAAGCATTTTTATTAGAGGGTTTTGTAAGCATATATGAGCATTTTAGAAGTGTATTCAAGCTTCAGGTGTTGTTTTTAGCAAATAGAAAGCACTAGAAAGAGGATATTAGGGATGGAGAACTGCTGTTTGTCCAGAAAAAGAGCAACAAAGTGCCCATAAAATGCTTATGTTGCGCATTTTTCAGGAATTTCTATAAAACACTCCAATCTGCCTCAAAGAAGCTTGTGTACTTTTCTGAGCAACAGGCATTTTGCTACAGGTGACAAAAAACTCAGATGTGAACAAGGGCCTTTGAAATGAATGGGATTTTGTTTGTTGAGTGTCTTGGAGCTTCCAACTACAAAATGCTCAAGTGTGAAAGGGACCTTACAAACAAAAAAACAAAGGGGGACAATGCAAAGAGTATGACACTTTATTACCTAATGCTCAGTCAAGGTTGGTATGGCTGTGGTAGAGCCCACAGCCAAGAGTCTTAGCCTGGGGATGTCCATACCGTTGGTGTCCACCAAAAGTGAATATGTTAGTATTGTAGGTATATACACATCAATGTCAAAGACCTTTTTTTGTAAAATAAAAAAAAAAATGTAAGTTGCTATCCTGGTCATTGGCTTCACCATTTTTTCTTACTGACCAGTGTTTAGTTCCACTTCCATTCTGTTAGCCTAAGAGTTGACCATAGCCACCCAATGATACATGCTAAATCTACTTGCCTTTCAGTGGGCAAATGCTAGAACCTCCTACCCACTAAAATTATAGCATTTGATATTTGGCGGACAGTAGGTGGGGCATAGCACAGAGGAGGGCGATATCAGTAAATGCGATTACCACATGGTACAGATAGCACCTATCATCCAAAGAGGTCCCACAGGGACACAGAGATCAGTCTGAAGAAAAACACAGGTGCTTGCAACACTATGGTACTGCTGTTACTTTAGAAACTTTTAGTCCAGGTCAGGTTGACTTTAGTCTACAGATATGACAGGTGCGAAGTAAAGGTTTTTGTTCATTAGGCTTTGCTTTCTGTTATTTAACATTGCCGGGTTATGACTGCCTATCACACTTGTGACATTGCATTATTCAGACTCGTGACACATGACATCTTTCAGATACCGGTTACATGACTACAAAAGCCACTCCAATCCCTTGCCTTAGCATGCTTCTCCCTCTGTGGTTTTATGGTAATTGCTGCTAAATTATTCTGTACATGTTCGATCTTAACCCCTTAACCCTAAAAAAAAATGTGGAAACTGAACCGGTATGCAGCGAGAACAGCAAAAATATATTAAATGCAAACATGGGCCTTATGTCACATATTGTATATTCATGTATAAGATACAAAAAGAAGCAGCTTGTAAATCATTACCCCAGACATTAATAGGATTTGTGGTGGAAGATTATTTTCTTCTTTCTTTAGCTTGCTAAGAGACCCCCAATGTGAAGGCGTATGCACATTATTCTTTAAACTCTGCCTGTGCGGTGATATCTCACTTTGGACCTGGGTGACGATACAGGCGGCAGACAGAGACAAATGAATACAGGTGTAAAAATGGACAAAGCAGGGAAGAGATTCAATAGGATATCAATAAACCAATAGATGCGGCGGAAGAGAGACAGAGAATCAGTACCAGAGATGAAGAGATAGCATTGCATCTATTCATTACATGTGAGTGTTGCTAATGAAAAATCTCACTTTGCTCTCAAGTGCATTGTATGCCTTCCACTGGAACTATTGAGTTTTTTTTTTTTGTTTTCTTGGATATTTTACAAGACTGTTGTGTTTTCAAGCGTAACCAGCAATTTTGTAAAAATGATATACCCCAAATAACATTGGCTTAATTTAGATGCTAATAAGTTAATAAATATATTAAATACATTTGAGCTTATCATCTGAATATACAGTGAGGCATGTCATGAACCTGCTTAGCCATTGGACATGGATGTCACTGTGGCAAATGTGGTGATATAATTCCAAATTGCTGTGCTGACTGTAATGAGGTCTGGTGATCAAAGGCACACGTGACTATGCAATTGGAAAAAAGTTCCTTGCCATGCATGGGAGGATCTAAAATCTATCCGCTACCAGAATAATTCCCAAACAGTAATGGGACATTGCCCCCAACTGTGTCCCTTTGGAACCCATTCCCCCTATTCTCCTCCTCTACTGTTATTTACGTAAAAAACTGTACACATAAATATACTACATCATTCAGCCTTCAAATTATTGAATTGGTAGTGGTGAATAAGAGTTCAGTAGGTGTAACTGACTAATCTTTTTTTTCACAATATTTTCTAATTTTTTGCTTGACTAGGGGTGTGACCAGATTGTGTCCTGTGTCCTAATTGTTAGCACCAAAAATGGGTATTTTACAGTTAATATGCATGCTGTAGAGACCTCTGGTTATATTCAAAGAGTGCAAGGGCCAAAGGGCTAAGTGACAATTCCACTAACCAATAGGAATACTTCTTGCACTAGATTGACTTTAATGAATTGATCTGATTGGTTAAGGTGTACTTTGAAATTGTCAGTGGGTGCTTTGCACTTCTTAGCGAATCAGCTCACTTGTGTTCTGCTCTCCACTTGGGTAACATTGTATTTTTTGCATTAGTTTTACAATGAATGACAAATTCCAGGAGAACAGATTAAGCCCCCATTTACACTTGGGCATAGCATACACTATATTCAGGGACGTGCAGTGATGTCAGTGGCTGGTGAGGCACTGGCTAATATCACAGCCAGATACACACAGGTTACATACGCCACGAACGTTAGAGAGAGAGCAATAATTCTAGCACTAGACCTCCTCTGTAACGCTAAACATGTAACCTGTAAAAACCTGTGGTTAATTACCATAAGTAAGTAATATACAAAATAATTATTATATATTGTTTTTAAGGTATTGACTATATTCACTATAAAAACTGTACTCAAGCATATAACTTTTATGTTCATGGCTCTGCCTCACCTACCTCCCCTGACTGCACGTCCCTGACTATATTGTCAAAAGTATTGGGATGCCTGCCTTTACATGCACATGAACTTTAATAGCATCCCAGTCTTAGTCCGTAGGGTTCAATATTGAGTTGGCCCACCCTCTGCAGCTATAACAACTTCTAGGCCTGGCACACTGTCTCCGCTTTAATTCATCCTAAAGATGTTCTATCAGGTTGAGGTCAGGACTCTTTACAGGCCAGCCAAGTTCATCCACCCCAATCTCACTCATCCATGCCTTTATGGACCTTGCTTTGTGCACTGGCGCGCAGCCATGTTGGAACAGGAAGGGGCCATCCCCAAACTGTTCCCACAAAGTTGGGAGCATGAAATTGTCCAAAATGTCTTGGTATGTTGATGCCTTAAGAGTTCCCTTCACTGGAACTAAGGGTCCAAGCCCAACCCCCGAAAAAACCACACCATAATCCTCCCTCCACTAAATGATTTGTACCAGTGCACAAAACAAGGTCCATAAAAACATGGATGAGCGAGTTTGGGGTAGAGGACTTTGACTGGCCTGCACAGAGTCCTGACCTCAATTCGATAGAACACCTGTGGGGTGAATTCGAGTTCAGACTGCGAGCCAGACCTTCTCTCCAACATCAGTTCCTGACCTCACAAATGCACTTCTGGTAGAATGGTCAAACTTTCCCATAGACACACTACTAAACCTTGTGGACAGCCTTTTCAGAAGAGTTGAATCTGTTATAGCTGCAAAGGGTGGGCCAATTCAGTATTTAACCCTACAGAGTAAGACTGAGATGCCATTAAAGTTCATGTGCATGTAAAGGCAGGCATCCCAATACTTCTGGTAATATAGTGTATATGCCAAATTCCCCATCTTAGTACATGCGTGATCCATTACAAGGCCCAAGCACTATGTAGTACAATAGGAGAAGGGGGCTTTCCCAACCATACACAGAAACCAGATTTCAGAAAAAGACCGTATTTGCATAGGCTCACACAAAGGGGTCTTTTTTTACAGTGCTGAATAATCAGTTCATTTTTTCACCACCAAATGCTGAAATATTTACTTCACTTGTTCAGGACATTCGGTTGCTGGATTTTTCTGCATGCTCACCAAATTGAAAAAAATGTTTTTGTTGTGTGCTGAAAAATGGTATTTCCCATTCTTCAATAAGAAATCCAGGTCTTAGTAACATTTGCTATATTTATAACATCTACCAGTCTGATCAGTTTTTAGCCCTCTCTGTTTTCAGCTAGTGATTTTTTTTTGTGTTCTTTCAATGATTCACCATTAAATCCTATAAAAGGCATGCTGCTCCCTATTCATCTCACTCGTCACACACGTTTGCTGCATAGTTGATGCGCTGCAAATGGAGATTTTAGCCTAAAATCTCCATTCGCATTTACCAGACTTTGCCCCCTGGGCTGCCACTTCACAATGTTATAATTGCTGCAAAAAATGAGAGCGAAGGAGATGGAATGCAGACACATTATGTTCTAGGATCCTATCTCAGTTTTATAAAAATGACCCTTATATCTCCAGTTCTTGTATCAAACATTCCTCTGCTGAGTGAATTCTATAAACGTTCACTAATGACTTTGTTTACTGAATTACATTTTTTTTCAATACAGTGGATTCCAGCTTAGAAATGTGACATCTTATTGAATTCTTAACATTATGCTGAGCATGGAATGCTATTCAGATTTCAAAGCTTAATGGGTCTTCTTAAAGAAACTTGAAAGACTCTGTGAGGGACACCTACCTCTTAAGACAAATCCAATTCCACAAAATGTATTTAAAGGTTTATTTCATCAATTACTCTTCCAAAATGAGAGTGGATGGGGAGAGGAGAAAGAAAGACGCAAGGATGAGGAAGGAAGGTGAGCGGGGGGATGATGCATTACCCAATGTAAGGAAGGTGTGAGAGGCAGAGATAACCAGAGGGAAATTGCAGGCACTTACAGAAGTGGGCGCCAAGGGACAGAGAGGAGAAAGAAATTTAATGAAGAGTAAGTAGAAAGAAAAAAGGAAATATTGAGAACGTAAGGATGAGAGATTCTGATAGGTACGCAGCATTCAAAGAGGAACGAGACGTTTGAAGTGTAAGAGGAAAAAGCAACAATTTAATAAGACAGGGTAGCTGGGGGAAAACACAAAGACATAAAACGAACTATTTAGAAGAAGTACACAGGTGAAATACGCTTTAAAATCCAAAGCATGCTCTGTAAAGCAACATGGCTAATTGGAAATGTTTAAACTGGAAAGGCTGGTTAAAGGAAAAATATCACTTGGTTATAAAACAGATGCCATTTATTCTTTACTTCTTTTGAAGGTGCACACGGCCTTGGCACATGGTATTTGTCATTTTTCTGCTGTCACTGTGTGCAGCAGACCGTCCAACTCTACAAATCCCTTTGCCAGTAACCAAGTCTCCTAGAATCCTTCTCCATCCTGAGACTACGCAAGCTAGGGAATTTCAAACTCTCACTTATTCAAAAGGCACAAAGGCAGCATAGATCTTTTGATGCATGTCCATTCTGTTTGTGTACACCCTAGTCCTTTCAGTAACCCAACAAAGTAATCTGATTACCGTTATATAGCACCTTGAGAATATTGACAGCCTTTTCTAGATAGCATTTGAAGTCCTTAGAAAATTGAACTTGCCTGGATTTAATAGGAGTTTATTTTATCTCTTTTTGCAACATGCATTACTGTATATGCCTATATATAGAGTAAACAAACATAGATCAGCATTCTTCAACCTCATTTATCCCCTGAAGTACCCTTGAAATAATTCTCAGGTCTTGGAGAACCCCTGCTAAAAAAGAATATACCTACAGCTTAGATAGTCTTAAATAAAAGAGTAAAGACTGGTACGCACGGGTCGAATATTGGCCTGTGTTGGCCAGTTCAACAGAAACTGGCCAATATTTGGCCAGTGTGTTCAGCAGCCTGTCTGACAGAAGATTTGGAAAAGAGGAGAAAAAGCCAAGTGGAGTATATTGGGAACACTGGGAACATCCCAAATACTGGAAAGATACAGACAATGCATGTACATGCAAAGAAAACACCCTCAGGGACTTCTAACAACCAGCTTCTCTCAAATGAGCATGCTGGAAAACCAGCATCCGATCAGCACTGGCAACCAATGGCTGCGAGCACTGGTCGGTGTGTTCTTGTTGGGGGGCAGTCTCCCTTTCAGAACACAATAGCACAGTGGGAGAGATCGCCGCACTAGTATAGCTTAGTTATTAAGGTGATCTCTCCGTTTTTTTTTTATTTGCCCGCTGTGTGTGTGTGTGTGTACCTAGCTTAAATAATGTGATGTAACTATGGGCTTATTTGGCATTCGTGGCAATTTTTTTAATACCTACCTACAAAACTTGTTATAAAATTATATTTCATATATAGTTTCCCTATGTTTATTTAAGTGGTAACTATATACTCATTTCAAAGGTAAACCTATTACTTATAGTTAACCTGTACCCGGATTATGCACACTCAAATATTTACATGTAGGGAGCTGCTTGATATGTTGGGTCCTCTGTTCTTGTGCCCATGATTCTACGAACAGCTCTGTGCTCTCTGAACGAGCTTGTAAAGTACCACCATGATCCAGCTGGACATTATTGACAAATTGTGCTGATTTTTTCTTTTTTTGCAAATATTTTATTAAAACCACAAAAGGCACATCTAGGTTATAACAGCAAGAGCGCACATCTAACATAACTTCTAGGTTTGTCTTACAAAGCACGTCAAATCGTAAGTTCAAAAGCAGAGTACAGTAAACACCTTCCGAGTACGATGTGGCTGGTATAGATTCCGACAGTTTCTCTTCCCAGGATGTTCATTCCTTGAAACAGAACCTGGACCTGCCTATACTAATATCCGTTTTCATGAGAGCTAAAGAGAAAAAGAAAGAGAAAAGGGAATAAACGGAAACTGAAAAAGAAGAAAGAAAAAACTAATAGAGAGAAAAGCGGGGGGTGGGGGGGGTGGATGAGGGGGAAGTGGTACACAGAAGAGGGCCTCCTGTAATGGAAACGAATAGCAATGCTATTGAAATTTGTCCCGCTATGTGATCCTCAGCAGCATGGGTTAAGCATGGCTCTCCCTTCATCAGATGAAGGATGAACAGGTTCCACAGTCTCCACATCTCAGAATATTTTTCATGTTTGTGTTGCGCTGAGAAGATGACATCCTCCATTTTGTTTATCTCTTCAACTTTATGGAGCCAGCTGCTGATAGTCGGAGGCATCAGATTTTTCCACTGCAGAGGGATGCAAGACTTAGCAGCATGTAATAAATGGTGAATAATTTATTTTTTATAGATTTTTAGTGGGATGAACGTGTTATGGAGTTAGAAAAAGGTTGGATCATCAGGAATCTCACTGTCAGTAAACTTTTGGACAATGTTGCAGACTTGTCCAATGTGCTGTCAACTTGGGGCAGGACCAAAAAATGTGTAGCATCGTATTTCCTTCCTCCTGACATCCCCAACAGTGGTCAGCCACGTCTAGGTAAAATTTATGTAGCATCTGTGGCATGTGATACCCCCTAGTCAGAATTTTGTAATTCATTTCCTGCATCCCTGTGCAGAGGGATGATTTTAGCGCAATGCTAATCATCTTTCATCGTTGTCCATTTGTGAATGTACGGTCTAATTCTTTCTCCCACTTCCTAATCCAAGATAATTGTGGCAGGTCCGAGGGGGTGATCAGAAGACTGTACATTTCTAAAAGTACATGCGTCAGTACCCCTACGTCTGTACAGTTTTCTTCCAAAGTGGTGAGGCATCTACCAAACCTTTTTGGGTTCGGTAAGGAATGAAGGTAATGATGAAGTTGCAATGCACTCCAGAATGTCAGATGGAAAGGACTAGATGGTTCTGTCAGCAGAGAAATAGAGGGCCATTGCTCTGCAATCAGGAAGCGAGAAGCTTGAGCACCATAGTTCTGCTGTAGGGTTCGGAACTGCTTGTCTTTAAGCCCTGGGATGAACTGTGGGTTCCCTAATATTGGCTTTAGGGGTGAGTCTACCGTCGAAAGAGAGGTCTGCAAGATGATAGCGGAGCACACTCTAGCTGTGGGTCCTATCAAAGGGTGCATTTTTAAATCAGGGGGCAGCAAATGGTAGCACCAAGGAGTTCCTTTCAGCAGGACGTCCGTTTGGGCTTGTTCTATTTGCACCCATAATTTAGTGAGGGAGTGGTGGCTCCAGTCTGTGAGTCGCCCCAAATGAACAGCCTGATAATATTTCTGCACATCTGGGAATGCTATTCCCCCGTATTACTTTGGTAAGGACAGTTGGCACAGGGGGGACTTGGGGCTGTTTATGCGCCCAAATAAATTTGATAAACATATAGTGTACCTGTCTGAAATATTGGGAAGGTATCTTTATTGGTAGCGTCTGGAAGAGGTAAAGATATTTAGGCAGTAAACACATTTTAAGAAGATTACATCTACCAAACCATTAATGTAGCCCCAGGTGCCAAGTCTCCAACAGTGCATGTGTTTTGGCCAGGAGGGGAGGGAAATTAAGCTCAAAAATATGAGATAGGTTAAAGGGAATGTATGTACCTAGATATTTCAGAGCTGTATCCGTCCATTTGAATCTGAAGCCCAATTTCAATGCCTTCAAAGGCATATTGGGGATTCCTATACCCATCGCCTCCTATTTGCCGAAATTGATCCTCAGATTCAAAAGCTTACTGTATGTCTCGAATTTGGGAAGTAAACTCGGTAGGTATATCAATGGATTTGTTAGGGTAAAGAGCAGGTCATCGGGTCATCGGCGTACGCCGATATTTTATGTTGTGCATTACCGACCGTCATTCCTGTAATGTCTGGGTTCAAACAAACTCTACACAGAAAGGGTTCTAGGGAGAAAGCAAACAGTAGTGGAGACAGTAGACACCTCTGTCTCGTCCCTTTCGTAATAGGGAAGGAGTCTGATAGCACTCCGTTTGCTTTAGCTTGGGCTGTCGGTTGTGAGTATATTTTTGTGATCCATTGAAGCATATGATCTCCTCGTCTGATATGGCATAGCGTCGCTAACATGAATTTCCAATTCACCCGATCAAACACCTTTTCTGCATCTGTACCTAGTATAACGCAGGGGGTGTTCATTTTACACGCCGTATGAATATGATTCAATACTTTCAGAGTATTATCCTGGGCATCCCTAGAAAGAATAAAACCTACCTGGTCAAGATGAATTAGTTGTTGTAAGTGATGTGCAAATCTAGAAGCAATGATTTTAGGGAATAGTTTGAGATCGCAGTTCAAAAGTGAGATGGGTCTATAACTACCGCAGCATGTCAGATATTTATCTTCTTTAGGGATAACTGTGACATGAGCTTTCAGAGTGTCTCTAGGAAATTGAGTT
>BLSH010502991.1:1039885-1052818 GCA_018402905.1 Glandirana rugosa
TCCAAAGTTCTACTATAAATCGATAACTTTAGTCTCCGTATATTTACAAAATTTCTGAAAAAAGAAGAGTTTACATAGTCGATCACTTATTTTTAACTGACAAATACCCTTGGTTTCTATTTCAAATCACGTTCTTTCTTTTTTTTTCGTGTTTTGCTCAGTTGTGTAAGACGTTATGAAATATCTGTCGAAAAGTGTAATCAAGAACGGGGCCGTCTCGAATGTAAGATTGTAGTCATAACACGCAAAGTACCGAATAAAGTCTCTACTAAATTATTTGGGGAAGGACGGTGGCGGAAGACCGAGAAATCATTGACGTCAATGCAAAACGCCAAGCAAAACGTCAGTTTTTTCCCCTGACGTCAGGCCCGGCGTTTTGCTTATTTTTCTGCAAACGCCCGTGTGTATGAGGCCTTAAAGAGCCAGAAGGCGGTGGCAGGAAGGGGTTTATTAAATCATCTCTGAAATAAGCCATGAAACGCACAATACTGATGTTAGAATGTAAGCTCTGCCGGGGCAAGAACTAATGTGAAAAGCTGTCTATAAAGTATTGCAGAATGTGTTGACTCGTTTTGTGCTTTTTTTTTCTTTCTTGCACTAAACTTTATCTTTGGTTCCCATAAACAGTCAATTTTTATTCACTAGCTGATACATTTGAGAAGAAAAAAGTCTTTAAAACATTTATATGCCTCTGATTTCAATAGCTAAATATCATCTTGAAACCTTTTATTGGAAAGGTTAAACTGATAAAAGGCACTCAAAAAGAGGGCACACAAAGAGACAGAATCTTTTTCTCCTACATCCTATGACAGATGCCATTATAGAGCACTCCTAGTTTTCTGATGAAACTAGCTGGGATCTTCATGTATTCAGCCGTGTCAAAGTATTATGTCGTCTACTAGAGCCATTAAAAACCTCCCTTCAATTTTCTGACCCGTCCAAGGAACACTATAGCAAAAAGAAACTGATTAGTTGCTGCAGATAGTTTTATGTTCAGAAAACTATCTATTTAAATGTAACTAAAGGCAAAAGTTTTATTAGTTTTGAAAAGAGTGGAGAGAGATTGGAGCACCTGTCAGGTTTTATTGATGTTCATGTACCCGTTAGGAGGAGTCACCCTCATTATTTGCCATGTTAACTGTTATCACCAAAACTGAAAGAAAATCCCAAAGTTTGGGTCATCTCCCACAGAAATTGAGGGCCAATCTTCCAATGGGGACACTAGTTCTGTGACAACAAGGGATTCCCTCACTTTGGGGGGATTTCTGCTCACATCCTGTTTTGTCTATGGAACAGAACATGAAGGGAAATCTCCCCAATTGATCATAGATGGCAAAAAAAGTTTTACCTTTTAGTTGTATAGGATTTTTGCTCTCCAGACACAGCTATTCCAATCATGACTCTTCTTTAAAATGTTTTAGGCCGAACTCCAATGTTGTACTAAATAGTTTGGCATGGTAAAAGGTTTAGTGCACATGATTGAATAATATCAGGCCTACATGAAAAAAAAGTCAGGTTTTCGGTGCACTCAGGATTTAGGCCTGGTTCACACCTATTCATGTTTTAGTGCATTTTAGTTTAGTTTTGCAGAACCACACTACAGTCCATTTAACATGGTTTCCTATGGGTCACGCTCACATCTGTGCATTTTATGGAAAGGGTCAGAGACCAGCAGGTTGTGCTTTTGGTTCCATAGACTTCAATGGATCAAAAACGTTTATTGAAAAATGCAAAATGCACCTGAAATATACATTTTATGGAAAGGGCCAGAGACCAGCAGGTTGTGCTTTTGGTTCCATAGACGTCAATGGATCAAAAACGTTTATTGAAAAATGCAAAATGTACCTGAAATATACATTTTATGGAAAGGGCCAGAGACAGGCAGGTAGGGTTGCCACATCATCCCTTTAATCCAGGACACATATGAATTACACAGGTTCTGAGGCTGATTTAATGCAGATAAGACACCAAGTGAGTTTAATTACCACCTTAATTAGCCACAGATCCTGTGTAATTCATATGTGTCCTGGATTAAAGGGATGATGTGGCAACCCTACCGGCAGGCTGTGTTTTTGGTTCCATAGACTTCAATGTTCAAAAACATGTATTGGAAAACGCAAAAGGTACCTGGAATATGCTTCAACTGCAACCTGCAAAGCTGTGAACCAGGCCTTATTCTGCTCATCTTTCCACTCTATGAAGTTCAGTGAGATGATTGCTTTACATCAAGTCACAGTAATGCATGCTGCATCGTTATCCAGTTGCATGATGCAGCTTACATTAACCTCTTACCAACCGGGGCCCTTTTTTTACATTTGTTGGTTACAAGCTAAAAACTGTTTTTTTTTGCTAGAAAATTAGTTAGAACCACCAAACAATATATATATATTTTTTCAAACACCCTAGAGAATAAAATGGCGATTGTTGCTATACTTTTTGTCACACGGTATTTGTGCAGTGGTCATTCAAGCGCGATTTTTTTAGGAAAAATTTCACTTTTTTGAGTTAAAGAATTAAGACAACAGTAAAGTTAGCCCAATTTTTTTGTATATTGTGAAAGAGGATGTTACGCAGAGTAAATACATACCATACATGTTACGGTTTAAAATTGCGCACACTCGCGGAATGGCGACAAAGTCCGGTACTTAAAAATTTCCATAGGCGAGGCTTTAAAATTTTTTACCGGTAACCAGGTTAGAGGTGCAGAAAATTATTTCTCACACTCTGGCGATCGCGGCGATACCTCACATGTGTGATTTGAACACCGTTTTTACTTACGTATGTGTTTTCTTTGCTGCACGAGCTCGCAGGGACGATGGCGCTTTTAATTTTTTTTTTTAATTTTATTTATTTATTTATTTTTAACACTGTTCCTTTAAAAAAAAAAATTCTGATCACTTTTATTGCTATCACAAGGAATGTAAACATCCCTTGTCATAGTAATATATGGTGACAGGTACTCTTTATGGAGGGCTGGGGGGTCTAAAAGATCCCCCATCCCTCCTTTGCACTTCACAGCATTCAGATCGCCAAAAACTGCGATTCTGAATACTGTCATTATTTTAAAACTGGTTATATCCCGGTATAAACACTCAATACCAGCCGCCGCCTATTTATGGCGATGGTCGGGAAGTGGTTAAATGGAACTCCAGGAAAAAGAATATTTTTGGAAAGCCAAAAAAGTGAAACAAGTGACCGCTAATGAAGTATATGCTAGGACCACACTCCTGCTGTTGCTGTAGAAATGACAGTTTTATTCATGTTCGGTATTACATAGAACACCCTTCGTCCGACACTGTGACTGATAGTTATGGCTATAGTCCGGGGGATTGTGTTGTTCCTCTGCCCTCAGCCATTTATATAAAGCATTAGGTATATGTGTAGAGCACTGCTCCAGGTAGCTGCACTGCTCCTACATTTTCACATACTGCTACACCCCTCCGCAAAGGTGCCAGTCCAGCTCGTCAACTACACAGATAGCATGAAAGGAAGTTCCAGATGGCTACACTCCTTGGTACTCCTTTATTCTTATTCATACAAAAGCAAGGCCATAAGATACCACCCAATATGCTCAGGCAAAGAAGACAGAAATAAACATCTCAGAGTACAAGCAGACTCCTTCCATAGGAAAGGCAAGAGAAAATCCAAAGAGAAAATCTCCAACAAGGCAAAGAGAAAAAACAATTAGCCATGTACCTCTAGTACCACATACAGTCATAGCCAAAAATATTGGCACCCTGCATTTTTTGTAGCTCAAATTACGCCATGTTTGTTACTGGTTTTTATACCCTTTGGGCATTAACCTTTTAGTAGCCAATTTATGTTAAACATAATTTATTCACAACAAATTGTCTTTTTTTCTTGAACTGGGAGCAGCAGCTTTATCCGTGAAGCCGGTACATCCCAATTGACATCGACGGGATTGCCTGCATGGGGAAGCATGGAAAAACGATGCATCTCCATGCAGGTAAACAAACACGGCCCTTGCACAGGGTATGCATTAATACAGTATACACCATGTAAATGAGACCTTATATTGGCTTCACAGAATGGCATCCTTTGAATGGACAAGGGGACATCCTGTTATTCACCCGCCCCTCCTCTCCCCTTGTCCATTCATAGAACACCATATAAGGCTTGTTGTTAATGGGTGAGGGGTGAGGAAGAAGAAAATGAACAACCTGACTCCTGCACTGTACTATAGCTGGAGCTATTAGTTGCACCATCATCTTTGTGTAATGTCCAGCAGGAAAAAAAATCATCATTTCTGCAGCAACCAGCAGCGCTGCGTTCCTAGATATAACTTATTTCACTTGAGGCTCTCCAAATCATGCTGGGACAAGGTCATCTAGAGGACAAAAATGCCAATCTGCACCCCCTCCCCCCCCCCAAGATGTATGAGCATTATGTGTCAGCAAAATCCCCCCCCCCCCCACACAAAAACACTGAGCACTAATCTGCATGCTTACCCCCTTAGCATAAATTCTCCCTCCTCCCAGTACGAATCTGCCCCTTGCTAAAATCCGACCTCTCAGCACAAATCTTTGTCTCCCCATCCCCTAAATGCCCTCGCTCAAATGCCCCTCCTAAAAAAAATTATTGCTTTCGCTCTATCAATTGCGGCGATACCTCACATGTGTGGTTTGAACGCTGTTTACATTTACGGTCACAACTTACGTATTCGTTCGCTTCTGCGCGCGAGCACAGTGGGATGGGGCACTTTACTTTTTTTTATTTTTTATTTTTTTATTTTTTTACACTGTGCCTTTGAAAAAAAAAAATATGATCACTTTTATTGCTGTCAGAAGGAATGTTAACATCTCTTGTGACAGTAATAGGCAGTGACCGGTACTCTTTATGGAGGGATCTGGGGTCTATAAGACCCAAAATCCCTCCTTTGCACTTAAAAGCATTCAAAGCTCCAAGTTTGGCTGTTTTGAATGCTGTCATTTTTTAAAAATTGAAGCAGGCAGACAACCATTGTACCTGATAGTATTATTACATTTTCATACCAGGCTATTATGACGGAGAGCAGCTTCCATTTCTTTGATAGAATACTATGATCTTGGAGTTCCACTTTAATGTTCACATGACGCTTAACATTCTCTATAATCCTAATACTTGGTCAGCCATGCTCATAGACCTCCAAGGAGGATTTTACCTCCAGAGTCCAGAGTGATACTGCTTTGCTTACTATTGTTGTTCAGTTTATACTTCCATTGAGGCCTAGGCATGAGACAACAACAGGTATGCCTTGAATTTCAACACGTCTGGAAAGCCCCACACTTACAGCCAAAGCGGCAGGTGGCCTGGCTTTATTTATTTACCTTTATTCGCTAAATTTACACCAGACATGTCTTTCACCATTTGATAAGTAAGTCCCCAGGAAAAAGATTTTGTAGAAAAGTTGGAAGTTGGCAGGGGATAGGAAACAAAACAAGCAGTGAAATGTACAGAAATGGAAGGACGGACGGGAGGGAGAAAAAAAAAAATCAATCATCCCTCAGCCCCCGTTCCTGTTTGTTTATAACATCCGCTGGGAATGTGAGTGGAATACAGATGGCGCAGCAGATTTTTAGACTCTTTAAAGCTTGTGAATTGTGAGGTGTTTTTCCTGCAGTAGCGCTGTGCCCTTATTAAATGCTTTTCTGAGGTGTCGTTCTTTGCAGAAATGCTATGCATGCTACGGTTCTGAATGTCAGGAGGTAAACAGACTGTAAAGTCACCTCAAATATTGGAATATCTTTATCTGTACAGAACCACAAATGGCCGATAAAGGGAGGAACTGGAGGAAAGAAATGGAATTGTTTTGTTATATGTCTGATTTCATTGAACCTGATTGACTCCTATGGTCAACACAGACTCTTGTCTCCATTGCAAAAGTCTTTACTGAAAAGCGGTAGCCCTATCTACCATGACCTGAGGCGTGCCATAGTCGTGCTGGTTGGCATACCTAAAAGAGGAAAAAAACAGGGAATAAAAGAACTCCCGTGCGGGCCTACATTAAACGTGAGGAATCACTTATGGGTAACGCCCAAGTAATTCCCCTCCACGATGGCAACACCTCTAAGAAAAGGGGTGGAGGTTCCTCAGTGATGTGATACTGTACAAACCAAGGAGAGAAAAGAAACTGTAAATGGAACCTCAATGCCGTAAAAAACTATATTTATTAATTTATGAACAATGTTAGAAAATATGACAACCGGTGAAGCAATTGGATTAAAACATGACAACGTTGTCAAAGGCTGTTTTGAGGTGACGTCACCAAACACAACACGCCATACATCACCATTCATACAGTGTACCAATCCTGTAATGGGCCCCTCCTATGATACAATTCACATATTCAATTGTATAGGATAGCAGTCTGATATAAGGATATGATGTTCCTGGATATAGGAATCAGAGCCAACCAGGGTTCTTGTGGATAAAGTTTCAGTAGCGTGAAGTAAAGTGCTAATATGCAGATAAAGATCATGGGTGCTGATGAGTGTCTCTATGAATCCTCATTGGTTGTAGGAGTATCCTCCCTGCTTCAACCATATCTGTTCATCACTCATTAACAATTAGGACTGGCTGGGCAACCATACAACTGGCTGAGACACTCTATGCATGTGGGATCAGCTATGCTGAAACAGCAATTGTCTGCTCACCAATCCCTTCAACATTCGTTGATGGTATGGGGTGATGTCTCTCAGCAAGGCCAGTGATGTTGCACCTCAACGTCCGGAAATGGGTCATCCGGACGGAGTGCCACTAAGCCGTCCTTGGTTCCGTGCGGTCGTTCGTCCGTACTTAGACGTCCTTAGCTCCGTGCGGTCGTTCGTCCGCGTCCGTGCGGTCATTCGTGCACCAAACTTCAGACGCTACACATGTCATTAGGTGAAGGCGTGTGTGATCAGCATCACCTGACAGCCGGGGGTGACATTGTGCTGACGCGTTTTGTTCAGCCAATCCTGAACTTCCTCCTTAAATACCTAAAAGAGGGCATACTTTGCCAATTTTGGCAGCAAATTTCAATATAGTTTTAGTCTTAAGCCTCGTACACACGGTTCGACGTTCGTACGACCGATCGGACCAAATCGTATGTTGGCTGTTGTATCTAGTATACTGACATGCACTACATGATCGTACGACCAAGCTGAACGTAGTGATGTGTTATGAACGTATAAAGAGAAAGTTCAGGTGCATGTAATTAGCATCCGGCTCTTCCTGACTTCTGAGCATGAGTGTTTTGCACAATACAACTTGTTGGACCAACTTTTCTGTACACACGATACAACAGTCGTATGACCGCTTGTTGGTACTACCAAGTTTTCTTGTCTGCTCATACAACTTCTGTTGTACGACTGACGTACGTCGGCTGTGCTAATCGATTTCGCATACAACGGTCGTTCGTACAACCTGTTGTATACGATCGTCGACACGTGTGTACGTGGCTTTAGACCCCTTACATACTATCCAACTTTTGTCGTCAGATTTCCTTCAGATTTACCAAAACCATGTAGGGGAAGAGCCTGTCTCATTACATACAAATTGAAACTCCTAAGGTTTGACCTCATATTATACGGTTTTGGTAAATCTGAAGGAAAACAATCTACAGAAAATTGGATAGTGTGTATCCAGCTTAAGTCTTAGGCCTCATACACACGGGCGTATGTTTTTAAAATAAGCAAAATGTTGGGTCCGACGTCAGGGAAAAATCAGCTTTTTTTCAGCATTTTGCATCGGCGTTAATGATCGTTAGTGAGTGTCGGCGTCAATAGGTGTTTTTTTTTTTTTTTTAAATCCTCTGCTATTTTTCAACCTAAAAACGTTGGCATCAAAAATGGCGGTTAATACTGGTACGGTGTTAGTGGGCGTTAGTGAGCATTTTGCGGCGTTGGCGCGCTAGCCGTAGGCTCTAGTTTCAACTCACTAAAGCCAACGCCCTCTACAGCTCAAAAATGTCAGCGTTTTTATGGGGCCATTGACTAACATGGAGAGCTGCAAAGAACGCCAAAAAACATCAGCGTCAAAAAACGTCCGTGTGTATGAGGCCTTAGGACTAAAATGGGCATTTTAGTTTTAGTCCCATTTTAGTCAATTGTTTTAGTTTTAGTCGACTAAATCTCCAGGACATTTAAGTCAACTAAAGCCTCGTACACGCGGTGCGACGGTCGTACTTTCAACTTTTGTTTGTCCAACTTCTGTACAGACGAGCTGAAAATCAGACGACGCCTTGTCGGCAGAGAAAAGTTACTAGTCGGCTCATCCAGCTTTTGTTGGACGATAATTGAAAATTGGCTGTCGAATGGAGCGTACTAGCAGTCAGATTATTGAAAGACAGGCTGTCATACGAAAACTTTCAGCCGATAATTGGACCGTGTGTATGGACCTTAAGTATACATGCGTCTGAAAATAGAAAAAAAGGGGGGGGGGGCGGGATATGGGTGGGCGGGAAGCAAAGGGAACGAGCTGATGAACATCTGCCAAAGGAGGAGGAATATATGCCCCCCAGACTCCTCCTACTAATACAGGCTGACCAATGGCCACACTTCTAACATATACACTCATCGGCCACTTTATTAGATACACCTGTTCAATTGCTTGGTAACACAAATTGCTAATCAGTCGATCACATGGCAGCAACCCAATGCATTAAGGCATCTAGATGTGGTGAAGACAACTTGCTAAAGTTCAAACTGAGCTTCACAATGGGGAAAAAGGGGGATTTAAGTGACTTTGAACGTGGGTTAGTTGTTGGTGCCAGGCGGGCTGGTCTAAGTATTGAAAACTGCTGATCTACTGGGATTTTCGTGCACAACCATCTCTCGGGTTTACCAAGAATGGTTCGAAAAAGGGAAAATATCCAGTGAGTGGCAGTTGTGTGGACGAAAGTGCCTTGTTGATGTCAGAGGTCAGAGGAGAATGAGCAGACTGGTTCGAGATGATAGAAAGGCAACAGTAACTCAAATAACCATTCGTTACAACCAAGGTATGCAGAATACCATCTCTGAATGCACAACACATCGAACCTTGAAGCAGATGAGTTACAGCAGCAGAAGACCACTCCGGGTGCCACTCCTGTCAGCTAAGAACAAGAAACTGAGGCTACAATTTGCACAGGATCACCAAAATTGGACAATAGAAGATTAGAAAAACGTTGCCTGGTCTGATGAGTCTCAATTTCACCTGCGACATTCAGATGTTCGGGTCAGAATTTTTGGCGTAAATAACATGAAAGCATGGATCCATCCTGTCTTGTATCAATGGGCCGGGCTTGTGGTGGTGTTGTAATGCTGTGGGGGATATATTCTTGGCACACTTTGGGCCCCTTAGTACCAATCGAGCATCGTTTAAATGCCACGGCCTACCTGAGTATTGCTGCTGACCATGTCCATCCCTTTATGACTACAGTGTCCCCATCTTCTGATGGCTCCTTCCAGCAGGATAATTTTTTAGAAATACCACATGCAGGCATCCAGCAGGGATGATCAGATTGGTTTGCTGCACTTAAAGGAATCAGGACCAGATGATGGAGTGAATATATATATATATATTTATTAGGAAAATGACACACTTCCTACACCAAACACCAGTAAACATAAACAAGCAAGTGAAAGATGATGAAACACAGCAAACCTAAAATAAACACCTAACTACTATCTATCTAACTAAATACAAGTTTTCACCATTTGGTTTTCCACACAACAGTGCCACCAGCAGGTGACCCAAGCAAGGACACTGACAATAATGCACCATGTCACAAAGCTCCAATCATCTCACCACTGGTTTCTTGAACAGGACAATGAGATCACTGCACTCCAATGGCCTCCACAGTCACCAGATCTCATCCAATAGAGCACCTTTGCGATGTGGTGGAACGGGAGATTTGCATTATGGATGTGCAGCCGACAAATCTGCAGCAATTGTGTGATGCTATCATTTCACTATGGACCAAAATCTCTGAGGAATGTTCCCAACACCTTGTTGTATCTATGCCACGAAAAGGCAGTTCTGAAGGCAAAAGGGGGTCCAACCTGGTACTAGCAAGGTGTACCACTGGTATAGAGGAAGCTTCAATCTCATGATAAAACTTGGGGTGGAGAGGATCTCTTTGCTTAAGTCACAGTTTTCAAAAAGAAGGGGATCAATCCCCTTCTGTTACTTAAGACTTGCCAAAAAAATGCAAGAATACATTATGGAACAGGCTGCAATCTTGATAACCTTGTGGAGCACAGGTGTGCGCCCCAAAACTGAAACACACACGTGTATATATATTTATACACACACACTCCTATAAATAAATGTAAACAAACATTTTAAAATGTATTAAAATATAGACGGTGTCAATAGGGCAGAGATTGGTGTCAGTAGGGCAGTGGACAGTGTCAGTGGAGCAGTGGGCAGCGTCAGCAGGGCAGAGATTGGTGTCAGCAGGGCAATGGATGTTGTCAGCAGCACTGTGGGGAGGAAGGATGGGAAATGGCAGACCCCGTCAGCAGGGGGAATCTGCACCACAAAAGGAAGATTACGGTGTGCCCAGGCACATCCAGCACACCCCGTGTGCACGCCTATGCTGTACATTTGTACAGTATCTCACAAAAGTGAGTACACCCCTCACATTTTTGTAAATATTTTATCATATCTTGTCATGTGACAACACTGAAGAAATGACACTTTGTTACAATGTAAAGTAGTGAGTGTACAGCTTGTATAACAATAACTCAACACACAGCCATTAATATATAAACTTCTGGCAACAAAAGTGAGTACATCCTTAAGTGAAAATGTCCAAATTGGGCCCAATTTGGCCATTTTCCCTCCCCAGTGTCATGTGACTCTTTAATGTTACAAGGTCTCAGTTGTAAATGGGAATAAGGTGTGTTAAATTTGGTGTTATCGCTCTCACTCTCTCATATTGGTCGCTGGAAGTTCAACATGGCACTTCATGGCAAAAACGCTCTGAGAATCTGAAAAAAAGAATTGTTGCTCTACTTAAAAATGGCCTAGGCTATAAGAATATTGCCAAGACCCTGAAACTGAGCTGCAGCATGGTGGCCAAGACCATACAGTGGTTTAACAGGACAGGTTCACCTCAGAATAGGCCTCGCCATGGTCAACCAAAAAAGTTGAGTGCACATGCTCAGCATCATATCCAGAGGTTGTCTTTGGAAAATAGACTTTTGAGTGCTGCCAGCATTGCTGCAGAGGTTGAAGGGGCGGGAGGGGGGTCAGCCTGTCAGTGCTCAGACCATACGCCACACACTGCATCACATTGGTCTACATGGCTGTTGTCCCAGAAGGAAGTCTTTTCTAAAGATGATGCACAAGAAAGTCTGCAAACAGTTTCCTGAAGACAAGCAGACTAAGGACATGGATTACTGGAACCATGTCCTGTGGTCTGATGAGACCAAGATAAACTTATTTGGTTCAAATGGTGTCAAGCGTGTGTGGTGACAACCAGGTGAGGAGTACAAAGACAAGTGTGTTTTGCCTACAGTCAAGCATGGTGGTGGGAGTGTCATGGTCTGGGGCTGCATGAGTGCTGCTGGCACTGGGGAGCTACAGTTCATTGAGGGAACCATGAATGCCAACATGTACTGTGACATACTGAAGCAAAGCATGATCCCCTCTCTTTGGAGACTGGGCTGCAGGGCAGTATTCCAACCTGATAACGACCCCAAACACACCTCCAAGACGACCACTGCCTTACTAAAGAAGCTGAGGGTAAAGGCGATGGACTGGCCAAGCATATCTCCAGACCTAAACCTTATTGAGCATCTGTGGGGCATCCTCAAATGGAAGGTGGGGGAGCACAATGTTTCTAACATCCACCAGCTCCGTGATGTCGTCATGGAGGAGTGGAAGAGGACTCCAGTGGCAACCTGTGAAGCTCTGGTGAACTCCATGCCCAAGAGGGTTAAGGCAGTGCTGGAAAATAATGGTGGCCAAAATATTGACACTTTGGGCCCAATTTGGACATTTTCACTTAGGGCGCACTCACATTTTTTGCCAGCGGTTTAGACATTAATGGCTGTGTGTTGAGTTATTTTGAGGGGACAGCAAATTTCCACTGTTATACAAGCTGTACACTCACTACTTTACATTATAGCAAAGCATAATTTCTTCGGCGTTGTCACATGAAAAGGTATAATAAAATATTTACACTTTTGTGAGATACTGTATATTTTCAGACTATTATAGAGAGCCAAAAACCTGTGGGGCTCCGGTATGCAGGCAGTTTCTGGATTTGGGCTCTGGTCCTTTCCCTTCTGTATAATGCCTCGTACACACGGGGAGACGATCGCATTCAACACGTCGTACTCACGACCGTTGCATGCGGAATCGATAGTTTGTGGGCGCGCTTTCAACAGTTGAACATACGACGGTCGTACATGGGAGTTGTATGTGCAGACTACAAAACTTGGTCGTACCAACAAGCTCACATACGATCGTTGTATCGTGTGTAGAGCAGTTGGGTACAACAAGTTGTATTGTGCTTAACACGCATGCGCCAAGTCCACTTCAACTAACACGAAATAAGATGAAGGGGCCCAAAGGGTGACGCTACTTCCTCTTTATACGCTCGTTCGCGTCATCACGTTCGGCCGGCCGCAAGTTGTATGTACGACCGTCGGGTGCATGTCAGTATGCTATTTACATTATGCAACATACGATTCAACACGGTCGTACGTGCGATCGTCGTCCCGTGTGTACGAGGCTTAAGTACTTTCATATTAGTCACCACATATAATGAGTAGCAAGAAGGCACTCCAAATTTTGAGTATTCTGGGCCAGACCTCATAATCTAAGCAGGCACTGTTTCTTAGAGCTTAAGCACATATGCACAGAGACATACCACCGCAATGCATGCAAATACTTTGTATGCATCCAAAAAGATACATAAATAAAATGCAGGGAAAAACTGATATCTAAAGCCCTTCGACC
>BLSH010502991.1:1052828-1065868 GCA_018402905.1 Glandirana rugosa
CGTACATGGGAGTTGTATGTGCAGACTACAAAACTTGGTCGTACCAACAAGCTCACATACGATCGTTGTATCGTGTGTAGAGCAGTTGGGTACAACAAGTTGTATTGTGCTTAACACGCATGCGCCAAGTCCACTTCAACTAACACGAAATAAGATGAAGGGGCCCAAAGGGTGACGCTACTTCCTCTTTATACGCTCGTTCGCGTCATCACGTTCGGCCGGCCGCAAGTTGTATGTACGACCGTCGGGTGCATGTCAGTATGCTATTTACATTATGCAACATACGATTCAACACGGTCGTACGTGCGATCGTCGTCCCGTGTGTACGAGGCTTAAGTACTTTCATATTAGTCACCACATATAATGAGTAGCAAGAAGGCACTCCAAATTTTGAGTATTCTGGGCCAGACCTCATAATCTAAGCAGGCACTGTTTCTTAGAGCTTAAGCACATATGCACAGAGACATACCACCGCAATGCATGCAAATACTTTGTATGCATCCAAAAAGATACATAAATAAAATGCAGGGAAAAACTGATATCTAAAGCCCTTCGACCAGAATCTGTCAAGTTTCAAAGGCACAATATACCCCTGGGGCATAAAAGGGGTTAAAAATATTTGTCTTGTGTTGTGAGATCCGAGATCGCCTTCCAGAGGGAATATGTTCAAAGAGGTCTACTCCTCTGGGCATTTGTTTATTATTTAGAATTATTCATCAATGTTAACGTATTCTACATGTAACTCTACCTTTCTGCAGTTATTAATATCAAATGATGTGCAGCGGCTTGCATTAGGCGGTTTCATATCCAGGTGTATTGGGACTAATATCTTCCATCATGGAAAACAGCTTTGGGACAGGGCTTAATTTCAAGTATAAATAGATAGAATAATGTATGTGATATTGATTTTACTTTAAGGGCCTCACATATACCATCCTGGATGAATTAAGTTTTCTTTCTTTACAGATGAACTCCAAATAGAGAGAAAAAAAAAACAATATAATACACAAAAAAGCACTGCTTTGCTTGCCAAATGATTTTTATGTGCATTCATCCTCCCCTGAAATATACACAGCTCTGCCATATAGTACAGCAGGCTGGTGACCTTCCTTGTGTCTTCTATTGTCAAGCAATAATGACAGGTCACCTCCCCACCTCCAACCTATATCAGCCTATAGCTGGACAGTGAATGAGCAGCAGCAGCCAATGCCTGTCTCTCTGTCTTGCCCTTCTGTCAACATGTTACTGGTCAGCACATCTGATTGGCTCCTGGTTCTGGCCCTTCCTCTCCCAGTTTGAGTGCTGCTGTATGTAGCTGACAATACTAAGGAAAATTGGGGTACTTACGCTAGCAGCCGTTACAAATAGATTGAGGCTGGGTTCACACCATTGCGGTGCAAGCTCCAGCCTGTTTGCTGCTGAGAAGGGGCGGAGCTGCCGTTCGGCGTCTCCAGTCCATTCTCGCAGCGCATCGGATGCTCGGGTGGGAGGGGAAAGATCCCCGTAAAATCGCCGTTCAATGCGGAGCACATCTGAGGGGCAGATGCGCTCCCATTGAACAGAATGGCCTGTGAATTTCCACCGCATTGCATAGAAAACGCACACGTTTTCTGTGCAATGCGGACTGCGAATGCACCGCACCTATGTGAGCCTGACACATTGAAAACAATGTGTTTTCAAGTGTCATGCAAATTGGATGCGGTGTAAGCCGCATCCAATTCACATAGGTGTGAACCCAGCCTTAAAGGGGAATTCAATTTTTGTTAAAATAACATACAGTACAAAATTGCTACACAAGCTATTCTGCAATTTAATGTTATTAAACAATACCTTTCAATTCTAATCTGAGAATCTAAAACTGTCAAAAGAGTCAACATAATATGGCAACCTCTAGGTTTTCTGTATGCCCCCAGGAATGTTATTTCCTGCTTCTGTGATTGGCTCACTGATTTTCTCAGACATCTGACATACACTATATTACCATAAGTATTGGGACACCTGCCTTTACACGCACATGACCTTTAATGGCATCCCAGTCTTAGTCTGTAGGGTTCAAGATTGAGTTGGCCCACCCTTTGCAGCTATAACAGCTTAAGCTCTTCTGGGAAAGCTGTAAAAAGGTTTAGGAGTGTCTATGGGAATGTTTGACCATTCTTCCAGAAGTGCATTTCTGAGGTCAGGCACTGATGTTGGAGAGAAGGCCTGGCTCACAGCCTCCACTCTAATTCATCCCAATGATGTTGAGGTCAAGACTCTGTGCAGGCCAATCAAGTTCCTGCACCCCAAACCCACTCATCTTAATGGACCTTGCTTCGTGCACTGGTGCGCAGTCATGTTGGAACAGGAAGGGACCATCCCCAAACTGTTCCCACAAAGTTGAGAGCATGAAATTGTTCAAAATGTCTTGGTATGCTGACACCTTAAGAGTTCCCTTCACTAGAACTAAGAGGCCAACCCCTGAAAAACAACCCCACACCATAACCCCCCTCCACCAAATGATTTGGACCAGTGCACAAAGCAAGATCAATAAAGACATGGATGAGTGAGTTTGGGGTGAAGGAATTTGACTGACCTGCACAGAGTCCTGACCTCAATCCAATAGTACCAATGTGCACAAAGCTTGCAGGGAACGGTACTTTTTTTGTGACTTCACTACCGATTTAAAATCTCGCAAATAGGAAAGGGAGGAATGGCTGCACACTCAACTCAATGTAATCAATTTATTAATGGAAGATCGTAAAAACAGATGCAATTGGCACAGGCACAGGCAGGTAACGCGTTTCACACGAACATCGTGCTTCACCACAACCATTAAAATCTTGCCAATGTAAATTGATCACCCAGAGGGGATTGTTTTTTTCTCAACAAGTGGAGTCACACTTTAAGTTATGTATTAGTGCATTCATTCGTGTTTTTTTTAGATTTGCGCTAAGATGTGCTTGAAGGCATGTGTTCATTTATTCAGTGACAATTGATGAGTTATGTGAGCCATTCCATTACTTGTTTTTGTACATCTTCCCACTGCCACAAAATGACCACTGGAATGAGGCACACACACGTTTTATAGAAGTGCATCTGCACAGCCATTATACTTGTTGATTCCATTCTGTAAAACAAGACCAAATACATAAGAAATGCAATAGCGGAGTTTCTCTATATAGAAACAGCTGTTTGCCCTTGATTTGTGAACAGTGATAAAGAAAGAGTTTGAGTATTTTCATTGTTATAGGACTCATGCCCGCTTTTTCTGTTTTACTCATTTTTATTTTACTTTTCTATTCCCTCATACACAAATGTCCTCATGCACAGCATTTCCTAATAAAAGAACAACTTCTGCTGCGTAAAGGGGCCAGCTTCTATTATGTTTTTTGTTAAGTGGAAAACAAGGGAAAAATTCCTATAGCTAAATTCCTCTTTCAAAAATGCTGTTTGCCTGACTTTCTTGCTGATCCAAAAGCTTATGAGTTGACTGAGCTGTAATAGCCAGGAACAGCAGGTTCCTGAATTTAATCTTTTCTTTCTACATACTTGTACCTAGTTATTTAGAACGTTTTAAAGTTCTTTTAAGGTTTGCTGTAAAGTTGGCTCACATTGAGAGGTTAAGGCCTGATTCACACTTATGCATTTTTAGTGCTTTCTGCAGATTTGCACTACAGTCCATTTTATTAAAGCTACTAAAAATGCATAGGCGTGAATCAGGCCTTAACACACACTGTTTAATTTATATTGTCCCTTGACCCAGATCATTCCCAGCCTGTCTGCAGGGAAACATAAGCTGGAGGAGCTTTTAGTTCTCTGCTGCTGGTCACATGGTAAAAAAAACAGCCTTTAGAATACAGAGTAAAAATAAATAAATAATAAAAATAAACTGTTTTAAATGGGCATACAAATATATATTTTAAATAAAATATTTATTTTGTGGAAATAACATGATGTGGGTGGATTTCTGCCAGTCACAGGCTGTGTCACACCCCTCCAGCCTATGTCTTAGAATAAGAGGGAGGTGAAGCCTCCCTCAATCAAGACATAATATCCAGCCGCCATTGTGTTTAGCTGGTTCATGGGGATGGAGGAGAAGGAAGGTAGTGGGCTGTCATTTACCACTGTGTATACGCCCGCATGTGTGACTCTATAGTTACATGGGCTGCTCAGATATGATAGGATGGAAATGCTCAGCATAGACACTCACTGAATACTGAGCACGTGCAGAGCTGCCAACACAGCTGCAAAATCCCTAGCTGAATTGGGTACATGAACAGAAGGGGTAGATAGAGAACAGCAGGATCAACCAGGGGGCAACTGAGCCAGAAGTGGGAGCGGTAGCTGTCAAAACCAGTTGCCTGCTCTCTACTCCCCCCAAAATGTGCCAAATGAGGGGGAGTGGCAGACATGCGGAGCTTCCCCTTTTGGGTGGAGCTCCACTTTAATTTAGTGTGGAGATTAATATATTATTATGGATATTTACGCATCCGTGCTTCCCTTCTAGGTCTTCCTTTTGATACACCCCCATTCTCACACCCAAGGAACCTAACAACACAAGTATTATATGGCTACAGAGTTCTATTCTTGACCACTGTGGGCATCCTGAATTGGTTTGGACAATATTATATTATAACCTTGTATTGATAGTTGCTAATGTACGCTTTTATAATGTGTACTTTTACAAATTTATGTTTGAATTATAGATATTCCCTGTCCTCCTCTTTCCTGATGAAGCGGCCTAATATCCGTGAAACACGTTGAGAAACAGAAGCTCGTTCCTTGTGATATCCTGCTTTCTGGTATGTGAAGTGGTTTTATAATTTTAGTATGGGTCACTTTGTAGCTTGGGTACCAAGGAGCTTTGAGCCTCAGGGGTACCAGAAATATTGTCAAGTGAGACAAGTTTTTTTATGACATTTATTCAATAAAAAATAATTGTTTTATATGAAGTTGTGTAGATCCTTGAAGCACCACATAAAGTCCATTTGGCCAAATATACTTCTTGTTTTTCTAGATAGTTTCAGAGCCCACTTATACTTCTGTGTTGTGGTAATAGACATCATAGCATTGGCATTCATTTTGAATTGCACCACAGCACACTTAGGCACCACAACTGCATTGTAGTGCATAAAAATGCACAGTAGTTTGTTACGGTGCATTGCGTTGGAAAAAAAGGCCAGTTATGATTTTTAGCATGTTAGGGTGCATCAACAGCTTCTATTTCAGGCTGCTGCCTTAAAGTGGTTGTAAACCCTTACATATACCTAGTGAAGTGTCTGGCCTCAGGCGATACATAGAGATTAAACAAACCCTCCTACATAAGTTGTATCTGTTTATCTGCAGTCTTCTATCCTTTGCCTCAGTAGAAAGTGCAGAATTTATAACAAAAAGGGGTGGAGCTGAAATCACCCTTTGCAGAGCTTAGTGATGAGAGGTCTGAGAGCTGATTGGAGGGAAGGGGTACACACCCCTCACACAGCACATAGAAACAGAGCTGAGGCTGTCAAACAGCTGGAGATCCCTCCCCTGTCACCACTTTTCTTTTGGTATCAAGAAAACTTATCAGAAGTGACTGCAATGAAGTAGTAGAAAGTATACTTAGTTCTCTTAGGCTGGGTTCACACCTATGCAAATTGGATGCGGCTTAAACCGCATCCAATTCGCAGGACACTTGAAAACACATTGTTTTCAATGTGTCCGGTTCACATATGTGCAGTGCATTCGCACTCCGCATTGCACAAAAAACGTGTGCCTTTTCTGTGCAGTGCGGTGCGAATTCCCAGCACGTTGAGTTCAATGGGAGCGCATCTAACACGGAGATGCACTCCGCACTGAACGGGGATATTTCCCCTGCTCGTGGCTCCTCCCCCATCTCTACCCCCGCAGCTGCTGCGCTGTGGGAACGGACAGGATCCGCGGAACGGTGGCTCCACCCCTTCCCAGCAGCAGACAGGCTGGAATTCGCACCGGACAAGTGTGGTTCCAGCCTTAATTGAGACAAGTACACAATATAGAGGGATATGCTTTGTTCATATTTCATGTCTGAGGTTTACAACCACTTTAACACAACATGCATTAATGCACAAAGATGTACATGGGCCCTCAAGGTCAAATAAAATCAGGCAGAAAGCATTTTTAGAAATAGGTCAGAAATGGCAGCCTATGCATTCCTTTGAATAAAAATGTAGCTGAGGAGTTGGGTTGTCAACAAAACGCATTGGGCGGGGGGTTTGTGGATACAACTAATTCTTACAAGAGACTGTGGGTTCGACTGTATGTGAAAATTCCTACTGCTGGTTTGCACACGTTTCATGTTTGCGTTTTTATGTTTTAACAAAAGCATAGTTTCACCATTGGAGGCTTTCTTTTCTCTGCTTCTGTTCTTATTATATATCTCAAGTGTGAAATAACTTGAGTGGAAATATGAGAACAAGACCTTAGGAATAAATGAAAATTCCTATATATAAGAAGCAATTTTTCGCTTTCCCTGCATGTGAAGGTCAAACCACATAGTGAGTTAATGTCCATGTTTGGGTAGAATCATATGGTGTGTGTTTTGAAGATACACATATATGTAGATGTATAGAGATTTAGAAGCTTTGATTGTGGTTTTGGGACAAAGTCACTGATTTTGCACCACTTTAGCACTATTGTTTTTGAACGTGCTGTCCGTTATATGTAAATGTTTTATGTGTCTGTATAATTATTAAAATAAAAAAGGTAAAAGACAAAAAAAAATTGTAAAAGCATGTAAAATCTAGTATGAGATAGAATACATCTTTCTTTTACAAAGATGAACCAGTAAGTGTACTAGAAACAGAATTAAAATTTTCAAACTGTTGCAAAATAGGGCTCATTCACAGGAGCATCTAAAATGCAGCGTGTTTAGTTGTGCACAGCTTATAGTTTTGCATGCATCTAAATGCAGCACTAAGAGAATCACTGGGGTCATACATACAGCTACAGTGTCTACAAACAAAAATGTTTAGCGGCGTACAAAAAAAAAAAAAAAGGACATAGTTATTATTATTATTATTATACAGGATTTATATAGCACCAACAGTTTGAGCAGCACTTTACAAAATGAAGGCAGACAGTACAGTTACATCACAATTTGGTACAAGAGGAATCAGAGGGCCCTGCTCATTAGAGCTTACAATCTAAGAGGGAGGGTCAATTCATACAAAAGGTAATAGCTGTGGGGGATGAGCTGATGTAGAAAATAAGACAGTGTATTATATAGAAGCAGCATAGGCTTCTTTAACCGCTCTGGCGGTATGGTTATGTCAGATTTTTGGTGCTGAAAGCGGTACGATTATTTTGCATGGAAATTTGGCGTTTTATATTGTAGGCCTGTAATTCTTAGGAATAACTCACTTAAATCTGCCCAAACAAGAGTCTAGTAGACATCCCGGGTATGATAAAGTTTGAAACATGAAATCATAAATGATAATATAATAAATAACTATGAATAATTATCAAAAATAATAACGTAATAGTAATAAAATGTATTTAATAATGTAATTAAATCAAAAACACCGAAATTTGCTCAGTTGCAGAATTGTCGCTGTCATCACTTTCAGTTTCTGATGATAAATCTCCCAAAAAATCAGTATCACTCAATTCTGCAAATGATTCTTATTTACTATTGCTGTTTTCTAGCTGATCAAAAAACACTTTTGACCTAAAGGGGCGCTTTTTGGAAGCCATGGACATTCTCAAGTTTCCAGGCAGAAAGAATGACATAAATAATATAAAAGTGCATGCAGGGCACTGGGCAAACCACTAGGGACAAAGGGGATGTGAAATGTTTTCATACAGTAATGTAATCTGTAAGATTACAGTGTACTGTATGTTTACTGTGTGTTTCACTATTTGAATATGCCGCCGGGCTCTGCCCCCTTGCGATGCGACGCTTACAGGGAACGGAGCCCGGCACACAGAGGCATCGGGTGGAGGACAGACACGCTGACACCGTGGGAGGACATCGCTGGATCCAGGGAACAAGGTGAGTAACATTGCCTGGATCCAGTGATGCAATCCCGTGTGTGGCTCGGGGTTAGCGCTAGTACTGAAATTCCACTCGGGATTACCGCCAGCGAGGTTAAAGAGAAAGGTTTTCAGGGATCGTCCAAAGATGGATAGATTAGGAGACAGTCGGACAGATTGGGGTAGGGAGTTCCAAAGGATGGAAGAAGCTCTGGAGAAATCCTGGAGGCGAACACGGGAAGAGGTGATGAGGGAGCTAGAGAGCAGGAGGTCTTGGGAGGACCGAAGAGGGCGGCTTGGTTGGTATTTTGAGACTAGGTTAGAGATGTAGCTGGGGGCAGAGTTGTGGATGGCTTTGTAAATTATTGTTAGTACTTTGAATTTTATTCGTTGAGTGAGTGGAAGCCAGTGAAGAGATTGGTAGAGAGGGGTGGAGGACACTGAGCGGTTGGTAAGGTAGATAAGTCTTGCAGCAGCATTCATTATGAACTGAAGGGGGGATAATGTATACAAAGGTAATCCAATGAGGAGAGAGTTGCAGTAGTCGAGCTGAGAGATAACCAGAGAGTGAATTAGAAGCTTGGCGGTGTCATTGGTAAAAAAGGGGTGTATTCTAGAGATGTTGCGTAGCCTGAGGCAGCATGATTTGGACAGGGAATGGATGTGGTCCTGAAAGGACAGTTCAGAGTCTAGGGTTACATCCAGGGATGTACATATCTGTAGATTTTAAAATTGTTAGATTTTAAAAGTGTATGCCTATAAACGCGGGCCTGCATTCTATGCAGTAAATGCACATATGCCATGTGAATGTGGAGTTAAAGGAGAATTGGGTATGAAGAAGTAGCATTTTCAGAAAGAGGAGGGAAGGGATTCCCGATGCTGCACATCCACATGAGTAGTACGATATTAGGAAGGACAACCTCAGCCTGGGCTCCCGCCAGGCCATGCTCTCAACACGTTTCGCTCCACCCCTCCAGAGCTTAGTCAAAGAATTTTCAGAAGTCAGTATGGAAACCAACATATTTTTATAATGATGGGATTTTCAATGAATATGCACATTACAAAATAATGTATTTATAATAATAATATTGATGTAGCACCCTCCTAGTTCAGAGTAGGCTGCTAGGTAAATTTAGTTTAGCACCTCTGTACACAGTGGAGCAGGGATTGATTGCTTATGGCTGTTCAGTGTTTCACAGGCTGCTGTTCTTCCACTTCCCCCTGTCTTCTAGAGACTCCTAAAAGCATAGTGGGAGGGAGAGCAGGTCAGATAGCCTGAATATTTATGGAACTCAAACCAATCCCTGGGGAGGTGTGCCCAGAAGGTGGAGGGAGAGCACATAAGTAGTCTGAGGCCTGGCAGTACCAGTTCAGTGTTTCTGAGTTCAGTCCTGCAGTAGGAGACCCCTGTGCAGGGGCAGAGAAAACTAGAGGAGCTCTTTTGAAAACATTGAGGTTCCAGCTGGGCTGCCTACTGAAAAACCTTTGTCTAGAGACTGGGCTGAGCGAGAAGGAAGTTGGTGGGAAGAAGTCCAACCATCCTGTGGCTGATTGAGTAATTGCTCCTTCCCCCTTTTTTTGTTAACAGAGGACAAGTGACAGTGGGGTGCTTGTATCTCCTAAGGGAGTACAGGTCGCTATCAGTGGAAGGAGTACTGTGGGATATTTATTTTTCAAGTTCAGTACGGCTAAGAGGTGTGCAATACAGCCAGGAGAGTGTATTGCAGCCAGAGGTTGTGCAATACAGCCTGAATTTTGTACATAGCAGCTAGGAGTCAAGCTGTCCTCAAGTTGTACAGTTCCGGGGTATTCCATGCTTCCCATCCCTATCCAAGGTACTGTTCTAATAAAAAACCCTAAAAAAGAACCCCCTAGACTGATCTTTTCAGCCAGGGGAAGAATTCAGAAAATTCATTGTGCCTGACTGTGTGTCCTCTGAGAGGGGGAAATAGAACAAAACTGCCAGTGGCTCATGCGGGGGTAGCGCTAAGTTAATAATACACATTTCCTCTTTTGGCTGGTCAGCAGTTTTACTTGCTTAGATTCAATTTCCTTTTTTTGGTCGTCCACCCGCATTCACTTGGAACAAGCACAGTAGGTTTCGATCAATGATAAATATCTGAAAAGTCTTAGAAATTTACCATATGAAGTAACATATGAGGCCAGCAAATGTTTAGGACAGATTTACACCTTTGCAGTCATTTACGGTAAAGTTATTGTGCATAAATCCAAACCTTGAACCACGATTCGTTGCACCACTTCAAACCTGTATTTATTGCGACCCAATGTACATATGCGAATCATCTGTGCATTATGGTACATTGGGGGAAAAAAAATAATAAAAATTGTAGGTCTGTTAAAGGTTCCATTGTGGTGCGTTGGCAGCCCATTCGAAATGCATTTGAATTTGCCATATAACTATACACCATAGTCTTTGCATCTTAATCAGATACATGTTCTCAAATCAATCCTCTCATTCTTCCAGAGTTCAGATCATTACACAGCATTCTTTTTCCTTTCAGTAGTAGCAGCTTTTCCACACTTAATTTCTGGCATCCCTAAATGGTATGAAAAGACTTAATCCAATGTCAGTCTTTGTTCAGTTAGACTTGCATTCTTCTTAATCACACAAACAAATGACGCAAATGCAATTGGCTTATATTGTTCTCTGTGTGTAGAGATTGCATTGCAATTGATGAGTTTGTAGCTTGCAGCTATATCCCCTTATATATGGCACACTGCAAAATATTCAAATTACATTAGGGGGGGTATCGTCACTGGCACAGTAATAGAGAGGGAGTCTCCCAATGAGGGTTGTCACTCTGAGACAGGAAGCATGGGAGTACTACAGAACAAATATTGCTAAAATGGATTACCCTGGGTCAGGAAAGCCTTTATCAAAGCTGGAAAGAAATAGGAGACACAATATTTTAACAGGCATGAAATTGGGGACATTTTTTCCAGGGATCTCTCCCCAGAAGGAGGCAACATCTGGTCACCCTGCTTTAAGACCCTTTATTACTGACACAGTATGGTACATTCTATCACTGTAAATCCTGTCATTAAATGCATACGGTCTGCATTTCCCGGGGGGACAAACATGGGGTGCGGCACATGGACAGTATAGGTACAGTGACAGAAAGAAGTATTTGATCCCCTGCTGATTTTGTGAGTTTTGCCACTGACAAAGAAATGATCAGTCTATAATTCTAATGGTCGATTTATTTTAACAGAGAGAGACAGAATAACAACAAAAATATCCAGAAAAATGCATTTCAAAAAGTTATAAATTGATTTGCATTTTAATGAGTAAAATAAGTATTTGACCCCTTCGCAAAACATGACTTAGTACTTGGTGGCAAACCATTGTTGGCAATCACAGAGGTCAGACGTTTCTTGTAGTTGGTCCCCAGGTTTGCACACATCTCAGGAGGGATTTTGTCCCAGTCCTCTTTGCATATCCTCTCCAAGTCATTAAGATTTCAAGGCTGACGTTTGATAACTCGAACCTCCAGCTCCCTCCACATATTTTCTATGGGATTGAGATCTGGAGACTGGCTAGGCCACTCCAGGACCTTAATGTGCTTCTTCTTGAGCCACTCCTTTGTTGCAATGGCCATGTGTTTAGGGTTATTGTCATGCTGGTATACCCATCCACGACCCATTTTCAATGCCCTGGCTTTTGGAAGGAGTTTCTTACTCAAGATTTGATGGTACATGGCCCTGTCCATCATCCCTTTGATGCAGTGAAGTTGTCCTGTCCCCTTAGCAGAAAAACCCCCCCATAGAATAATGTTTCCACCCCATGTTTGATGGTGGTGATGGTGTTCTTGCAGTCATAGGCAGCATTGTTCCTCCTCCAAACATGGCAAGTTGAGTTGATGCCATCTGTCATCATGTCATCTGACCACAACACTTTCACCCAGTTCTCCTCTGAATCATTCAGATGTTAATTAGAAAACTTCATATGGGCTGTACATGTGCTTTCTTGCGTTGCAGGATTTCAGCGTGTAGTGTGCTACCAATTGTTTTTTTGGTGACTATGGTCCCAGCTGCCTTGAGATAATTTATAAGATTCTCCCATGTAGTTCTGGGCTGATTCCTCACCATTCTCATGATCATTGAAACTCCACGAGGTGAGATCTTGCATGGAGCCCCAGACCGAGGGAAATTGACAGTTATTTTGTCTTTCTTCTTCTTTGCGAATAATCACACCAACTGTTGCCACCCTCTCACCAAGCTGCTTGGTGATGGTCTTATAGCCCATTCCAGTCTTGTGTAGGTCGACAATCTTGTTCCTGACATCCTTGGACAGCTCTTTTGTCTTGGCCATGGTGGAGAGATTGGAATCTGATTGATTGATTGCATCTGTGGACAGGTGTCTTTTATACAGGTAACAAGCTGAGATTAGGAGCACTCCCTTTAAGAGAGTGCTCCTAATCTCAGTTTGTTACCTGTATAGAAGACATCTGGGAGCCAGAGATCTTGCTGCTTGATAGGGGATCAAATACTTATTTCACTCATTTGCAAATCAATTTATAACTTTTTTTTAATATTTTAGTTGTTATTCTGTCTCTCGCTGTTAAAATAAACCTTATTAAAATGATAGACTGGTCATTTCTTTGTCAGTGGGCAAACTTACAAAATCACAGGGGATCAAGTACTTTTTTCCCTTACTGTATGAGTACAGATGCACAAGAGATTCTGCTGAGGTGCAGGATGTATTGTACCTTTATATCTGTAGTAATGGAGGAATCATGGTATGCAGGTATTTGACACATCTGGAAGTGTCAGATACTAGTAGCCTGGGATACATGGGCTACCAGAATAGTTAGTAAACAGCATCTCCTTTTCCAGGCTGCCTTTAGTTTAAGTTAAACCCCATAATTAATGGTGTAAAGAGTAGAATGTTTCATATGAACAGATTGCCATGTTTCTTACCTGCCACCACCCCAGCATCAATAATTTACAACTTAGATCAAAATGGGACCAAGGTAACCCAAAACTCATCTCAAAGCTCCATCAAAGCCACCCGGTAATTCCAAGTCTGCCCGGTGTTAGCTTCCCAA
>BLSH010502991.1:1076344-1089150 GCA_018402905.1 Glandirana rugosa
ATGATGACGTAATCCCTCTCCAAGGACAACCACGAGACTCCCTCTCAAATAGCAATATTTTGGTAGATGATGACGTAATCCCTCTCCAAGGACAACCACGAGACTCCCTCTCAACACCAACAGGAACCTCTCCCTAATGCAGTAGTAGATGGTTTTAGAACGATAAACTCTCCCTCAGAGCACCAACAGGAACCTCTCCCTAATGCAGTAGGAGATGGTTTTAGATCGATAAACTCTCCCTCAGAGCAGCAACAGGAACCTCTCCCTAATGTAGTAGTAGATGGTTTTAGAATGATAATCTCTCGCTCAGATCACCAACAGGAACCTGTCCCTAATGCAGTAGTAGATGGTTTTAGAATGATAATCTCTCCCTCAGAGCACCAACAGGAACCTGTCCCTAATGCAGTAGTAGATGGTTTTAGAATGATAATTTCTCCCTCCAGCACCAACAGGAACGTCTCGCTAATGCACTATAAGATGGTTCTGAACGCTAATGTCTCCCTCAGAGCACAGACAGGAACGTCTCCCCAATGCACTATAAGATGGTTCTGAACGTTAATGTCTCCCTCACAGTACCGCAATGAAGGTCTCCCTAATGCAGTCTGAGATGGTTGTGAACACTAATCTTTCCCTCACAGCAGCGCCATGAAGCTCTCCCTACTCTAGTCTGAGACGATCTGACACGCGGCGCTACGTGACTCCAGCCTCATATAGAGGCTGGGTCACATGATGCACTGGCCAATCACAGCCATGCCATTAGTAGGCATGGCTGTGATGGCTTCTAAGGGCAAACTAGTGAAAAGCTTGCTGATTGGCTGTCCAGCAGCTATAGAAAAGGTGCCAAAAATACCCGAATACTGAACCCGAACCCGGACTTTTTTCAAATGTCCGGGTTCGGAGCACGGACACCCTAAAGTCCGGTATGGATCTGAACTTTACAGTCCGGGTTTGCTCAACTCTAATCAGGGGTTTGTTTAGAACCCTGATATTTCACCAAAGCCCCTCAGCAGGGCTCCTAAAATAAATTGTTAAAAAATAATAAAATATAAAATTGTAAAAAATAATAAAATAAACAATATTGTAAAAAACAAATAAAATAAAATAAAAATAAATTAATGACACCTATCTCTGCCCTACTGACACCATTCTCTGCCCTTCTGACATTCACACTCATGTGTATTTGCGCTTTGTGGTGCACACCCTAATGCAATAGGCTGCGCACACATATGAGTAAAACTAAAGGCAAACTTTTTTTCTCATTTTAAATACAATAAGGGAAGGTTATTACCCCTGTTTTTCTGCCCACTCATTGGGTAGATTTCTCTTTACTTCCTGTCTTATAGCCACAATGGGAAGTGAGAGGAAATCCCTCCAAAGAACTAGTGTCCCCATTGCAAGATTTTCCCTCTATTCCTGTTCTGGTGATAACCCAAAATGTTGGTTATATTGCTTCCTCACTGCCTGTTTTAACCCCTTATACTCTGCACCAGGGCATTGCAAAGACTGACTTTGTGGGGTGCCTGCCTAATATATCAGCGGGGATCATTTTTACATATATACACTTGCAAGAGGTAGCTGAAGGAGGGGCAATAAATATGCAGCTCAATTGTGCATTTTTACAGCCCCCCCAACTACAATTGTTAGGCTTGGTTCACTGTACATAATGATGCTCTCCCTCTAATGCTGGATGTTTCTCTTTTACTTGCATCCTTATCAGCTGCCAGCATATTCCCATTTTCTACCTTTCCTCCCTCCTTTAAAATGATTGCTTGAGAAAGGCCAGTTGTAGCAAAGCAGCAGACTGAACTTAAGGGGTCAATTCACCAAATGCAAATTACTTTGGATGCATTCATTATTTTCTATCTAGATCATTTTCCTTTCATACACATAAATATCAAATAGATGTGAAATTGTTATTTTCTCCCATGAACTAGATATTGAGTGGATTATATTCTCCATTTCTGATGAATCATTTTTATCTCCACCTCACATGGCTCTATTCCCTGTTCTCCTAAATAGACCCTTCACCAAAAACTTCCAGTTAAAAACCAGCTTAGCGGTATTGTAAGGAGTGAGAACTATAATAAATAATAATATGAACTGCACTCCGAATATTACAAAACTGATAATCTATATGCAGGGCACTGGACGCATATGGCTTTCAATGTGGGGTTTTGTTTTTTTGAAGCACGTGATTAGAGCTGGAGGCTCTAATTGACTTCAAAAAGGGTGGGCTTGGGGCACAGTTTAATATTCGCTGCCTTTCCTCCCGGCCTTCCTGCTTTTCCTCCCGGGCAATCGGGAATCCTGTTCGGCCCAGAGGAGAAGCAAGGGCCCCAGTCTTTCCTAGGAGCCCTACCCCAGATTGAACAGAGCATTACCACCTCGTCCTCCTCCGCGCACCTCTTCCGCAGTAAGGTAAGGCCATGGATCGCATTTGCCGGGGGGTGGGGGCAAGGGCGGTGGTTTTAGTGTGAGTGAGTGGGCCGGGTCTGCTTGCTGCCCCCCCCCAAAATTTTGACCAGCAGCCGCAACTGCTCTTATACACTGTGTGAGAGCTGATAAGAGGAAAGAGACACCCCCTCCTTATAGGCAGAGGAATGAAGGACCATACAGAGCTGTATTCTAAATAGACAAGCTCTGTGCTTATCTCCCTCCCCATCAAAAATTTATCTCATGTGTTGGGAAAACTTCTCAGAAGCCAACTTCTACAACTAACTTTCCCCGAGTCCCCGGGATCTCCCCCGGATTACAGCGACCGACCAGTGTGGAGCCCGGAGAGCCGGGAGCAGCATCCGGACTGCGGATTCCACAACTGCGATTGATCCTATTAATCGTTGGCCCCATTTATATGGAGTGACATCTGGCCGTCATACCAAGGGACCGAGTGACAGCTGCCTGTCTTCCAAGTAAGACGAATCACTACCCATTTTAATGGTCATCTAAGGAGTGTGTGACGTTTGCCTGGGTTCCAGTGGTCCGAAGCCCTATAGATATATTTCTGGTGTAAATATATCTTACCTCTGGTAAGCCTTTTATCTATAAGTGATTGGATCCTCCCTGATGGCACCTTTCAACCTCTTAGCCTCACAGTTTGGCACTACTTTTAAGTTGTGTTCGATGAACTTTGACGGATTTTAACACATTATTGGATAAAGATTTTCACAAGTCTTCATCCTGTTTTTATTTACACTATATGAACTTATAATCACTGCAATTTGGATTCTCTTTGTGGATTTCTGTAAATTTCCACACATTGCACGTTTATGCATTTGAGTTTAGATTTATGTTTGATATTTTTTGTTCACTATTTGCACTATTTGTTGAGCGCTATATTATTTATTTATATACTCCCACAAAAGCTTATGGCTCAAAAACACTCATAAACACAGAATAACTGTGTTTTTCAGAGTTAGGGCATTTTTACAGCTGAAAAACTCCTTTTCAAACCCACTAGTTCTGTTTTTTTTTCCAGCCAGAAAACGCCCCAGCCAAAAAACGCTAATAAAAGCCTATGTGCGCATGGAGACATAGGATAACATGATGGGGAGTTTACTGGCTGCAGAAAAAAACGTCTGAAGCCAAAAACAGCAGCTGTAATAACGCCAAGTGTGCACGAAGTCTAAACATCAGTAAATTATAACACCCGTGTGCAAGGGGCCTTAGGGGGTTAAAAAAGGCAGTGAGGAGGTGACCTATCGCAGCATTTAAAAGGTTTGGTTAGGGTTGCCACCTGTCTGGGATTCACCCGGGCAGTCCAGGTTTAAAGCGGTAGTAAACCCTCCTAAAAAAAAACCAAAAAAAAAAAAAAACCTGCAAGACAATATCATAATGCATGGTATACTAACACATTCAGCGCTGAGGGATCTGACATGATGTCCCTCTTCTTTATTTTGGGTAGGCGGTGCTGTGAGCCCTATGTTCCGGTAGCGAGCTCTGATTTTCTGGCCGCCTTCGCCAGATCATCAGAGCACATGCACCGCTGACATCAGCGGCTGCATGCAGGGAGAATGTCTCCTAAACCGTGCAGGCTTGCCTGTATGCAAAAATCATACTTAGAGGTTTACTGCCGCTTTAAATCATGTGTACTGGTTTCAGTCCTCCTAAAACCCGGACACATTATTCAGACAGGGATGTGGCTCGGAACAGGGCCTGACAGGAGGATGAAGGGTAGGGTTGCCACCTCATCCCTTTAAACCCAAACACATATGAACTAGACAGGTTCTGAGGCTAATTAAATGCTGGAAAGGCACTGAGTGAGTTTAATTACCACCTTAATCAGCCACAGAACCAGTGTAATTAATGCGTGTTCGGTTTTAAAGGGATGAGGTGGCACTCTAATGAAGGGGCACTATGCGTTTCGCATTATTATTGTCACACGCAAAGGTGTCTGTTACAATCCTATAGTACAGTGATGGCGAACCTTGGCACCCCAGATGTTTTGGAACTACATCTCCCATGATGCTCATCTATACCCAGTGTGCATGAGCATCATGGGAAATGTAGTTCCAAAACATCTTAGGTGCCAAGGTTCGCCATCACTGCTATAGTGTATACTAAAAGAAAAAAAAATTGCTGTGTGCTGCTAAAGTGTTCAGGTTTTGCTTGAAGAAAAAGTGGTAACCCTAGGTTGGGTGTTGTATAGCTTAAACTATTTCAAGTTGTACTTTAAGTACATCTGGAAATGTAAAAAGAAGAGTAATGAATATCTTACCTCGGTCCAATTTTGCTCTGAAGAAAATGTTATTTTCAGGCTTCCCTGCACAAAGCAATGAAACCCAGGTGTCTGATAATGACTGTCAGGTGCTCAAAGACTCTCATTACTTGCAATCTATGTTAAAGGAGGTGGTGCCCACAAAAAGAAAAATATATTGAATTTGAATTAGTGTTTCAATCTTGCTGGAGAAGAATAGCATTTGTAATTTTATTGGTTGTGATGGGCAGCTTTCTACATTTTCCCCTTTTTTATAGAATCAACAGGGTAGACCACTATGTTTTTTAAATTGTCTCTTTCCTTTGTCTCTCTGTATTCTTGCTCTCTTGCAAAGCTGTGTTTAGTCACATGTATAATTGGATGTGAGCTAGCAGCTCCGTTAGGTATTAAATGTTAGTCACAATCCAATTAAAAATCCATCACAGCAGAGGAGACTTTCCTGAAATATTCGGTACTGCCTGAGCCCTTCTTCAGCTACTTGGTCAGGATCACGAAAAATACACACATGAATCTATTCTAGCTAAACTTTAGTGGACACATGAGGAATTCTATTTAATTCAGTTACCCATTTAATTAAAAAAAAAGAAATAAAAGCTGAACTCTAGGTATGATTTTTATTGCATAGTTAAACTGGTCCAGCTTGGCACAATGTATATCTACATATTGTATGTACAGCGGATAAAATAAGTACATGTCACCATTTTTCTAAGTAAATATATTCTAAAGTTGCCATTGACATGATATTTTCACCGCATGTTGGTAACAACCCAATGTAATCCATATATATAATGAAACCAAAACATGTACGTTCAGAAATGAAGTTTTGTGTAATAAAATAGAATGACACAGGGAAAAAGTATTGAACGCGCTAACTGAAATTTATTTAAAGAGGAAGTAAACCCTGATGGGGTTTACTTCCTCTATATTCCCCTGCAATGTAGAAGCATAATGGGCTACTATGCATCGCATAGTAGGGTTGGTACCTCATCCCTTTAAAACCGAACACATACTAATTACACAGGCTCTGTGGCTGATTAAGGTGGTCATTAAACTCATCTGCAATAAATTGGCCTCAGAACCTGTGTAATTCATATGTGTTCTGGTTTAAAGGGGTGAGGTGGCAACCCTATTACATAGTAGCCCATTATGTGGTCTCAGTGAAGAAACGGTACGGAGGCCGTTTCTTCACTGCGCATGTGTCGAATGACGTCGGTAATGCGAGTACACTGTATATCTCCTGAACCGTGCAGGTTTAGGTGATATGCAGGGCACCTACAGGTAAGCCTTATTATAGGCTTACCTGTAGGTTAAAGTGGTTGTCACGGGTTGACAACCACTTTAATACTTGGTACAAAATCATTTGTTGGTAATGACAGCTTCAAGACGACTCCTGTATGGAGAAATGAATCTCATGCATTGCTCAGGTGTGATTTTGGCCCATTCTTCCACAGTCTTCAAATCTTGAAGGTTCCGTGGGCCTCTTCTATGAACTCAGATCTTTAGTTCTTTCCATAGATTTTCTATTGGATTCAAGTCAAGTGATTGGCTGGGCCATTCTAGCAGCTTTATTTTCTTTCTTGGAAATCATCTGAGAGTTTCCTTGGCTTTGTGTTTGGCATTATTGTATTGCTGAAATGTCCACCCTCGTTTCATCTTCATCATCCTGGTAGATGGCAGCAGATTTTGAAGAATGTCTTGGTACATTTTTCCATTCATCCTTCCTTCCACGACATGAAGTTTGTCAGTACCGTATGTTGAAAAACAGCGCCACACCATGATGTTCCCACCTCCAAACTTCACTGTTGGTATGGGGGGTGCTTTTGGGGGGTGCAATGTCATTTGACCTCCAAACATGGTGTGTATTATGGCATCCAAAGAGTTAAATTTTGGTCTCATCTGACCAGGCTATATTCTCCCAGTATTTTACCATCTTACATAAGGCTCGGTTCACACAGGGGCGATCCAACTATGGCGCAACTTTGCTAGGCAATTTGTGGCACGACTTTCAGCGCGACTTCAGGCGACTTACAACACAACTTATGCCAGGCGACTTTGCCTGTGGCCAATCAGAGAAGGGAGGGAGGGGGTCTCCCCAAATAAAATTCTATTCTTTTCACTGTAAAGTCGCTTGCATTAAGATGGGGGACCCGACTTGGAGGCGACTTATATTGAATCCTATGGGCACAAGTCGGGTAGAAGTCGCCTTGACTTTGAAGTCGGAGTGACTTAGTAGTGTACATTAAGATGGCTCCCATTAATTTCAATGGGATTTGAGATGTCAAGGGACTTGGGGCGACTCAAGTTGGAGCGCAAGTCGCCCCTGTGTGAATCAAGCCTAAATGTGCAGAAAACATTAAACGAGCTTCAATGTGCTATTTCTTCAAATAATGCCAATGGTGTGCAGCGCTCTATATTAATATCAAACAGTATACAAAAAAACTCATGCGTAAAAGTTGCATTTGCAAATAACGTCTTGCAGTGCATCACTTGTGTTTGATTTGATCCAAAGTACGATGGAAATTCTATGCTGTCTTATATATCATGCACACACATATAAATCACCTTACTGACATGACGAGGAACATTGATGAAGAACCTCAAACCATTTTCTAGCCATCTTCATGCTTTATGAAAATCAGAAACTCATAAATATACATGTGGTAAAGTATTTATAAGCTGATGTGCAAATGTTACAGCACCCAGTGGTGTGTTACCGAATGCGTAGCAGTTATTTAACACTTCTCTGTGGGGTTTTTTAGGACAGTTGAATGAATGTGCTGCTTATACCATAATATAGGCAGGTCTCATTAGCAGCCAAGATAGTCGACAGTCACGCAGCCTGACAGGTAAAAATTTATACTGTGTATCCAGGCCGTTGAAGTATGCAATTAGTGCGTTATAGTACATCTCACAAGCCGCTCAGCAGAGATCAGGTAAAAGCTCGGTCTATTGATTTAATGCTGTGTGTTGATAATCCAATCTCTGTAGTTAGTGGATAGAATGAAGGAGGGAGGATGAGGATCAGTATTGCTCACACTTTCTGTTCAAGTGTTGGATTTTTTTGCATGACTGCTCTCACCTCCTCTCCAGATTCTCTATCTATTGTGAAGCTCTCACATATTGCTATTTCTCCATCAGTGCTCTTAGCAGCTCTACTGGCATATCAAAGCCTCATATCAAACTTTTCAGTTATGCCAAGTTGACCTGAACTCTGAAACTGACAATCTGATGGTTTAGGCTAGGTTCACTATAGTCCGCAACTGTGTGCTCTGGTTGCGGATGCAGGAGTTACATTGATTCCCGCATGCGCTGATACCCACAACTGAATCGTGCTGCTCTTGCGAGACGCGCAGCTCTACTGTTCAATTTGAATGGCACTGCCATTCATCTCAGTGCGATCGTGGGTGCGGAAACAGAGGGTAACAGCATAATGAAAAAACCCAAATTTCTTACTTTTTGCTAGAATACAAATCCAAAAAAAAATATAAAAAAAACATTTTTTTCACAGTTTTTGGCCGATTTATATTCTTCCTCATATTTGCGATAAAAAAAATCGCAATCGGCGTTTATTGATTGGTTTGCGCAAAAGTGGTCGCGTTTACGGATGATGAGAATTCATTTTTGGGGTTTTTTTTGTTTTTTTTACTAGTAATGGGGGCGATCTGCGATTTTTAGCGGTACTGCGATATTTCAGCGGACATGTTGGACCATTTTGACACTTTTTTGGGACCATTGGCATTTATACAGCGATCAGTGCTATGAAAATGCACTGATTACTGTGTAAATGCCATTGGCAGTGAAGGGGTTAACCTGCAGGGGGCGCTCTAAGGGTTAACTATGTTCCCTGGGCGTGTTCTAACTGTGGGGGGACTGCCCTAGCTGGGGAAGGGAAGTGGTCACAGCCTTCGTATACAGGAAGGCTGTGATCACAGCCCTTCCCCCTCACACAGAACGGAGGTCCGTGTTTACATACACGGACCTCCGTTCCTTCGCTCCGGGGGGGGGCATCGCGAGTGGCCGGCGGAGATCGACTCCGCCGCACCCGCTCCCTGGCCCTCCCCGAACACAGTGAGCGCGCAGGCGCGCCTCCGGCGGCGTGCGCTCACTAGGCTCGATCCCGCGGCCGCCGTCTTATGACGGCGATTTGCGCAGGAGAGCCAGCTTGTCGCCGTCAATTGCCAATCGACGGTCGGCAAGTGGTTAAGATAAAAAAACCTTCTGTGTGCAGCACCCCTAATACTTACCTGAGCCCAATCTTTATCCATGATATACATGAGACACAGTAGCGGAGCCATTTGCTCCCACTGCTGTGAATCAAACTCAGTTAGCCAATCAGGAAAGAGAGGGGGCGGGCCAGGCCACAGCTCCGTGTCTGAATGGACACAGGGAGCTGTGACTCAGCTCGGGTGTCCCCATAGCAAGCTGCTTACTATGGGGGCACTCAACAGGAGGGCGGGGCCAGGAGCTCCAGCCAGGGACACGAGAAGAGGAGGATCCTGGCTGCTCTGTGCAAAACCCTTGCACAGAGCAGGTAAATATACCATGTTTGTTATTTTAATAGAAAAAAGACTTTACAATCACTTTAAGTGTGCCCATAGATAACGCTACAGGATTATTTACTTAAGTTGAACTGTTATGGACTTGCCCTATTATTGCCATTTATTTCTTGTCAATAAAGGCTATGACTTTAAATAGGTTGTTTCGATCAAGCTGACCCACACAAACTATTTCCTGTACTAACAGAGGCAGTCGCTGTCAGCGATACATACAGTATACAGTGCTGTGTTCTGGCAGCGTTATTCCCATCCTGTTCCCAGAACAAAATCAAACCGGCCTAAGTGCTGCTCAGCCATTCATAGGACACATAGAAATATAGAAGCATAGAAAAGTGACAGCAGAAAAAGACCAAGTAGTCCATTGAGTCTGCCCATGAAGTCCATCGAGTCTGCCCATCAAGTCCATCAAGTCTACCCTTGTAGCCATTCCTAAAAATACAAGGTTTCCTATGAATACCGGAGCAGCACTCAGCCTAACCCACTTTTGTTCTGAGAATGGGACAGGGAGTCTCCGTACTGCTGCTGGAACCCAGCACTGTATACTGTATATAGGTGATACTACACACAATTTATACAGCGCTCCCAGCCGGCTTATCTGTTAGTGAAAGAAATTGTTTATTGGGGCAGACCTGGTCCAAACACACTATTTAAAGTCATAGTAAGCCTGGAGTGAGGCTTTAAAGAGACCCTGTTGCAGTAAAAATGTTATCACATAGGGGGTTATCGGTTCCTTATGGGATAGCAATAAAGATAAAGTGTTACTAAACCCAATAATATTAAAATAGTTAATCTGCCTCTCCACAGTGCCCACAGCTTATAAATCTTTTTACATTAACATTTTGCCACTATATACCTTTTTTGCTGATCTGTATACCACAGTCACAAGGTCTGTCCAGTGCTGAGTATTCAGGTAGGAGGAGATTTCCACTACAGCCTGTATACACACCCACATGTGTGATATCAATATCGTGTGACCTGGCTAGCTCTGGGAACAAGGAAATGTTCTCTCCAGCAAAAGAGACCAAACTGAGCATGTGCTACCCTCATTGTGTATTATCTGGCCTTGCCAAGAGAGACAGTGCAGAGAGGGGAAGGATCTGTCCCTATAGGATCAAAGAGCCTTTTTACACAATACAGAGGACTAACCCCTTAAGTTCCACAGTGAGTATAACAAGCCTGCTATGCTGCACATACAGCATAGCCCGTCCCATATACCACTGTAAACTCACACATCCGGGGTGCATTTGTACGAAAACAGCAGTTGATCAACACGTTACATATCTTCATGCTTGCCAGAGAGAGAGCATCGGGCCATTATTCACAGCTAACTCTGCACTGATGTCCTGTAAGGGTTTTAAAAACTTAGCCTATAGAAAATGTTGGGTACCAAATTCCGCTAGGTGCACACAATGTTGGGTATCTACTTGACACAACCTCATCTTTTATATAATACCAATCAATTGGGCAATATATTGTGTTTGTGTTCACCAACGTTTACATTTGTGTATTTTTTACGAAAAATTTGCTTGATAAACGAATGCATTAATATCACATGACCTAAAAATTAGAACTATGCCATTTTATTCTCCATGGTCTCTGCTTTCAGTAAATGTATGCTGTTTAAAAGAGATGTATGGGGTTTATTTTTTAAGATTCATATTTATCTGGGTGGATACAACATCGGTCTGATGCTGCATCTGTCCCCCGGTGCCTCTAACATTGAGAACCGAGCGATTGAACACCACAGATCGCTCGGCTTTCACAGCTCCGTGAGCAGACAGCTGGTGATTTTCAGTCACCAGCTCTCTGCTCTGCCCCCCCCCCCCCCACGCCCACACTCACTGGAGTGCTGGGCTGTGGTGGGGGCGGAAGCGACCAGCTCAGGGTCTCAGAGGCTCCCAACTTAACTTGCCCAAGCCTGGACCACCTCTATGATGTGAGCCGGCTGAAGCCCGCTGTCTGCTGAAAATGGGTCACAGGAGTGCAGAACGAACTGCGCTCCTGTGATCCACAGGAGTACAACCAAAAAAGGTTTGACTGTACATCTCCTTTAAGAGGTTTTAACTAATCTTCAGACCTAGAACAATTTTTTTTTACATGCGTGCAAAAAACACAAAAATGGGTCTGACAGCAAAAGGGTTAAAGTAAAGTTTGTAAAGGTTCCACTCCCTTTTGGCTGTCAGGTCCCAATCAATGGACTAAAGCAATAATGGTCACCACACTGCTGTAATGTTATGCAATCCCATGACTGCGTGACTTCATGCGGGGGTTGCTGTCAATTAATGGAGATGAACCACCCACAGCCTCTGATGTGTGTTTCAGACACTCTCAGCCACAAGCTTTATAAAATGGAAGCATCTGACGCTAAGAAGGTAGGGAGCATTCAGGTAGCATAGCTGAATGTAAAGAAGAATAGGAAAATGTCAGGATCAATAGGTATTTTTTATTTTTACTTATGTAAGGAATAACTTAGCAAGCCAAAGATAAATTTTGATTTGTCAGGTTTACAGACACTTTAGGTAAAATACAGGGGCATGTTATTGCTGAATCAGTAAATCTTAGACAACTGAAATAATATAGTGTATCAGAGGGCCACGGGGCACTACATTACTCATATAGCATGCTTATTAAAAGGTCAACCCGCCCAAAATCATATTTTTGTAGATGCAGCAGAGCTAAATCACCCAGAAGATTTTTAACAGGGACTCCTGCGGAGATCTTCCCAGGTCTGCAGTTATGCCACAACCATTAAAAGGGGGTCCTACGGTCTCTGCTAATTTTTTAAGATTTATTTTACCTTTTAATTTTGTTGAATGCAGAAAAAGAAGTTTGAGCACATAAAGGTGAATTACAATGGAAGGCACTATTAGAAGCTTGGATACTTGTATTGTGCACACATCAACTGAAATCTCCCAGCAGATGATGAAAAAACCCTAGAAGTAGAAAGAGTGGGGAGATCTATAGGTAACTGGTAGTGCTGCGCAGCCTACTACAGTATGCTATAATGCGAACCTTGCCCCTAGTGGTTCTGGGGCGTATTTCCACACAAATTAATATTGTTATCGGTATTATAATTCAATCATATGTGATAAAAATAACGTTAAATTGACTTCTATAATGAGCCTTACTGGCTTAAATGGTGATGTTGAATACGTATAAAATGCAAAAAGTAGTAAGTGACATCGTGATCAAGTGGTAAAATATATCATAGGTCAATAAAATCAGATAAACTTTAGTAATACAATATAAATACTGTCAAGTGCAAAAGTATCAAGTAAAATGTCCTTATTTTTAAAATCAAGTGGTAAGGTGATGAATAAGTGACTTGTGCTCCAAAAGTTCATAAAAACAGATCGTGTTCCAATGCTGGTGTGAGAAGCCTCTTTGTGCAGGGGGGTGGTTGATAACCCCAAAAGGTTTCTTTCTTAGGGTGCTTCAACTGGGTTAGTGCTCTCAGAACTCTCACCTGAGCAGGTTAGAACCTGTGCGCATCAAGGTTTCTTTACGGGTTCCACTCTTCCAATCTGGGGTGCATT
>BLSH010502991.1:1146590-1162032 GCA_018402905.1 Glandirana rugosa
ATTCGACGTTACATTACGTAAAAACAAAAACCCAAATCATGACGAAATTTAAAAAGATTCTTTTTTTAATGTGTTGAAGGTAACATATGGTAAAGAAGATCGTTTGCATATATTTTAGCATAACGGAATCCAACGTGAATATATACAGTTCCCTTTTCGTACATGGACAAAAGAAAAATATGTCGTCATTATACCTAAAATCTTAAAGACATAAAGATACCCATAAAATAACGAGATCACTTCCTGTTTGGACCTTAACAGCCACCATTTTAACAGATTTACGTACCCAATATTACCTCGACAACATTTCGGACAAAAAACAGACACGTGCTTTTCACAAAACCGTATTCTGCAGCAAAGAATATACTCATAAGACAAAAAACAGGCTTTACAACAGCTCCATTATAACCCATGCATTTAGACAATTTTACCACCGACAATTCCAGGTTTGTCCTTCACTAGAGCAATAAAATACCCATAGAAATACAGAAATTCTAAAATCCATATTACTGCTGTATAAAAAGAAAACAGGTACATGCTTTTCCCTTGACATATATAAGTGCAACCTAAGGCAATACGATTTTATATACGTTTGCTAGAAGAAATGGTATACAATGGAAGTTGTGTAATTTTTTTCTTAGAAAAATTTAAAGCAGTACTAAACCCAAAAACAAAAATGCATTACATTGCAGCTTACCAACTCTTAAATGTGGTGGTTGCATTTATTTATTTTCACCTGATGATCTAACCAATAAGTCAGTTATTTTGCTATTTTATTTTCCAACTTCCTTTAGGTGCCTAATGAACACTTTCACCCCCTTCCTGCCCAGGCCAATTTTCAGCTTTCAGCGCTGTTGCACTTTGAATGACAATTGCCTGGCCGTGCAACGCTGTACCCGAACTAGAGTCACTTTTTCATTTTTTGAGACAAATACAGCTTTCTTTTGGTGGTACTTGATCACCACTGGGGTTTTTATTCTTTGCTAAAAAAAAACTAAAAAAAGACCACAAATTTTGAAAAAAAAGGAAGTTTTTCTTAGTTTCTGTTATAACATTCTGTAAATAAGTAATTTTTCTCCTTCACTTATGTGCACTGATAGGCTGCACTGATGGGAACTGAAGGGCACTAAAGAGGAGGCACTAATATGCATCACTGATGAAGACTGATAGGCATCACTGACATACAACACTGATGAGCACCGATAGGCAGCACTGATAGGTGGCACTGATAGGCGCTGGTAGGTAGCACTTATGGGCACTGATAAGTATCACAGATAGGCAGCACTGATGGGCACTGATTAGAGGCACTTATGGTCACTGATAGGTGGCATGGATAGGCGGCACTGATGGACGGCACTGATGGGCACTGAAAGGCAGCACTGATGGACACTGATTGGCATCACTGCTGGGCACTGACTGGCATCACTGCTGGGCACTGTTGGGGCTGCACTGATTATCTGTGCAGAACTTCCTGTGAGGAAATGCCACCAATCAGCTCTCCTCTCCTCACGCTGTAAGTGTGAGGAGAGGTATGCAGATAACCAGCATTTCCTTGTTTACATGGGATCAGCTGTGATTGGACAAAGATGATCACATGGGTAAAGAGCCTCGTCATTGACTCTTTACTGAGATCGGTGATGCACCGTTTCCTTTGGGACAAAGCACACCACTGATCGCCGCGAGTCCAATTGGAGCGTTCAGGGCAGCTTTCCACTGATTTCAATGCACCAGATGCAGCACCTCTGAAGAGACTGAAGTATCTCTAGGCAAACACATAAGAAATACAGCAGTGTGCAATCTGAGTGTAGTATTTAAACAGATTTATTGTGGTGAAAAGACAAATGGCAACTCACATTGTGACAGTTACAGTAAAATCAGGCTTATTACATATTAAGAGCTTCCGATGGACAATCTCACAACAACAGGAAACCTCAGACCAATAGAAATACTGGGTGGATGGATACACCCCCCGGACCAAGAAAACACACCGGGGGGGGGGCACCAAACTAAGTGCAGCATTAATTGTACTGAGAAATACTTGTAAATTAGTAACTCACATGGGAAGAAGAAATGGCACTTTTTGTATGTAATCCGGTCGGCTCATGCATATGAGATGGGGAAGTGATGACATCAATTCCAGTCTGCTCTGCATCTCACAAGAAGCTCTCTGCCATCTTGTTGGTTTTCATTTCCTCATCTAAGCTGTCATCCAGGTTGTTTTTTGGGGATGTTCAATACCACCTTAATATGATTATGAACAAATAAGATAATATTAACACAAGTTAAGGTTAAACCTTAAAGGAATAAATCACCCTTTCATAAAAAATGTAAAGATGAACTGACACCCTATACCCTCCCCATCCACATAATCCCAGCTGTACTTACTTTTGTGTGTGATGAGCTGTTAGTGCCCAAGCATTTGGTGTGGCAGTCCAGGGATTTTGAAATCCCCACTCTTCTTTCCCTTCCTTCCAACCGTAGGGTGTCTGGGAGGGATCAGGGTGATTCAGTGCTGGCACCAGTAGCGGCTGGTGCTCCAGTTTTTTGGGGGGCGGCAAACAAACACACCACCCCAGCCCGCTCACCAGTCCCGCACTTACCCCGTCCAGTCGCGGGCAGCTTCGACGGCTTCTCCTTCCAGCCAATCCGGCCGCTTCTCCTCCTAGACAGTTGGGTCTTAGGACCCACTTCCTGTCCTGATTGGCCGTGAGGAGAAGCAGGAAGGCAATAGGGAATGTTTATTCACTAATGTTTCAATTGGGTGGGCTCTAATCATGTGCTTAAAAAAAAAGAAAAGGAAACTCGTAGAACTCTATGCATCTGGCGCCCCACATGGAGATTAAGGGCCGGCATATTGAGATTAGGGGAGTGGCGCCCTTGCACCCCTTATGGACCGGCTGCTGCTGGCTTGCAGGTGACCACTTTGACCAGTCAGAATCTCTCTGATCCATCCTTACAGCCCTACAGAAAGAAGGAGAAGAAGAGCAGAGATTTCACATCCCCCGACCACTGTACCGTTGTGTCCACTGACAGCTAATCACTCACAAAGGTAAGTACAGGGGGGACATGGTGGGGGGTGTAGGGAGGGTGTAGGGCAGGGGTGTCAAACTCAATTTCATCGGGGGACACATCAGCATTATGGTTGCCCTCAAAGGACCATTTTTATCTGTAACACTAGATGTTCAAAGCACCCTACTCCCCCTTACATCAGATGTCAAGAGCCCCCCCCACCATCAGAAGTCAAGAATCCCCCATTCTCCCTTACATCATAGTGCACCCCTTTACCTTGTACTGCTGCCAGGAATAAGCTGGGGTGGAGCTAGGAAATAGAAAGTGTAGGCTCTGGAGGATTACCAGAGGAGGGCTGGTGGAGGAGGAGTTTTGTCCTCTCTGATGCTGACTGCTGAGACAAGGTGAGAATAGAGATGAGTAGGTTCTGCAGCTGCAGGGGATGTGTGAGGGCCACATGAAATGGCCTGGTGGGCCACATTCGGCCCACGGGCCTTGTGTTTGACACATATGGTTGTAGCGTCGCTTACTTAGGTAGAGAGCTAGTGAGGATTTTTGGTAGGTGAGGAAAATTTAGTCAGGCCTGACTGAGTGCAGGCCTGATTGTTTTTGTTTCTGGACTGAGAGTGGCTCAGGTAGGACTGAGTGACTCACAGATGAGGTCACCAGGACCTCCCACTTCTATGCAGAGCTAGTGGAATGTTCTGGACAGAGAGCTGGGAGGGGGTGTAGTCATCTGGGGTATTCTAAGGAGCTTTGACCAATCCTCAACTTGGATTGGCAGGGGGGAGACCAGGGTCAGTCCAATCTGGTGGAAGAGCTGGAATGTAGCTGAGGTTGCGGACGCCTCACCGGGAGACCCTAGTCTGGGGCGGGGGGGTGACCTTGAGGCCTGGGGCCCTGGTGTGATCCAGGAGGATAGTAAGATTCTGGAGGAGAGGCACAAGGGAGCAGTAGAGCAACAGACAGTGCTACAGGAGGAGCTCAGCAAGGAGTCCACCAGTGGTTGGTGAGTGGCACACACTCTGGAGGGCTGTGGAGGCATGCCGGAGCAGATTGGGGAGTGAGAGACAGTCTGAAAGGATGCAGAAGTCAGTGAGGGACTGTGCTGCTGCCATGGTAGTGGTGAAGGCCGTTGCAGCTGAAGTGGCTGGCAGGGCGGGGAACAAGAGGATGAGATGGGAGTAGTAGTTCATTGAGACAGCTAGCACAGTAGGAATTTTTATTCTACACTTTGGGGTCTACTATCCCTACCTGTAATGGGTGGTCCGGAGGCTCTGCATACAGTACAGCAGGCCTCACCATGTGCTACCTGGGCTGAAGTGCAAGAGGTCTAGCAAACTTCCTTCCTTCTAGAAAATAAGAGAAGTGCAGGTGAGAGGAGCAAGGCCTCACCTGGAGATAAGTACAGTGCAGGAGAGAGCAACCGGAGTCTGTAGAAGCAAGTGAAGTGCTGGAGGATGAAATGTGTTGTATCTACTGGAAGTGTATATAGACAGTCCCATGTGTATTGAATTCATTCTTTGGGCATCCCACAACATCTCAACTCTCATCCAAGTTCAATTCCCCTAATAAAACAAAAGAAAACAAAGTATCAGCCTGTTCTGTGACTCTGAAGAGGTATGGATGTGATTGAGGGCAGTGTGAGCAGGTGAACCACAACATTTAGCCACCCCTAAGGGGGCCATTAACTACATGGTGTAGGCTGTTAGTTCACGTTTTCATTTATTTATTTTTTTGAAAAGGTGAACTTACACTTAGAATAAGTACTAAAGCATTGCATTTACATTTGTATGCACAGGTTGAGCAAAGGACAATAGTTATTTAACTAAAGAGAAGTTCAGAAACCCTTCAACAATTTGGAAGCTTTAGCACTAAAACCTCTGGGTTCCTGTGTGCGTCTTCTCCAGGGTTCTGGGTAGGGGAGCGCACACTCATTACTTCTTAGAAAGTCCCCCTGATCCCCCTCCTCGAGACTGCAAGTCTTACTAAAGATAATTCTAAGTTTATCCTTCACTGGATCAATAAAATACCCATACAAATCCAGAAATTCCATAATCCATTTTTCAGTTATATACAAAGTAGTAAACACATACATGCTATTCCCTAGACATACATAAGTGCAACCAAAGGCAATATACCAGTAGATATACAGTATATGTTTGCTAGAAGAATTCAGCAAGCATAGTTGTTTATTAGTTTTTTTTTTAAATTGCACAGGATGATTTGAAACTATATATGATGCCAGCATCCCAATATTCACATAAGTACAAGCCGGTGAGGAGGACTTTAAAGGCACCATATATTTAAAAAAAAGCCATAGCATAAAATCAACAAAGCTTTATTATTATCAAAATAAAAACATAAAGCAAAAAGGTCATACACAGGCCTTATACTGATAAACATCATATATTGCTCGCAAAAACATTGTTGTGTATATAAGCATGGCATAACATGTACCAACATACTCATTCCATGCATAACATATAATGCTCACATGTCCGACTCATTTCAAAACTTGCTCTTCCTCAGGGAAAATAAGTTGGACCTTTATATTAAAAATAAAGAATATAGTAAAATATGTGTACAGAAGAGGCAGTGGTGAAACAGGATCCATGATAATGTCTAGGTTATGAAAACTGAAAATATATATCTCCCACTGGGCAGATATGTGGGCCTGGTCCACCACTGCCACTCTCTACACATCTCCCAGATTTCTTTATTACACAGATGTCATGTGGCCCTAGCACCCAGGACTTTTTTTTCAGCTGGAACTCCGGCTCTTGCAGATCCCTGCTTACCCTGCATGCACTTCAGGTGGGGCACAACAGTGCTGTTCAATGATCTCCCTGCAAGTGAGACTGAGAGACACACAGAGCCACCTGCACTGCCGGGAGGTACTAGAGCCAGGCAGATGAGATGTGAGGAACCTTTTTGGGGGTGGGGAGGGCATTCTGTACACTGCACACTCCTGAACCCTGCATGCTGCATACTTCTGAACTCTGCACCCTGTACGTAGCGCACCCATAAACCCTGCACTCTGTATGTCACACACTCCTCAACTCTGCACTCTGTACACAGCACACTTCTGAACCCTAAGCAGAGTACATAGATACAACTGGCCCTTTGAGGGCAACCATGCTGCTGACGTGGCCTGCAATGAAATTGAGTTTGACACCCCTGCTCTAGAGCATACTCATCCTGATCCCAGTGAGAGAGACAGGGACAAGGCACTATTGCAAAGGGAATTGCACTGGATTCAAAGACTGAAAGCAACTAAGGCCCCTAGGTTATAGGGCGCAGTGAATTTTCAGCCGTTTCTAGATGGGTAGTCTTCCAAAATTGATAAGCATATAAAAGTGGATTATGGCTCCCTCGCTGTTGCTTGAAACTCATTGATACACATTTAATTGACATGTTTGGTATCTATTTACTCGGTGTGACATCGTCTGTTATATTTTACAAACAAATGGATAGTGTTTTTTTGCATTCAAATTAAAAAATATATATATATAATTAAAAATGCATTTAAAAGGAGATGTGCAAATATTGTGTGACATAAAAAAAATTGCACCCGCCAATTTATTCTCTAGGGCTTCTACTTTAAAAAATATATTGTCTAAGTAATTTTCTAGCAAGAAATACTGACTGTTACATGTGAAAAAAATGTGGCAGAAAATGCCTGGTCTTCATGTGATTAATGGTTATTGTGGCTGCATAAGACACACTATTGTAGTCAATAAAGGATTTCCACTGCAAAACTCTCAGGAATAAAGACAGGGGAGCCATTTTTTTTATTTTTTTTTTTTGCTGGAGCTGCCCACTCACCAATATGCAGGAGAAATGGAAGAGGCTTAATTTTACATCAGGTAGTGAAAAAAATAAAAGTGATATTTCAGGCAAAAAGCTAAATGTATAGTTAAAATACATATTGATATACTACTTTACCTGTTAAAGCATTTCTTACTTTGCCCAGATATTCTTGCAATAAGCATACTTCTGCCTTCTACTGCTCAGGAAGATCATGCAGCGTTTTCTCAATTTAACATTATTGCATGCTGTCTTAGCTGTACTATTTCATGTTCAGCTTCCTGTTAATTGGACAGAGGTGATGATGCTGATTAAATGCCCAATGGGGATGCCTGGAGGCGAAGAGGTGATACTGGAAACTGCATTGCTGAACCAGAAAATATGTGTGCCACCTGGCTGATTTCAGATTTACAAATTTAAAAATATATATGCATTTCAATTATTTCTTTATGTGTTTGATCAGAAGCCTCACTTTAACAGCTGTGCACTGTACAAACTGGAATATTTATATGTATTCAGTAAGCCAAACAGATGCTTGATCTTGATATGGTATGATGAACCCCAAACCTCTACATTATTTTGCACTGGGTTTAAAAATAAGTGCACCCAAGTCTAACACTATAACCTAGAAGAAAACCTGGTAAATGTAACCCTTTTGTGATAAGGGTCACTGAAGCTTAGTTAATTAGACCAAATTTAGCAGTAGCAATTAACCTAACTATAATTCTATGACTAATTTGTCAATTTAACAGCCAGTCCTGAGAATTAGGGATGCACACAGTTGTTCATTCTTCTCATGACATGGTGCATTGGATGTGAGGAATTAAAGTGAAGTTCCGCCCAAAAATGTAAGCTCCGCTGATCTGCTTCCTTTCCCCTTCCGGTGCCCCAGGGGGAGGGGGGAACGGGTACCTGTTTTTGACAGGTACCCTTCCCCACTTCTGGAAGACAGCATTGCGGACTTCGGCCCCCCTCCTCCTTCCGCTGCTGGGCCAGCTAGAAAGCATGCATGCACAGTAGGGAACCAGATGTGAAGCCAAAAGGTTTCCCTTATCATGAATGGCGGCGGCAGCACCCGGGAGCTGATCTGAAAACTGGCTGGAGTGCTGACATTGTGGGCTCCCTGGACAGTTGAGTGTCCATATATTAAGTCAGCAGCTGCTGACTTTTCATTTTTTTTTTCCCCAGGTGGAACACTGCTTTAAGAAGATGTATTGTGGTTACCAGGGTTTTTTCATTGGTAATGCGGGCTAATGCAGTTCTGGCACCTCCAGCACTGAATGTATGTGATGGCAAGGGGAGCTGGGGCGTGCTGGAGGCTGTTGTGGGATCTGTTGTTGCAGAGAGTCTATTTTTGCTGGGTAAGTCTATTGTTGTTGGAGGGGTCTTATGTTGCTGGGGGATCAATTATTGTTGGGAGGGATCTACTGTGCTGGCTGCTGGAAGTTATATTCATACTGGCTGCTGGCAGGGGTTTATTGTTGCTTGGGTGGTTCTATTGTTGCTGGGAGGTATATTGTTGTAGGGTGTCTATTGCTGGGGGGGATCTATTGTTGCTAGCTACAGGGACTTTATTTTACTTCTTTCCTTACAATCATTAAACATTATGTACAAAATGATACTTGGTTCTGTATTCTCTAAAATGGGCGGTACTGGGAGGCGAGTAAGGAGTGGAACTAAGGGGCAGTGCCTGGAGGTGAGTAAGGGGTGGGAACAAGGGGTGACTCTGAAGGGGGTTTTTCCTGCACCTATTCTCTGAGAGAAAAAGCCCTGGTGGTCGCAAAGTGATTAACCTACATAGCCTTGAGCCTAAAGAACCATTTCAGCCAAAAAAGCGAAAAAAAAATGTTCAAGTTCATCAGTATCCCCATGAAATGTGCTTTGTTCATCTTTAAAGTGAATACACGGCAAGTGAATGTATATTTAAGTAATAATAATCCTAAAATACAGGCACCAGAAAGTTCAGTCTAAAAGTAGAAATAATGGAAAAACATTTTTTTTTTCATTTTAGATAAAGCAAAGGAGGGTTATAACCCCTGTCAGTTTATTTATTGCTATCTGTTCCCCATTGGGGAGATAGATATCCCTTCACTCCCTGTCTCATAGCCACAGCAGGAAGTGAGAACATTTCTCCAAAGTGGTGGAAATCTCTAGTTGTCACTCAATTATGGTGGTCACTAGAAAAAGTAGAGAGGGTGAATCTCCCTAACTGGGGCACAGACAGCAATAAAACCCTGACAGGTAATCCCTCTCCACACAATCCAAAACTAAACAAAAAGATTTGCCTTTAGTTATATTTTAAAGTGTAACTAAAGGCAAAACTTTTTTTTTAGTTTTCAATAGAGTAGAGAGGGATTAGAAGCCTTGTCTGTTTTTATTGCTGTCTGTGCCCCTGTTAGGGAGATTCACCCTCTCTATCTGTTCTGTTTACCATTATCATAGAAAGTTAAAGTAAAAGAAAATCCCAAATTTTGGGTCTTCCCCAGAACAGTAATAGAGGGGAAATCTTCCAATGGGAACACTAGTTTTGGTGACCTGAGGGTCCCCAAGGAATTCCTTTAATTTGCAGGAATTTCCTCTCACTTCCTTTTTGGCTATGGGACATGAAGTGAAATCTCCACAATGGGACACAGTTGGCAAAAAAAAAAAAATATCTGACAGGAGTTATAACCCTCCCTTACTCTATCCAAAATGGAAACAGAACGTTTTGCCTATAGTTCTACTTTAAATGTCTTATATGTGCTTGGAAAGCTCCCTGAACCTTGGTGCTGATGTCCTTATCTTCACTGTGACACAGAGCTGTGGCAAGCCTTCCCCACTGCTGTTCCACATACCAACGAGGAAGCCTCAGTAGACAACAGTGGGTTGCCCAAGTTATAGTGAAAAAAGGTGAGGGGCTAGCCAAACCTCTCAGTCATCCCTAAAATAGAAATCCATGTAAAGAATGTGTTAGACGGATTTCCATGGTGCACACAAGAAATATGGATCTAATTTTTGGATATTCCGGTACCTTGAGGTTCCTGTTTTCCTATTGTTTTCCATTATATAGGTTCACTTTAAAGCTGAGATGTCCTTATTTAACATCCACAACTAAGGCTCTAGAGGTTCTACTAGTCTATTGAGTTCATTAAAGTTTGTATCATATTACCATGCTGTTCAAACTTATCACCCACCCAAAACTATGCATTTGGTATGATACTGCCATAACTTCACATACAGAGAATGCAAAATGCTCTTCCTCCCCACTTTAGAAAATATTCCAAGTGCTACCATTATTAAAAACATTCGGAACGTCATCTGGTTTATTGATGGAGCTGTTACCATTAGATAATTACATATAGTAGAGTTAAACAATAAATATACATTATATCCCTATAAACTGATTTAGCAAAAACTTGGGGATAAACTTTATCTATGGTTTAACCTAATCCCTAAGCAACCTAGAAATGCAAATTAAAGGAGTTGTAAAAGCAGAAGGTTTTTTATCTTAATACATTCCATGTATTAAGATAAAAAACCTTCTGTGTGTAGCAACCACTCCAGCACCCCCCTAATCACTTACCTAAGCCCCTTCTCTCTGCAGCGATGTCCATGAGTGTCTTAGTTGTCCCAGACACTCCATCTGATTGGCTGAGACACAGCAGCAGCGACATTGGCTCCCGCAGCTGTCAATCAAATCGGTCAGCAATCAGGGGAGAGAGAGGGATGGGGCTCTGTGTCTGAATGGATACACTGAGCTGTGACTCGGCTCAGGTGCCCCTGTAGCAAGTTTCTGGCTGAGGAGGCACTCACCAGAGGGAGGGGCCTGAGAAAAGGAGGATCCAGGCTGTTCTGTGCAAAACCAACTGCACAGGGGAGGTAAGTATAACATGTTTGTTATTTAAAAAAAAACAAAAAACGAGCCTTTACAATCACTTCGAGTCTCCATATATGACCATGGGGAATTTTCTAGAGGCTGTATCACCTCTGTAAAGTGGATATTTTATAACAATCAGCAGTCATGAGTACTCAGTTCAGCAAGTAATGCTGAAACATTGGCTGAAAAGCTTACAGCCGTGTCTGAGAAGACCTACCTCTCAGGACCCAAAAAGCTGTACCTTTTCCATAGGCGTGCGCAGGCGGTGTGCCGAGTGTGCATGGGCACACCCTAATCAGCCCATGTACACAGGGATCTGGCGCTAGCTCTGTGCTTTCCACTCTGAGGAGCGCTGTCACTTCTAAATACAGAAGCCCAGCCTGTATTTAGAAGTGACATCGCTCCTAAGAGCGGCTGCACCAAACCCTCCCCGCCATCCCGGGGCATTGTATTATGTGATAGAGAGTGGAGAGGTGCCGATGTTGTCATTGCTAGTGCAGGGCATCCAGTGATGTAGACATTGCGCTGCTGCAATTGCCAACATCCTCGGCGCCTCTCCCTGCTGCCTGTCACACTAATGTAAAAGAGCCGAGGAAGCTTCCACTAAGCTCCTCCTCAGCTCTTACCTTCCTGTGATCGCAGACCCTGCGGAGGAGCCTGGGAAGAAGAATATCTCCCACCCCCTATTGAGCCGCGCTGTATTTGAGGTCTGTGTTGGGGAGGAGCGGGGAACTTTTTGGTGGCATTTATACAGCTAGAGGGAGGGGGGAGAAGCTGATTTACAGTTAATGGGGGGATAGGGGGGCTTACTCTGCGCACCCCTGAACACCAGGCACCCCTGTATACCGCACACCCTTGAGCTCCACACCCTGTACACTGTGCTCCTCTGAACTCCCCATGGTTGAGTTCCTGCACCTGAGGAAAAAAGCCATATATATATATATATATATATATATATATATATATATATATATATACACACACACACCCACACACTCGCTGTGCTTTGGGGTGCACACCCTAATGCAGTTGGCTGCGCACACCTATGACCTTTTCCAAGTCATGATTTATGCTGTCACTCACTATGACCCATTGAATGACATTCAAAAGACCACCAATCCCAATGGCCCTTACATGTTTTATTTATTTTTATTTCGTGTTCTTTTACTCTAATCCCTCCATCAGATTTCTTGTTCCTAGCAAACATGGATAAGGCTGCAATGGCAGACGCACAGTGTTCATAGCAACAGCATGTCAAAGCTTAGAATTTATATAACATTTACTGAACAAACAAATATTAGTGCAATGTTCCTCCCAGCAAATTTGCTATTGAAGGTATTAGGAAAAAAAACAGATGACCCTTTTGTATGTTTTAAGACTGCCTATAACTGTAATATTTATGGGGTCCATGTAAAAATGGATCTTCTTTAATTTATTTTTATTGCCTCTAGAAGAAATTTCTTCCGTGGGAAGGTTTGACTTTTTGCAGATGATATAAAGGTCCATAGGATGATCAGTACGGTAAATGATTAATGACTTAGGTAAATTAGAGGAACAGTTAAGAGTTTGGCAACTTCAGTTTAATGCCAGAAAAGTGCAAAATAATGCACCTAGGCTACAAAAATCGAAAGGCAGGTTAGAGGATTAATGACATGATAATGTCAACTATGACAGTAGAATGAAGCCTGGGAGCCATTATTTCCAAAGACCTAGAGGTACCCAGGCAGCATAGCTAGGCTTTGGGAAAGTCAGCAGGATGTCAGTTTATGCAGAAGTAGCTTTTCAAGGTAAAAGAGAAAAATCATAATAAATATTTATAGATCGCTTGTATGGCCTCACCTAGAGCCCTGTGCTCAGCACAGAGGATGGTATTTTCAGAAGAGGATCATAAAATCCACTCCATTACCAAACAACTGAAAACTTTTAACAGCTTGGAAGATAAACCAGGCTTAGGGAATATTACAGAATTGTTCAAATATATATTGAGTTGTTGAGTAACAATGCTAAAGGGGGGTCTGAAAGAAATGGAAATTACAGGTAAGGAGAGCAAAAAATAATTAAAAATATGAGTATTTTTCACAGTCTGAACACTGAGGAACACTAAATGTAGTCAGGAAATTGTCATGCACCCATTATGGGTACAATGATATTTTGGGAGGCACAGTTGTCACTAGACCCTAAATCCTTAACCAGGCCAAAAGACTGAGGCCTTCAAGTCTGTTATTGAAAATTACAGGAGGCAAGAATCCTCATTAAATCACTGCATTACAGATTCTTTGTGAGGATTGTAGATGTCAGTGATATTCCCACACTAGGGAGCACTAGTGAACATTGAGTAGTGTTGCAACCTATAGCACTGGAGGCAGGGTATAAAATAGCAATAGCAGCCCACACAGCTCCTATGGAACCTTGAGGCAAGTTGGCCCAGTGGGACAATGCTTTCTTGGAATGAAGTCACCACCAATAAGGTTGGGTACTATGCTATATTACCCTCACCTCATCATCAGGAAGCCTTTATCAAGATGGGGTGGCTTTTCTCCTTTTTGTGTCTCTAAAGTAAAGACCAATAACATTCTGAGTAGTGCCAGGATATGTTTATGACCCTGCATGCTGGTTGGCTGATTTCTCTTTCACTCAGAAGTAGGACACATGGCACAAGAGGCCAATGCTGCCATTGTTCTTCTTATGAGAAAAGAAAACAGGTGTAGGTACCAAATTAATGACCTGTTTATTTATAAACCATTTATTATAATGGTGGGACAGGTAGTAAAAATATTTGATTTTACTTTGATATTGTCTACTGCATGGTTCACTATATAAGGCATGTGTAATAAATTAAAAAGGGTGAAGGAAACAGTACCAGATTTGGTAGACAGTAGTGTTGGAGAAGGAGGTGACATCAGCAGAAAGGGACCTATCAACATTTTGCTATGGGGCCCTGACTCAAGTCTGGGATGAGCTATCCCAGAGAGCAAGTAATTGAGCTGCAAGTTTGAAAATGACTTGCTAAGCTATTGCTAGACTTGCCAGACTTCAAAAGTTTGTTGCACAATTGCAGAGGGTCCGCATTGCATGACTCCAAATCAACTTTCTTTGCAAACATTCTCCAAGTCTACTGCTGGTCCAGTTACGTTGTGCAATAGTCATCTCAGCACAGGGGTCACTGTGACTTGCAGAGCCCTAGAAACCATTAGCATGGGTGTGTACAGCTTATTAAATTAGACCCTTTTCACACTGAAGGCAGTTTTCAGGCATTTTAGAGCTAGAAATAGCACCTGTAAAGCACCTGAAAACTGCCTCCCATGCCACCCCAGCGTGAAAGCTCGAGTGCTTTCACACTGGGGCGGTGCGCTTGTGGGACGTTAGAAAAAGTCCTGCAAGCAACATCTTTGGGGCGATTTGGGAGCACTGTATACAGCGGGCGTTTTTAACCCCTTCTTGGGGGTTAAAATTGCCCATGCTAGTGTCCGAAAAGCACAGCTTAAACAGCGGTAAAGCACCTCCAAATCTAGCGTGATTTACCGATAACGGACCCACCACCCGGTGTAAAAGCAGCCTTAGGGTGTGCATCCCACAGCCCAAACACAGGTGTGTGTGTGTGTGTGTATATGCTTCAGCTTCAGTACGTCACAATACATTTTGGCATTCATAGTTCGCTCAATGAACTGTAGCTCCCAGTGCCAGCAGCACTCATGCAGCCCCAGACCATGACACTCCCACCACCATGCTTGACTGTAGGCAAGACACACTTGTTTTTTTACTCCTCACCTGGTTGCCGCCACACACGCATGAAAACATCTGAACTAAATAAGTTCATCTTGGTCTCATCAGACCACAGGACATGGTTCTAGTAATCCATGTCCTTAGTCTGCTTGTCTTCAGCAAACTGTTTGCGGGCTTACTTGTGCATCATCTTTAGAAGAGGCTTCCTTCTGAGACAACAGCCATGCAGACCAATTTGATGCAGTGTGTGGCGTATGGTCTGAGCACTGACAGGCTGACTTCCCACCCCCTCAACCTCTGCAGCAATGCTGGCAGCACTCATACGTCTATTTCCCAAAGACAACCTCTGGATATGATGCTGAGCACGTGCACTCAAATTCTTTGGTCGACCATGGTGAGGCCTGTTCTGAGTGCAACCTGTCCTGTTAGACTGCTGTATGGTCTTGGCCCCTGTGCTGCAGCTCAGTTTCAGGGTCTTGGCAATCTTCTTATAGCCTAGGCCGTCTTTATGTAGAGCAAAAAAAACATTTTTCAGATCCTCAGAGAGTTCTTTGCCATGAGGTACCATGTTGAACTTCCAGTGACCAGTATGAGACCGTGAGAGCAATAACATCAAATTTAACACACCTGCTCCCCATTCACACCTAAGACCTTGCAACACTAACAAGTCACATGACACCGGGAAGGGAAAATGGCTAATTTGGATATTTTCACATAGGGGTGTACTCACTTTTGTTGCCAGTGACATTAATGGCTGTGTGTTGAGTTATTTTGAGGGGACAGCAAATTTACACTATTAGACAAGCTGTACACTCACTACTTTACATTGTAGCAAAGTGTAATTTCTTCAGTGTTGTCACATGAAGAGATATAATAAAATATTTACAAAAATGTGAGGGGTGTACTCACTTTTGTGAGATACTGTATATGTGCGTGTATATACACACAGTGTGTGTGTATATATATATATATATATATATATATATATATATACAGTCAGGTCCATAAATATTGGGACATCGACACAATTCTAATCTTTTTGGC
>BLSH010502991.1:1174592-1192528 GCA_018402905.1 Glandirana rugosa
TATATTTATTGTTTTTTCATCGCGATTTAGTTTTTACGATCATTATGTGGTTATGTTATTTCATTTTTGTCTCTTTTAATGTTTTTTATATATTTCACGTTTTTTACAATGTTTAATTTAATCAGGTATTCTTGGTTAGTCGTTTCCAAGATTTTTACACACATATGTTATTGCAAGTTTTTACATTAGGTGTAAGGTAAGGAGTATACTCACAGGGGATCTGTACACGTCAAGTAAATCAAGGTTTAATTGGTGAAGTCGGGGCCTTCCTAAAGGTCGAAATCCTGGCCTCGGGAAAAACGCTAAGCCGCGACGCGTACAACGTCGCACGACAGCGCAATTGTCAGTTAAAGCGACGCAGCGCCGAATCGCAAAAAGGGCTCCGGTCCTAAAGCTGGAAATCCTTCCGGGGCTGAAGTGGTTAATTTGGAACTAAATGAACTGCACATGTCTAGGGGACACTCATATGAGGAATGGAATGTGGATTACATTTTTGAACGTTATTGTATACACACATTTTTAGAACCTTTGCTGATTGGTTCTTATGGACTAATTTAATTTGTAACATTTTTTGCACTTTATATATTTTTTGTAATTTTCTCTGTTTTTACTTTATTGTATTGGTGTATTACTAGCATTTTTGATTTAGCGCTACTTTTTTGTTATTTATATTCTCTTGCTGTTGGTGTCACGATTGCTTGAGTGGCTGCTTTATCATTTATTTAAATATATATGCTACAGCGCAGATTTTTATATATTTTTGATATATGAAGTATACTCCATTGTATATAACATATAGAATTTCTGCCCAAAAAAATTTTGGGTCATTAACCTCTTCTCGTCCGCGCCATAGCTGAATGATGGCTACAGAGCGGCTCTAAAATGCTGGGAGGCCGTCAATAGACATCCTCCGCTTCGGCTCGCGCTGGGCGCGCTTCCGCCGGAGCGTGAGCGTGCCCGCGGTTCGGGCAGACCCGATGTCCGCCGGAGACCCGTGATCTCCTCACAGAGGGCAGGAACGGGGAAACGCCGTTGTAAACATGGCGGTTCCCCGTTCTGTGGGGGGGGGCATGCCAGATCTACTGATCACTGTCACTGGGATCAGTTAGATCTGTCATGCCCCTGCCAACCCCGCCCCGCCACAGTTAGAACACACCCAGGAAACACTTTTAACCCATTAACTGCCCCCTTAGTGTTAACCCCTTCCCTGCCAATGACATTTATACAGTAATCAGTGTCTATTTTTAGATCTGATCACTGTATAAATGTCATTGGTCCCAAAAAAGTGTCAAAAACGTCCGACGTGTCCGCTGCAATATCGCAGTCCCGCTAAAAATTGCAGATCACCACCATTACCAGTAAAAAAATAAAAATAAATAAAAACGCCATAAACCAATGTCCATAGTTTGTAGTCACTATAATTTTTGCGCAACCCAATCAATATATGCCGATTGCGATTTTTTTTTTTACCAAAAATATGTAAAAGAATATATCGGCCTAAACTGATGAATAAATTCGTTTTTTTATTTTTTATTTTTGGATATTTATTATAGCAAAAAGTAAAAAATATTGTTATTTTTTCAAAATCGTCGCTCTTTATTCGTTTATAGCGGAAAAAATAAAAACCGCAGAGGGGATCAAATACCACCAAAAGAAAGCTCTATTTGTGGGTAAAAAAGGACGCCAATTTTGTTTGGGTACAACGCCGCATGACCGCACAATTGTCATTCAAAGAACGACAGCGCTGAAAGCAGAAAATTGGTCTGGGCAGGAGTGGGGTTTAAGTGCCCAGTAAGGAAGTGGTTAATTAAAAATTACCTAACAGCTGTCTGTGCTCTAGTTGTCAAAATGATGTTGGGGATGCAGTGTTACTTATTGCCTTGCTGAAACCAATCATGTGATTACTTGCTCTCTAGCGCATTTGTTAACAGGTGCCACAGAGATGAATGGCACCCTTGGAAATGCTTTTGGGGATGGCTACATTCATCCTTATGGCAGATATTGACACATGCAAGCAAGAAATCTGGAACAAAGAATGTAACCAATGTTGTAGTTCCGGACAAGCGGCAGCTAAAATTATAGTATAGATGAGAGGGTGTAATGGAAGGGTGACTTAGAGTATTCGTTTCTGAAAATGTATTTGACCCTTAAAGTCTTGGTCATACAGACTGCATTTCCATTACAGAAAAGGTCTTCAAACTGAAGCATGATACGTCTTGACCAGCATTTTTTCATTGGAAGTCAACTGATCCTTCACAATACATATAATATGCACATTGAATGCATTACAAATGTGCATGTGTTAGTGTGCAAATAGTGCCTGTTTGGTGTACTTACACAAGGTGACAAAGTTTGCTGATATTATGTGATGTTCTAATTTTTTTGGTATATACTCATATATATATATCTAGATATATTTTTTCATTACTGTGACTGTTTTTTGCTAATTCTTGTAGCCCTGATGAAAGAGACCCCCGAAATGCTTTGGTGGTCTTATATACCATAACTTTTTCTTACCACTCCTGGCCTTTCTTTCTGTACAAGTGCCGTGGCAATCTGAGCCGGAAATTTAGTCCCTCCTCTTTCCCCTCACAGATTTTTGAGATATACACAGGTCCCAGAAGACTGTAGGACCATCCACAAAGCACAGCGTGGCTCGCGCATGCGCAGTAGGAAAGTGTCTGTGAAGCCGGAGGGCTTCACTGCCTTATCAGTTTCCCTTACCTAAGATGTCAGCGCCTGTATCCAAAGCTGATTGAAGTGAGGACATCGCTGGATCCTTGAACAGGTAAGTGTCCATATATTAAAAGTCAGCAGCTACAGTATGTGTAGCTGTTGACTTTAAATTTTTTTTGGGGGGGGTGAGACTGGAGGTACTCTTTTCGAGGAAGTAAACCCAGGTGGGGTTTACTTCCTCTATGTCCCCCTGTAAAGTAGAAACATAAAGGGCTACTATGCACCGCATAGTAACCCATTATGTGCCACTTACCTGCAAATGAAGCCTGCGGCGTCCAGCGATGTCCCCTCTCCTGGCCGCATCCATCTTCAGCCCCTCTTCCTTCCGGGGCCGCGACTCCGGAGCTGTGACTGTCCGGAGTCGCGTGACATCACTTCCGCGCATGCTCGCGGGAGCCGCCAGTCACAGCACTGTCGAAGTGGAGGAACGGCACACAGGCCCTCCCTTCACTGCTCATGTGCCGACATGACGTCGGCACAGCTTCAACACTGCATATCTCCTGAACCTTACAGGTTTAGGCGATATGCAGGGCACCTACAGGTAAGCCTTATCATAGGCTTACCTGTAGGTTAAAGTGGTTGTCATGAGTTGACAACCACTTTAAATCCCTCCTTTGCTGATACACCTTGCATCAGTGTTTTGCTTTCCTTTGCTGTGCTAAATCAGATGCTGCTGTCATTTACCCTGCTCTTGTCCTGCATCCTGTACCCTGCACCCCGCTGCCTTATATCTGCTCCCCTTGTTCCTGGTTCTCCCCTTCCTTGCATCTCTGGTATTCACTATAACCTGTGCCCCTCTGTATATCGTGGTTTGTAGTTGAGCTCCCTGTTACTTAGTTAAGCATTTTGGTTATATGGTTGTGGTTCATGTGTATTTTTATGTTCACTGTTTGCTAGTGTGTGCATGTATTTTGTTTTATTTTTAATACATTTACTTTACAATATATAGTCTGGTCTCAGTTTCTAAGTGTAGCCCACAGATCTGGCCATTTCTGCTGCAGATTCCAGACAGATAGTCTCTGAATTACACAGTGATCGTAAGTTTTTTCTCCTTTTGAATGCATCTTTTTCTCCTTGCTATAGAAGAAAACTGTTAACAAATTAAAACGTAAAGTAAAAAAAAATACAAAAAAAATAATAATATTAAAATAAAGTTTAAAAATATAATAATAAAAAATAAACGAAAATAGCTAGATTAGGGATTGATGTAGGTTAGGGTCAGAGGTCAGGGTCAGTGTATTTTTAGGTAGAATTAAAAAAAAGAATTTGTTAATTGAAAGTGTTACTAAGCCCAGGAACCCTCATTCACTATATCTGGTCTCCCACAGTACACAGAACATGGAAATGCAACTTTTTTAGTAAATATAAACTGCTAAATACCTTTTCTCATCAGCAGTATTTAGCGGTCCTGTGACTTCTATCAGTGTCTGGTTAAAGCTTGTAGGAGGAGTTTTCATTCTGCACTGACTGCCCTGTCAGGGGGCAGGAACCCTGACCCTCTATTTGGACAGTGCTGATTGGCCCTGTGCTGCTCACACACACACTCCCAAGAACAAAAAAATAACAATACACACCAAACTGAGCATGTGCAGCCTGTCCCCTGGCTCTGTATTATTCAGGAAATATAATGGGGGCTGTGGGTGAAGAGGAGGATCAGAGGATACAGGATCAAACAGCCTTTTTACACAATGCAGAAGATTAACCCCCATAGGTTCCACGGTGAGTATAACAAGCATTCTTTACTGCATATACAGATGGATTTTCCTGTTGTGGGCTTAGTAACACTTTAATATCGGTGAGTGTGTTTTAAGTATAATTTAAAAAAAGCAAAATGCACCTTATTGTTTCTAACACTGAAATAACATACACATATGTGGTATCACTATGATTGTCAAGAACAGGAGAATTTCTTTTGGGTTGTTTTCTGGTGGTATATTATGGTAATTTCAAGAAATATACAGTTACAGTTTCAAAAATTATATTTTTTACTATTTTGTGCCAGTTTTGCTTTGATACTAAAATAAATCAGGAGATATCTGCTACTATTTACCATCAGACGAAAGCCCAATTTATCCTGAGGAAAAAAAGCAAGGTATAATCCACCTGGATACATCAAGTAGTTGTGATGATATGTAGTTTTACTAACACATTCTTTGTTTCTCGCCTTCTTTTTGTTATATTTTTTGCAAAGTTGCAAAAATGTGTTCAGGCATTAGGATTTGTTTTACCTTCTGTCATGAATGGGTTAACTATGCTTTAACGGGGCAGCACAGTGGTGTAGTGGTTAGCACCTTTGCCTAGCAGCAAAAGGGTCACTGGTTTGAATCCCAACCATGACACTAGCTGCCTGGAGTCTGCATGTTCTCCCTGTGCCTGTGTGGATTTCTTCTGGGCATTTCGGTTTCCTCCCACACTCCAAAGACATGCTGGTAGGTTAATTGGTTCCTGTCTAATTTGGCCCCACTATGTATATGTATGAATGTGACATTAGATTGTAAGCTCCTTGAGGGCAGGGGCTGATGTGAACGTACAATGTATATGTAAAACGCTGTGTAAATTGACAGTGAAATATATAAATAAATTGAGTGCTTAGCTTTATATGAACACCTGAATGGTAATATGCTTCAGTTCTTGGATTTATTTTATGTGGTTCATTTTGTGGAGGAGAATTCCACAGGGTTGTTTCTGGAGCAGCTGTACCTGCCTTACCCTGCAAAAAGGCATAGAGTTATTGGTTGCTGATGAGCACTATAATAAAGGATTCCAGACTTGACATTCCATTGGATAAACTGTCTCCCATGTTTATAAGACGGATGGCAGGGCTCCCCTGGGCCCAGAAAATGCTTGTTGTCTTTGTGTCCTGCGTTTGGCGTCCTCCTGTGAATTGTTAAGCAGCACCGATAAGCTTTGTTCCCAGCTGCACCAGTATGTTCTTAATCAAACCTGCTTCTGATTTAGCTGCTTTTTATGCAAATCATCTCATTTGAATTTGCTAACTTGATAACATTTCTGAATGTAATGACTTGAGCTGATGCTTGATTGAATCAGCTCCGATTACCAGCAACTGGCTAATTAAATGATTTAACTACAAACAGCTTAATTGATTCCAACTCATAACCTGACGGGCTCGGGGTTGCCGATCTCCTCCTTCACAGTTGGCTGAGCCGGAGGGTTTGGTGCAGCAGCTGAGCCGCTGTACTCTTTCTGCAGCTCAGGGTACATATGTAACCTATACCTCTGACAAGTCAGCTGTGAAATCTCATAATACTCTGAAACGCGCTATGACAATCTAGAATGATGCTCAACATCTGGGTTATTCTTTCTTCCGTAAGCAGTTGTCTGTTTTGCAGGCTACTCACATCTGTCTAAGATGTTTTTACAAGGGAATCTGGGCCCGGACTTAGTTCTATTGAAACCTACGGTTGCTATGTCACCTCTTTATAAGTGAAAGATTCATGATACGTGACTCTACCGGATTCAAGTACATTTCATTTATTCAGTAACGATGAAAAGAAATTTGTGAAAATTCATTTTGGTGTAGCTATGGAAATTCTTCATTTTATATATTTCTCATTGAGATGCTAGAAATACGGTGTGCTGTACAATATGAATGGTTTAGTGCCATTCCTTCTACTAACAATACAATTGTATTTATTTGAAGCATTGAGTGGGTTGGTTTTGATTCTCTGTGTGCACAAAGGTGCCTTCTGTGATAGGAGTCACTTTGGGCGGGGGGTCCATGGAACCCAGCTTACCTTAGAGGGGTCAGGTTTTTAGCTCCCCAGGCCCCTCTTATGTGTAAGTCAACCTGTGTCTATTAGGGGCACAGGGTGACCTGAGAAGCCCAGTCTGGTCTGGCCTAACCAGACTCAATACAACCACCCTGGACTCAGCATTTCGTTTTACCCCTGAACCAGCCAGGTTGTCTACAATATGTCTAAAACACTGACATTGGACATTTGAACTGTGTGCAGGCACACATGCCAGAGCCATAGGAGAGGAGAAGCTCCTTTAACCGGTTCCCGACCGGCTCGCATACTTTTACTGCTGCACTGTGGCAGCGTCTCGCGAATCGCAGTCTTTAAACGACGGCTCGCGCATGCGTAGCTAGTGGGCGGGAGCGGGCCGCGCTCTCGTGCCTGCCGCACGCTGCAAGAGTGTGCCCGCGGCTCGAGTGGACCCGATGTCCGCTGGCAAGTCACGATTGTTTAGGAGAAAAGAAACATGGGGAACCACCAATGTAAACACGGCAGTTCCCCGCGCTGTCAGGCAGCATGACAGAGATCTACTAATCCCTGTCACTGGGATCAGTTAGATCTCTTATGCCCATGGTAGCCCAGCCCCCTCACAGTTAAAACACGCCTAGGGAACACAGTTAACCCCTAGAACCCCCCCTGCCATTTAACCCCTTCCCTGCCAGTGACATTTACACAGTAATCAGTGGACATTAAAATTTATGATTGCTGTATAAATGTCATTGGTCCCAAAAGGTGTCAAAAATGTCCGACATGTCTGCCCTCAATATTGCAGTCCCGATAAAAATCGCAGATTGCCGTCATTACCAGTAAAAAAAAAATTGTAAAAACGCCAGAAATTAATTCTCATGGTTTGTAAACGCGACAACTTTTGCGCAAACCAATAAATAAATGCCGATTCCAATTTTTTTTTACCAAAAATATGAGGAAGAATATAAAAACTGATGAATACATTTGTTTTGTTTTTTTAATTTTTTTGGATTTGTATTTTAGCAAAAAGTAAGAAATATTGTTTTCTTTGCAAAATTGTCGCAATTTTTTTGTTTATAGCGGCGATCAGAAATGACACAGAGGGGATCAAATACCACCAAAAGAAAGCTCTATTTGTGGGGAAAAAAAGGATTCAAATTTCGTTTGGGTACAATGTCGCACGACCGCGCAATTGTCAGTTAAAGTGACGCAGTGCCTGATCACAAAAAGTGCTCTGCTCCTAACATGGGAAATCCTTCCGGGGGTGAAGTGGTTAACAGTGATCTGCATGCCCAGTTACTGTTTTAAATAGTCGTTATAAGGTTAAACTTTTCAGTACCACTAGTTGTTGGCTGCATGCCCAGTTTTTATTTATAGATGTGTTGATAAGTTTGAATGTACCTGTGCCTGATGTGATTGGATGTAAAGTTTATCCCACCCTGTGTCTCTATGTCAACAAGGAGGGGGTATTGTCTCCAGAGGTATACAGCAAATTAGTATTCGCTATTGTCATCCTGCTTCTCCTCCTGGCCAATCAGGAAGCGGGTCTTAAGACCCGATTAACCAAGAGGAGAAGAGACCTTATTGGCCGGGAGCAGGGGGAGGTGCAGAGGAGGAAACGCAGGGGGAAGCCGTCGAAGCTGCCCGCAACTTGGATGGAGTAAGTGCGGGGCTGATGGGCAGACAGGTGAGCGATGGGGGGGTTTTGTTCGCCGATTGACCGAGCGACCAGGGGGTGGGGGGGTTGGACCGACTGACCGAACGAAATTGGGAGGGGTGGTTTGTTTGCCGCCCCCCCCCCCCAAAAAAATAGAGCATCAGCCACCACTGGTTGGCAGGTGACATAGAAAACAATCTAAAATTTCTGCCCATGGCTGTAACAGGATACTGAAGATATAGCAATTAACTTCTAGGGTCTTTGTTAAACAACAAAAGTGACTGTAAAGGCTAATTTAAAAAAAAAAAGAAAAATAACCTATATTATACTTAACCTATGTTATACTTACCTCCTCTGTGCAGTGGTTTTGCACAGAGCGGCCCCGATCCTCCTCTTCTCAGGTCCCTCTTTGCAGCTCCTGACCCCTCCTCCTATCGAGTGCCCCCTCAGCCAGCAGCTTTCTATGGCAGCACCCGAGCTGAGTCAGAGCTCCGTGTATCCATTCAGACACGGAACGCCAACCTGGCCCCCGTCCCCTCTTTCCCCTGATTGGCTGACTGATTTTGATTGACAGCCACGGGAGCCAATGGCGCCGCTGCTGTGTCTCAGCCAATGAGGAAGAGTGTCTGGGACAGCTAAGACACTTGTGGACATCACTGCAGAGAGAAGGGGCTCAGGTAAGTGATTAAGGGGCTGCTGGGGAGGCCGCTACACACCAGTTTTTTTTATCTTAATGCATAGGATGCATTAAGATAAAAAAACCTTCTGCCTTTAAACTCCTAAATTTAAACCTGACACTTTGTGATGTCAGCCAGGTTTACAGCATGCAGTTTCCAAATTAAGCCAGCAAATGGAACATGCATATGTCTTAGAATAGTTAGACCAGCTAGAAAGATAAGATGTGTTGTAGCTGGATTTATGCGTTAATGACCATTGTGCTGTCTCTCAAAAAGAAAATGTAAGCCACTTACAGCCATTGATATCTGAATATTTAGTTTAGGTTGACCTATATAGATATACTGTATGTTTAATGTCAACATACATATATACTAAGTAATGTGTAAGTGGAACAGTTACAGCTATTTTTACCTTTCAGTGAGATCACAGTACTCCTACTGACAGTGCCTTCAACTTCCATTCCCATGAGAGAGGAGGTGCCATCTTCAGTAAGACTTCATCTCTTGTTGGTGCCTACCTAGTAGCCTAAAATCCTTCCTCGAAGACAGTCAGTAAATCTGGTGTATGTGTGGTATCCATTATGTTCTGGGCTGTGTGTGTGCACATCTCTCACAGGTCACCCCTACTCCTACCTCTCACCTTGTGACTTTTTACAAACTTACAGGCTGTGTGGTAACTGTGAGTTAGGATTCCCGGATTGGGTGGTAGAAAGTTGGACTCCAAGCTTGGTGGAAGTTCCAACTAATTCAAACGATCATAGATACTCCCTACTGTATAGTAGGCTACGTGGGGATAATCAGCTTCTATGTAATGAAAGGACAAGAGCACCCAGCTGTGGGAATTGGTTCAGATTTTCATTTTATTTTTCACATTGAAAGCATCTACTAAGAGTTGTTATGTTTCTGGAGTCATATAAACATTGCCCATCATAAGGGCTTGGGTTTATTTTTTGAGAACATTTCAGATAATTAGTAAGTGTTGGATTTTTGCTGATCAAGCCTGTGCTTGTGACAGTGTCTGGTTAAGTCAGCCATAGACGGAGCAAATTTCTTTCCTGCAAGCTGTGGCTAGGAGAACACAGTGATTATTGCTAGTGGCTATAGCATTAATATACATTCAGCCTGTTCATATATTTTTAGAATCTCGGCCGGTTCCTGCTGAACTGGCTGAGATTCAAACCATCTGTGGCTTTAGAAGAATATCTCAGAAGAATGATGTCATCAAACAGCTGCAGAAGAAAATATTTACTTTTCCTTCTTCTAGGATAACTGAAGCAGTCCATAGATGGTTTGGATCTTGGCTGGTTCAGCAGGAGCCGCCCAATATTTGAACCATGTATGAGCAGGCTGAATGTACCCAAGTTGATTGGTCAAGTTGGGTACAACCAGCCTGTCGGGTTTTACATGCGATTATTGCTAGTGGGTGTTACAGCCACTAGCAAAAACCACTGTGTTCTCCCTCCGCCAGGAGAACACAATGGCTCTATGGAAGGGATTCCCCCATCAACACTAAATCCTGGTTCACACTACAGTTTTTTTTTTTCGTGCAACCCAGCGGGTTACGTGGAAAAAAAATTGACAACTCTGGTCGGGAGCCCCTGCCAGAACACTCCGATCAGTGCTCTCTGCCATTGGCTAAGAGCATTGATTGGGAGTCGGTCAGCTGTGGGTTTTCTAACATGCGCGTCCGACATACTGACATACACACGGGCATGTACAAGCAAAGGTCTCTCGACATTCTGCCCATGTGAACAGAGCTGTGGGTACAGGAAAGAAATGTGCTTTGTCTGTGGCTGGCCTTACTGGAACTGTGCACACAGCCCAGGGTATAAAAACAACCACACAGGAATAAGACTATATACTAACAATCATGCACCAACATCTCAGTCCTTGAGAAGATGCTGACCCTGGATAATGTATGAAAAAAGATAGCTGTGTCCTTGTGGAGAGAAAGGCAGGTGAAGGTGTTGTCAAGGCATACTGTGATCCCAGAGAGTTAATAAATACCATAAGCGTTACACTTACACTTTACTTGGCATACATGTACTGTTCTTAAAATTATTGTAAAGTCTTGTTTTTTTTTAGTTAAAAATTATAAACATGTTATACTTGCCTCCTCTGTGCAGTGGTTTTGCACAGAGCAGCCTAGATCCTCCTCTTCTCGGGTCCCTCTTTGGTGCTCCTGGTCCCTCCCTCCTGTTGAGTGCCCCACAGCAAGCAGCCCCACCCCCATTCTCTCCTCATTGGCTGATTGACTTTAATTGACAGCAGCAGGAGCCAATGGTGCCGCGCTGCTGTCTCAGCCAATGAGGAGGGGAATCCCGGGCAGCTGAGACAATCCTGCAACATAACTGGATCTAGATGGACCTCAGGTAAGTATTAGATGGTGCTGATGCACACAGAAGGATTTTTATGCATTAAGATAAAAAAAAACTTTTTACAACCACTTTTAGGCTTTATGTGCACAGGACGTTTGACAACCTCTCCTGAATGATTTAACTTGACAGCTAGAAACCAACGTTTAAAAACGTCCTTTTAGCCTCATTTACATGCCGAGTTTAGCCGTGTTCGCGTCTACGCTCCTAGATGCAAGTTACCGTGTTTAGGCGCGTTTACAAGTTGTTACAGCCATTTAGCGTTTCAAATGGCTCTGAACATCTGCCTCAAATACATGTTTTTGCTTTCCAAGAAAAGCTTCTGAACTCAACTGCCTACAAACAACTATAAATGACCCTGTGTATATGTACTGATAAGATAACATAGAGGAGAGTTCAGGGGCAACTGAAAAAAATGCCCAACTTCTCCTAAACATCCGTTTACCAGCAGGAGTGTACATGAGGCCTAAAGTGGAAACTCACCCTAGATGTAATCTATGAATATTAAACAACCATATAACACAGGTACCTGGATAAAAGCATAGCATAATGTTTCATTTCTGTTTGCGCTCCAGTCGACAAGCAATCAGCACTGTAAACTGCTGGCATTTACTGGCAACCTCATGCAAACTCATGTGGGCCATTTATTAAAACTGGAGCAGCTGTGCATAGCAACCAATCAGCTTCTATCTTCAGTAAAGCTCTAAAAATAAAAGATAGAAGCGTATTAATTGCCATGCACAGCTACTAAAAATTCTAACTCCATTTTTGATAAATTCCCTTTATGGTGTCACTCAACCTACCCATCCCTATGCCAGTGGTTTTCAACTTTGTTCTCAAGTACCCCCAACAAGCCATGTTTGCAGGTTTTCCTTTATCTTCCATGGGTGCTTTAAAGTCAATGGCTTGGTATTCTGCACAGCTATTTTGTCTAAGAGAAATTCCCACAATATGGCCTGTTGGGGGTACTTGAGGACAGGGTTGAGAACCACTGCTATGTGCTATTTACATTTTGTGATTGCAAAGCCTGATTAAGACGCATAGTGCACTGGTAAATGGCTGGTAGTTTCAAATGCTGATTGCTGGACAACTGAAGTGCAGCAGAAGTCACACACTTCTTTATTGATCATAGATTTATTTCAGGATGAACATTAACTTTAACATAAAAAAGTGTCGGCTACTAGGTCCATTATGTTTTACACTGTTGCATGACAAATGAACATAATACATTTAGTTATATTAAAACAATTAACTTGGAACATTTGAGAAAATGGGAATTCATATAACGAACAACTTACCACCACAGTTTTTAGAGTATAGATTTATTTATAAAAACCCTTGTATTATACATATAGATGTCCTTTCTGACATTTACTATTTTCAGAATAAACTGTAATGCCAATAACAAGCCAGCATCAGTCTGCCCTGTTCTCCCACACACAAGACCCATGATTCTAGCCGTTTAAATACTGACACTTAATGGCATCATTTTATGAGCTGATGCTGTTGAAAATACTTTAACGATGCTCTGTAGACAGGAGCTAATGTGGTATTAATGAATGGACAATGGATGGTATATTGGTATTGTTTTTCTTATCTTTTTTTAAAGCCCACCCGTAGGTTTTAGAATTATTTAACATTATTTAACAATTATTTAACACAGTTTAAAAGTGTAGAAGTGTGGGAGGTAGGTGTAACATGCAACCTCTGTGGTTTCCTTCATTAGATCTGCTGCTTTGGAGTCTTTGCTCTCCCCATAATTTAGCCGCTGTCTGCATGCCAGTCCAGAGCTGGAGGAAAATCAAACAAAGCCCCCAGCAGATTATTAGTTTAGGGCTCTTTTTTCCTCCCATGCCACCTTCCCCAAGCATACCCTGCTCCAATTTCCTGATAATATATGAAACATACCGAAAAATGTTTTCACCGCAAATAAATAGTCCATATTATTACTTTATCATCTGATAGATTGCAAACTCATCGCTATGTATCCTAATAAATTGTAAGCTCTTTAATCTTCTGTATCCTACATAATACCCTTATAGTCTGTAAGTTCTTCTGCCTTCTATATCTTACCTTATATTGTAATAAACTGTAAGCTTTTCCACCTTATGTATCATATCTTATACCCTAATAGACTGTAAGCTCTTCTGCTTTCTGTATCTTACTTTATACTGTAATATATTGTAATAAACTGTAAGCTTTTCCACCTTATGTATCATATCTTATACCCTATTAGACTGTAAGCTCTTCTTCTTTCTGTATCTTACTTTATACTGTACTATATTGTAATAAACTGTAAGCTTTTCCACCTTAAGTATCCTATCTTATACTCTAATAGACTGTAAGCTCTTCTGTATCCTACCGTATTCCCTAATAGGCTGTAAACTCATCTGCCTTCTCTATCCTACCCTAATAGATTGTAAGCTCTTCTTCTTACCACTATCTCACTCTGACAGGCCACAGTGGTGACAGCAGAGGAAAGCAGCATGACAGTAATAGCCAAGTCATTTCATTGCTGCTCTGTTCTGTCGCTGCTCAGCCTCTCAGAAAGAAAGTGACAGGAAGCAGTAATAGTAGAGAAGAGTGGTCCTACATTATGGAGTTGAGTTATCTAAAGATCCCTAAAATAAAAAATGTATGAAAGCAGAGGACCTGTAGAATAAAAAGGTGTCTGTCCCTATTTTGTATGTCACACAATATTTGCAAAATCCATTTTTTCAGTAAAAAAAAAAAAAATTTAGTGTAAAAAAAAAAAAAAACATAACCTGATCTTCAAGTTGACCATGAAATATAAAATATTACACTGTGTCAAATTACTGAATGCTAAATATAAGTAGCATATTGCATACAGTTGTGAAAAAAGAAGACTACAATGTTCTAAATTGTAAATAGACAATGCATTAAGAAGCTTTACATCTCTTCAGTTGGGAGTTGGGACTTGTGTAGACAGACATTGTCAAACATTGATCTTTTATTTCAATTGCAGCACTGCTCAAACACATGCGTTTCAATCCAACGAAACAAAAGACTGCATTTGACCTGCTTTTCCACCAATGCTAACACATCTCAATAGGACCAGCTGTATCCAAAGAAACCCAAAGCAGGTCAAACGTAACCTCCAAGCTGTCATCTGTATTACCTCATTTGGAAAGTTCTGACCTGCTTAAGACATGTTTTTAAACAGGAAAACGGCCTTAAAATTATTCTCTTACCTCTGGCGCCTGTGGGAATACCCAATGTTTGATAATAATTATTATTATACAGGATTTATATAGCGCCAATAGTTTTAGGAAGGAAATCTGGAACGGCAGCACTCTCACCGATGTAGAAGCAAATGCATTTATTGAATATGAGCATGTAGGGGGATACAGGCGGGGGGAGGACAAATGTTGACTTGTTTCACAGTACAAAGAGTGCTTTGTCAAAAGCATGGTTTGATAGTTTTGACAAAGCACTCTTTGTAGCGTGAAACGCGTCAACCTTTGCCCCCCCCCTACCTGTACCCCCCACATGCTCATACAAATACATTTGTTTCTACATCAGTGAGAATGCTGCCGTTCTGGATTTCCTTCCTATAGCTTCACTGTTGCAGTGACAGGGCGTGCACCTCGCCGCACTTAGCACTCCATTACCTGGGATTAGCCAGTCCAACCCATCTCTTCAGCGCCAATAGTTTCCGCAGCACTTTAAAACATGAGGGCAAACAGTATAGTAACAATACAATTCAATACAGGAGGAATCAGAGGGTCCATCTCGTTAGAGCTTACAATCCAAAAGATAATAATAGGTAATTAAGATGTTGGTACTCGTTAACTGTGTTTACATACATAGTGAGGGACTTTTATTTGATTGTATTTATGCATTCTTTTTGGTATTGAACTACATTATTGTCACAATAGGGATGACATGCCCCCTTACTGTATGTGCCTGTACAAAATAGAAACAAATATCCTTTATGGAGACATTAGGGGTCTATTATACTCCCGAGGCTCCCTTTGACTCCACTCTATGCCGATCCCGGACTACTCACCACCCCCAGTAGAGGAGAAGAAGAACGTCATGTGTTCAGCCAGAAGACAGCTTGAAAAAAGATATGTATGCTGGGCAGTGGCAGCCCGCCCATAAGGAGCGCAGGGGCACTGCCCCCTTAATCCATGCGCCCGGTCCCTAATCTACATGCAGGGCTCCGGGCGCATGGACTCCAATTGTTTAATTTTTTTTTTCAAAGCACATGATTAGAGCCTGAGGCTCTAATTGGCTTTAAAAAAAGGGTGGGCTCAGGGAGCAGAGGTGCTGTTGGTTTGCCGCCCCCCCCCCCCCAAAATATTGAGCACCAGCCACCACAAAGCACGATAATGCTCTATCATGCATTGTGGTGTGCTCTGCTTTGCAAAAAATGGTGCCTGCATCTTTCAGGTGTGTTTGGTACCCATATGAATGGTCTGCTTTTATACCACGCAAATTAAAGGAGAAGTACAGCAAAAGCTAATTTGGCTGTACTTCTCCTGTGCATCACAGGAGTACAGTTATTTCTGCACTCCTGTGACCCATTTTTAGCAGACAGAAGGCTGAAGCCCACTAATGTAACAGGGCCAGTCCAGTCCCCTTCCTTACATTTTCCAAACCAAAAAATGGCTGTAGTTGTGTGCTAAAGAAATTCATCCCCTCCACCCATGTCATTTTTTGTAATACCCTCTTATCTTGTACTGTTCACTGAGTTATCCTCAAAATATATACTCACACAACTGCTAAATCCAGCGAAATCTGGTATCACAAACTGAGCCCCACAATGCCATCCTCCATACTTATGTAATTAGAGGTATCTCTCCTGGGGTCTTACAGGTAGACAGTAAAGCAAGGAACACAAACCTCTATAGTATATTAATGTACTTTTACTAAACAAGAATGCTGTACTACTTACATTTGTAGGAAAACAATACAAGATTTACAAAGTATTATAGTTATGCATACAACACATGCACACGCTACCTAACATCCTTAGCAAATGAGCATGGATAATGGTCTATGTACAATAAGGATAAACTAAAAATTACTTGCTCGGGTTATAGTTCATGGGTTCCAAAACAAAAAGGGTTCCAGTCTTTACTCAAGTGATTGCAGGGGACCAAGCGCTAGTGTCATCCCCAGGTGAAGTTCCTTCTTTGGTCTTGTTAAGTCCCCTTCTGACACAGATTTTACATCTTAGTTCTTGTGGTTACGGAGACTTTTTCAGCTTATGCTGCAGGCCTTTTATTTAGAGATAAACAAAAAAACAGATGCTGCGCTGCTTATGGCCCCTTTCACACGATCGGCCCGATCGGATCTGCCTGTCTGTTTTTCAGGTGGATCCGAGTGGGCCACCCATTGATTTCTATGGGCAGGTGGATGTCAGCAGATACGTGTCCGCTGACACCCGCCTGCCATTCAATCCGACAAGATCTGCTAAAAACAGATAGATGGCGATATGTTTGCCATCCATCCAGCGGGTTGGATCAGATGGGATTGGATGAAAACGGACAGGCGGTCCATTTTCATCTGATCTCCCCATAACGGAGAGCGGGGCTCTGACAGGTCCGTCTCTGCACAGTGAGCGGAGATGGACCTGTCATCCGCCTGCTCATCGGGGATCAACGGAGCGATCATCCACTGAGCTAGCGGAGTCCGTCCAATGGATCTGACCCATGTGAAAGGGCCTATCAAATAAGTCCACAAAACACTTATATAAATAAGCGTATTATGTTGCTTCTACTGTAAATAAATTATTTACCATAAATATATATCAAAACCACATGATGAAACCTTGAATATATATAATACCAGATTTCGATAAATAATAAAAGTGCACAAAAGCCTGTGTTGACTCTCAATCTTCAACAGTGAAAGTAGTGCTCACAACTCAATTAACCACTTCAGCCCCGGAAGGATTTCAGACTTTAGGACCAGAGCACTTTTGCGATTCGGCACTGCATCGCTTTAACTGACAAATTGTACCCAAACAAAATTTGCGTCCTTTTTTTCCCACAAATAGAGCTTTCTTTTGGTGGTATTTGATCACCTCTGTGTCGCCGCTATAAACAAAAGAAGAGCGACAATTTTGCAAAAAAAAAAAAACTAATTTCTTACTTTTTGCTAAAAATACAAATCCAAAAAAAAAATACAAAAAAACATTTTTTTCCATCGGTTTTGGCCGATTTATATTCTTCCTCATATTTTTGGTAAAAAAAATCACAATCGGCGTTTATTGATTGGTTTGCACAAAAGTTGCCGCGTTTACGGACTGAGAATTAATTTCTGGGGTTTTTATTTTTTTTTTCATTTTTTACTAGTAATGACGGCGATCTGTGATTTTTAGCAGTACTGCGATATTGTGGCGGACATGTCGGACCATTTTGACACTTTTTTGGGACCATTGGCATTTATACAGCGATCAGTGCTATAAAAATGCACTGATTACTGTGTAAATGCCATTGGCAGTGAAAGGGTTAACCGGGGAGGGGACGCTCTAAGGCTTAACTGTGTTCCCTGGGCGTGTTCTAACTGTGTGCGGGCTGCCCTGGCTGGAGAAAGGGGATGATCACAGCTTCCATATACAGGAAGCCTGTGATCAGCGCCCTTCCCCCTCTATGAGAACGGAGATCCGTGTTTACTTACACAGACCTCTGTTCTCTGACCGCCATCGCGGGTAGCCGGCGGTGATCAAGTCCGCTGTACCCGCTCTCTGGTCCCCCCGGACACAGTCAGCATGCGAGCGCGCCTCCGGCGGCGC
>BLSH010502991.1:1192538-1212843 GCA_018402905.1 Glandirana rugosa
CTTTTTTTTTTTGATCTTCCTTTTTATGTTTCGATTTGCTTTTCAGGAATCTATAAAATTTCTGTTTTAGGTCCTTCACACTCTCCATCAGAAGTATACTTTCTGTCTAGAAGTTAACCTTTTCACGTCACTACGTATCCTTCATCCACCGCGAAGTATAGTCTATTCGGACGACCAGGAGACTACCCTCGAGACTCCACCCGAATGTACGATTCATAAATCCTTCCCGTACGACTCATAAGACCCCATTTTTACCCCCATACGAGAGGTATGTGTTGTATTATGTCTGACGGGGTAAAATGACGTGGGGTGAATTTTAAACATAAATATCGCACAAACTAAATCACCAAGAAATTGGTGAAGTTATGACCCGTGAGCGGGGGGGGGGTCTGGGCGAGTGCCCAGTATTGAAGTGGTTAAAGAACCACTAAATCAAACACGCTATAAATACAAATTTTAAGTGGGGTGCAGTAAAATGGGGCAGTCTGTATTATGTTGTGTATGGAGAGCATACCCCCATTTTTACCCCAGAATACTCAGCATGCCCTTCCTAAATACTTAGCATGTAAGCCCACCTCAGAGCTCCCATCAGAGGACCAGCAGGCTTATCTGATATGAAGCGCCACCTACTTCCTATGCATCACTGCACTTTTCCAATTGAAGATCTGTCTTTCATATGAAGACTACCTCTCACACTTCCTGGATTTTGTCTTTAAAATATCTAAGGACTTTTCGTTTAGCTTTGTATTTTTCCTTCTAGTTTTTTTTTTTCTTGTATATTGTGATGGGGTTGGTGTATATGTACTTGAGAGGACCATCTGAACCCTGTCTACTGTAATAATTTTAGTTGCACTTTGTGTAACCGTGAAACACAATGGATGCCTTAGAAGCACTTTTTCTTAAACCATAAATGCAACAGATGGGAGGTTCACCTCAACCCCCTGTTTGACTGCACTGGACAGATGCAGGGTACCTTTACATGGCAATCCCGAAAGAAAAAACCCAGCGCATCGGCTTAAACTGGAACATAGGCAAGGAATGAAAGCTAAAGAAGCTGCCTACTTAATAAGTATGCCTGGCTTCAAGTATTGACATTTTCATAAAGTTTTATCGGCCGCCATGTGGTGACTGCGCTACACGGCACTTTTTTCAGTGCACACCACCGCAACACAGTGATGTGAACCGGTCACAAGACATTTTGCCTTGTCAAGCATTGGGACTGCTCTGGAATAGCTGCCCAGTGCAGTGCCACCACATTTCATGTGAATGTACCTTCGGTGTTTTGTTTAGATCTGGGAAGAGTGCAGAAGAAATTTGGGCAACCTATCAGTGAGCTAATAGTGTTGTGGGTAGAGTTGTGCTATATTTTGCTAAATACAGAGTCTCTGAAATCTACCTCGAGTTCTGAGTAATCCTCTGCGTTTACGTATGATTCATTTGTTTTTTTTAATTTTTTGCTAGTAATGGCGGAGATCTGCGATTTTTAGCGGTACTGCGATATTGCAGAGGACTTGTCGGACCATTTTGACACTTTTTTGGGACCATTGGCATTTATACAGCGATCAGTGCTATAAAAATGCACTGATTACTGTGTAAATGCCATTGGCAGTGAAAGGGTTAACCGGGGAGGGGACGCTCTAAGGCTTAACTGTGTTCCCTGGGCGTGTTCTAACTGTGTGCGGGCTGCCCTGGCTGGAGAAAGGGGATGATCACAGCTTCCATATACAGGAAGCCTGTGATCAGCGCCCTTCCCCCTCTATGAGAACGGAGATCCGTGTTTACTTACACAGACCTCTGTTCTCTGACCGCCATCGCGGGTAGCCGGCGGTGATCAAGTCCGCTGTACCCGCTCTCTGGTCCCCCCGGACACAGTCAGCATGCGAGCGCGCCTCCGGCGGCGCGCGCGCGCTCACAGCACTAGTTATCGTTATATGACGGCAGTTTGCGATAACGAGCCACTTTGTCGCCGCCAGACTGCGGTCGGCGGTCGGCAAGTGGTTAAATAAACAGAGTTCATGAACTATGATGCCTTAAAATGGATTTTGTGCCCAGAACTTCAGTGCTGTAAAACTGCTATTAGTTGCACCTTGCACATATTGGCCAAAACACTATTTCGGTCATATATCGTTTTGCCTTATGTTCGCTGAAATAACTTCTGGTCCGTTGTCTCCACTTTGACGTTTCTGGCATCACCAAGATTTAAGGGGTGTGTGTTCCTTTAAGATCAGGGTCCAAACCATGTAGGTGTTCCGTATCACTCCAACATCAGAAAGCAAAAAGAACCTCCATAGTGTAGTTTAAAAAAATATCTCCAATTTGTATTAAAAACCGTAAAAAACTTCTGGAAGAATGGTCAAACTTTCCCATAGACACACTCCTGAACCTTGTGGAAAGCCTTCCCAGAAGAGTTGAAGCTGTTACAGCTGCAAAGGGTGGGCCAATTCCATATTGAACCCTACGGACTAAGACTGGGATGGCATTAAAGATCATGTGCGTGTAAAGGCAGGCGCCCCAATACTTTTAGTAATATAGTATATATACACATATTATGCAACACAGGATGTATCCCAGGAAGCTGCGGTTGACTGGGACATTATTCTCACCTAGGCAAGAATCCTGGAAGTGTCAGGAAGGGTCCTGAATAACTAAATAAATAAAAGTCCAATTGTGAGAGAGGAGGGGGTAGGAGTGCAACAAGGGAAGGTGGGTGGGAAGGGTGAAGACCTACTTTACATTTTTCTATCTGAAGTGGTTTCCAAGGAGAGTGATGAGATTGTGGAATGATTTTCAATGTGTAATTTTAATATTACAATAATATCCATAGGGTGGAGACTTTGCTATAAATATAATCTATATTCTTTACCCCAGTTCCTGGTTTTGCAGCTGTGACTGGCAGCCCTGATGTCTCTTCTCACCCTACATGTTTTCCAACAAAGAACTGAGATTCAGCTGCGCAGCAATTTTTTGTCTCCCTCTTGCAACATTTACCTTTGAAAGGGAATAGTTAGAGAACAGACAATAAAAATAATTGAACGTATAAACAGGCTTGCTGTTATTATCATGCGACAGTCTCTTCCCGGATTGGTGTTTCATCTAGCGGAATCACTGGCGCCAGAATCATTTGTATTTTCAGCGCTCACTGTTAAAATATCACTTGCCAGCTTTGTATTCTGCTGCCTTTATCATGTTCATTTCAATATGCGTCTCAGTGAAACGCCGGTGCCTTACCACTGCTTATAATGATGGCACTTCAAGACGTGTTACAAAGAACAGGCGCAGCTTGTTGGATTTATTGTATGATATGGAAATTATTTTTTTTAAATAGCAGTGTAGACACATTATAATTGCAGATGTTGCTGATGAGTAAATAATACCAATCAGTGGGATAACTAAGATATACAAAGCCTGATAGAAGCTATGAAAAGAGAGGCTTTATCAATGGGTGTCAATAAAAGGTTGCAAAGGACAATAAAGCTCCACTCCAGTCCAAACTTTCTTTTATTTTGGATAGATTTTCATCTGTAAAGACTTTTGTCACATTTTTAGAGCTGTCTAAAAAAGGACGAGGGTAATAATTCTTACACAGGGGAATGCATTCATCCCTTCACATTAGGCATACAACCAGCGGCGGCCCTTTCTATATGGGGCCGCCCCCCCAATCCATGCACTCGGCCCCTAATTTACATGCAGGGTACCGTGCTCATTTGATTCTAATGAGAGTTTTTTTGGTTTTTTTTGAGGCTCTAATTGGCTTCAAAAAAGGGTGAGCTCAGGGCGCAGAGCCCTCCCATTATTGTGACAATAACGAATGAATATTCACTATTGTCTTCCTGCTTCTCCTCTCGGCCAATCCTGGTTCAGGAAATGGGTCCTGAGACCCAATTGGATGAGAGAAGAAGCAATCCTATTGGCCGCCAAAGAGGAGGAGGGAGGATACCTGGTGAAGCCAAGGAAGGAGGAGACGGAGAGGCCCGCTGCCCAGAGAATGCCAGCAACCTAGATGGGGTAAGTGCAGAGACCAACTGACCGAACATGGGGAGTGGGGGGGTGTGGCACGGCTGACCCAACTGATCGACTGCCGGGGGGTGGCGGCAGATGGATTGCCACCCCCCCAAAAAAAAAAAATATAACACCAGCCGCCACTGCATGCAACAAAGAGAAATCTGAGAATTTGGGATTGTTTATCTAATTATCAGTAAACAATATATCCTTTTTTTTTTTTCACTGTAACCAATTTTAAATGAAATTGGTGAAAAGGATCCCCCCCACATGGGATTGGGACTTTTACAGGCAAACTGAATATAAATCATATTATATAAAAATATACAAATTTAATGGTATGCATTAAAATTATGCATTACTGCGGTACAGCTATAGTACAACAATGCAAAGATACAAATATTATATACAGATACATGTGATCATTGTTGTTTGTGGAAACTCCGAAGCCCGACGCGTTTCAGGATACTCCCTTCTTCAGGGGCCGTAATTTGGAGAATCACAAATTCTATAATATAATATGACATAATATATATGTTTAGATCACATTCAAAAAGACAACAATATTGCAAGGAACCATTACGGACATTTCAAACTATACCTTCGAGAATCACCATGCAGATGTATACAACCATGACATTGTGTAGATATGTTAAAAAATATATATATATACAGGCCAGAGGCACAACCCCGCTAAGGCTGTGTAGTCTCACATAGGCTGCTAACAGCACACCACCCCCATAGTCACTGCTGAGCCTCAATGGTCGTCAAGCCAGCTGTGCAAAATTCCTGCCGGGATGTCGAATCAATATAGGTTGCAGCCAATCATGAAAATATCGGGACAACCAGAGATCTAAGGAAAAATATATTATAATAATAATGATAATGATAATGCATGATGCCATATCATCATTAAAAAATAATACAAATTAAATAATAATAAATAAGTATACTATGCTACAAAGTCTTACATAGTGTTTGCAGTTATCATAAGGTGCTGTATATGCAACGCCCTATTTTACTGATGTCTGGGGGGGGACTGCAAAGTAAAAAGGGGACAGCCGGGAGGGAGATCAATTTTAAATTAAGTCATAAAAACATTGTAGAAGGCTGACATAATCTACAAAGCACCTAGTTACATCCCTGTCCCTAGTTACATCTCTTTACCACCTCACAAACACCCTGACTCTTATTTTTCCACCATCCGCTGCTATAGACTTGTGCTATTGCTTGGTGGTGGAGTTGAGCACATATAAATAATACTTCAGCAGTTGGAAAGGATGTGTTTTTTTACATCCTTATATCAGCCCATAATCACACTACTGTATGCCAATCATTGTCTTAGGATTTGAGGGGAGCCTGTGACCACAGACCAAGTTAACAGGAATGCGAGGATCTTAAAAGAGCATGTTAGGTTACCTGTTGCAAGTATCTCACAAGTTCAAGGTTACCAAAGACCATACATACTAGTGGTGGATATGTGTATTCCAAAAAAGGTTCTGCAGAGTACTCCCAACAGATCCAATGTGCAAACAACATATGTACAAAACTAATCTTAACCAGGCCATTTTCTGACACTTGTTGTTTACAAATCAATATCAGTATTTTTTGCTAGAAAATTACTTAGAACCCCCAAACATTATATATATTTTTTAGCAGAGAACCTAGAGAATAAAATGTCGGTCATTGCAATATTTTATGTCACACTGTATTTGTGCAGTGGCCTTTCAAACGCAATTTTTTTGAAAAAAAAAAAAACAATTAAAAAAATGAATCGAAAAAAAAACCCCAGCAAGTTCGCCCTGTTTTTTTTGGTAAAAGATGATGTTATGCCGAGCAAATAGATCCCTAACATGTCATGCGTTAAAATTGCACACACTCATGGAATGGTGAGAAACTTCTGTACTTAAGTTTAGAGTTACAGAGGAGGTCTAGTGCTGGAATTATTGCTCTTGCTCTAACGATCACAACGATACCTCACATGTGTGGTTTGAACACTGTTTACATTTGCGGGTGCGACTTACGTATGCGTTCGCTTCTTTGTGCAAGCACGATTGGATGGGGCACTTTAAGAATGTTTTTTTCTTTTTCTTTTTTTTTTTTTTACACTATCCCTTTAACAAAAATGTGATCACTTTTATTACTGTCACATGGAATGTAAACATCCCTTGTGACAGCAATAGTCACATTTCAGGTATTTTTTTGGAGGGATCTGGGGGTCTATAAGACCCCAGATGCACAACATATTGTTGGTAGATCTAAAGGTGCAATCAGATTGTAATGCAGGTGGTAAGCCTAAAGGGGAACTTCACTCCCCCAACATGTTTTTCTTATTGTTATGGTGGCTTATCTTACTTTCACATTCTCACCAGCCCAGTGGATTCATCTTAGTCACAGCCTGGGTCTCATGCTGTCATTGTGGTTCTCTTCAGCGATCTTGAGCCAGCTGCCTCTTCTGGGTTCAGGGAGCTCCACCCACGGCCACTGTAGCCTCCTGGGATATGTGATGGATATCCTAGGATGCTGCTGGGGATGTTATTTTTTTAATTATGATTTTTCCTATTTTCTGAGTAACTCTTCTCGCATTTTCTCAAAACTGTATCCTTTTTGGCAGAAGTGAAATTAAGAATAATTAATAAGCTATATTGTATTTTGGATTTTTTTTAAGTTTTTAAATTGAGTTGGCACCAGTTAGAAGGCTTCCTGGAAAACTATTGTTTTATGACTAAATGCCAAAAGCATGAAACACAGAGTTTTCTAACCGTGTTTACAGGATACTGGCTTGATTTACTACAGGATCAAGAATGGAAGACTGAGCACAGCTATTTTTCTCCATGCTTATGTGTGTTTCTTAGCCGAAAATGTTCTGAATGTGTTGCAGCTTCTTTTTAAATGATTTTGTGGTTGTGGACCTGCTCCAATGTTTTGGGCCAATATACAGTTATTTAGAGAAAAATACACTGGCCCTTATGTAGGGTTGGATTTAGGACCTTTTAGAAAAATAGTAGATGAGCAGTTAAAGTACTCTGTTACTTTAGGCAAAACTGAAGAGAATATGTGATAAATACAGGGAGCACAACCTACCAGTAGCACGGGTTGCCAGCATCTGGGACACTGCAAGTCATGGGACCCCTAACAATATATATATATATATATATATATATATATATATATATATATATATATATATATATATACTGTTAAGTCCATATATATTTGGACACAAGCGCAATTTTGATACTTTTGGCTCTGTATGCCACCAGAATAACATTAAAATTAAACAATCCAAATGAATTTGAAGTGCAGACTTTCAGCTTTAATTCAAGGGGTTGAACATAAATATCAAGTACAAATTTTAGGAATTGCAACCATGTTATACAGTGCCCCCAAATGTAATTGGATAAATCATAATAATAATAATCATAAATAAAATGTTAATTTTTAATATTTTGTTGAGATTCCTTTACTGGCAATGACTGCCTGAAGTCTGGTAGCCATGGACATTACCAAAGACTGGGTTTCCTCCTTTCTGATGATTTGCCAGGCACTAACTGTAGCTGTCTTCAGTTGTTTTTTCACTGTGGGTTTTGCTGCCTTTATTTTTGCCTTCAGAAAGTGAAATGCTCAATTGGGTTGAGATCAGGTGATTGACTCAGCCATTGCATAATATGCCACTTGCTTTCCTTCAAAAGCTCCTGAGTTGCTTTTGCAGTATGTTTTGGATCATTGTCTATCTGTACTGTAAAGCGCCGTCCAATCAACTTTGCTGCATTTGGCTGAATCTGGGCTGACAGTATATCTCTAAACACTGCAGAATTCATCCAGCTGCTTCTGTCTTCTGTCACATTATTAATAAACACCAATGACCCAGTGCCACTGGAAGCCATGCATGCCCATGCCATCACACTGCCTCCACCATGTTTTACAGATGACGTTGTGTTCTTTGGATCATGAGCTGTTCCAAGCTTTCTCCACACTTTTTTCTTCCTGTCATTCTGGTACAGATTAATCTTCGTTTCATCCATCCAAAGAATGCTTTTCCAAAACTGGTCTGGCTTTTTTAGATGTTTTTTGGCAAAGTCTACCGTATATACTCGAGTATAAGCCGACCCGAATATAAGCCGAGGCACCTAATTTTACCACAAAAAACTGGGAAAAGTTATTGACCCGAGTATAAGCCTAGGGTGGCAAATGCAGCAACCAGAACACAGGAATTGTAGCCAGAACACAGGGACAGGGAGCCAGAACACAGGAATTGTAGCCAGAACTCAGGGATTGTAGCCAGGACACAGAGACTGTAGCCAGAACACAGGTATTGTAGCCAGGACACAGGGAGTTTATACAGGACACAGAGACTGTAGCCAGAACACAGGTATTGTAGCCAGGACACAGGGATTTTATACAGGACACAGACTGTAGCCAGAACACAGGTATTGTAGCCAGGACACAGGGATTTTAGCCAGGACACAGAATGTAGCCAGAACACAGGTATTGTAGCAAGGACACAGGGATTCTATCCAGGACACAGACTGTAGCCAGAACACAGGTATTGTAGCCAGGACACAGGGATTTTAGCCAGGACACAGACTGTAGCCAGAACACATAAGGGATGAGTAAGGTAGATTTACATTAAACAGAGCTGTGGTGCTTCTAAGAGCCGTTCTGTGCTGTGTAAGTGTGATTAAACACATTGGAATGCAAAGAATGCTGAGAGAGAGCTGCAGCTCTTCACGGAGATCAGGAGGTGGGCGGGACTGAACAGCTAACATCAGCTTGTCCCGCCCACCTCCCGACATCAAGCTGAGAATCTGACAGCTCTCTCAGCATTCTCTGCATTCCAATGTGTTTAATCACAGTTACAAAGCACAGAACGGCTCTTAGAAGCAGCACGGCTGTTTAATGTGAATCTACTCATCACCCACAGACACTGACTCGAGTATAAGCCGAGGGGGGTCTTTTTCAGCACAAAAAATGTGCTGGAAAACTCGGCTTATACTCGAGTATATACGGTAATCTGGCATTTCTATTCTTCAGGCTCATGAATGGTTTGCACATTGTGGTGAACCCTCTGCATTTGCTCTCCTGAAGTCTTCTCTTGATTGTAGACTTTGACAATGATACGCCCACCTCCTGGAGAGTGTCTTTCACTTGTCTGGAAGTAGTGAATGTTTTTTTCTTTACCATAGAGAGGATCCTGCGATCATCCACCACTGTTGTCACCAAGTCTTTTTATGTTGCTGAGCTCACCGGGGCATTCTTCTTTCCTCAGAATGTACCAAACTGTTGATTTGGCCACTCCTAATGCTGCTGCTATCTGTCTAATGGATTTGTTTAGTTTTTGAAGCCTTACAATGGCCTGTTTCACTTGCATGGGCAGATCCTTAGAATGCATGATGTAGGTTTACAGCAATAGATTTCAAATGCAAATACCTGCAAATACCACTTGGAATCAACTCCGGACCTTTACGTGCTTAATTGATGAAGAAATAACAAAGGAGTAGCCCACACCTGGCCATAAAACAGCATTTGATACAATTGTCCAATTATTTTTGGTCCCTTAAAAAGGGGGGGGGGGTGGCTATTCTGAAGAGCTGTGTAATTCCTAAACCCTTACTCCGGTTTAGATGTACATACTCTCAAATTAAACCTGAGAGTGTCTATATCCATTATATAACTATAGCTTGAATATGTTTTGGTAAATGCCTGAAAAAACTGTAATTGTGCCTGTGTCCAAATATATATACCTAACTGTATATATATGTATATATATATATTATACGATACATATTCATCCCCCCCACATTGTGCACCCTCAGTCCGTCAATCTTATTGTGTAACCCAACTCCATATAACCCCCCTTTCTCTTCAGGCTCACTGGTATTTAGAGGAGTTCCAGTGCATGGCATGCCAGTTGGGTGTGGTCCCATGGAGGATGGAGGAGAGAAGAGGAAGGAGAAGAGAGATCAAAGTCATCCTCGACTGCACCAAGCTAATTTTTCAACCCCCCCAAGAATTTTGCGACCAGGACAACCACCTCTGTGGACCTGCCCAGGCTATGCCACTGCCTCCTACCTGTTCAGTACTTCAGTTTTTAATTCAGGCATTGCTGTAATGTACCAGTTCACCCCAATCCCTTTTGTTGCCAAGTTGGTAATGGAATATTGATACTGGAACATCCTTACAGGTACCTTTCTTCTTCCGAGGCTCAGTTCACATCTGAGCTTTTTCAAGCATTTTCAGAATTTTTTTCATTCGTGTTGTTACACACATTGTTTGGGTGTTTTTAGGCCTTTTCAGGCTTTAGCATTTTGAATTTAGCCAATGGAAAGCTAGTTACTTATAGAAGGAGTAGCAAGAAATCACTTTTTTTCAGGCACTCCTATTGAAGTCTATAGGAACCAAAAAACATGCAACTCCACCCCAAAGAAGCTCAAGTACTTTTTTAAGCTTCAGGTGACAAGCTTCAAGCAACTAAGTGCACAGAATGGGCACCATTGAATATAATGGGAATCTTGATGTTGAGCATTGAAGCAATTTGGCAAAGGTGCTGCAAATTGCTCAGGTGTGAGCTGGACCTTGCATGCAGGAAAGAACATCAGTAATGAGTAATGTTTTCCATACAGATAGAAAGTAAGTCCGACAGCAAAAGGCTTTAAGACGTACATGTCTTCTGCCTTCCTACTTACCATGTTAGATGTTTTTTGAAATCTGGATGCAGGGAATTAGGCCTGTTTTACACAGGTTTTACTTGTATAAGAGCAGTGTGAACAGCAAGTTCAAAGCATTTGCAGAGCTTTCAGCAAGCTCTTCAGTGACCATTTAGCTCCAGTTTGGAAATATTTGAATGCAGATCCTAATGGGAGTGTTGATTGCCACTTTAGGCTAGAGCAGGCTTCAGCAGGCTTTCATCAAGCTTTAAAGTGTTACTAAACCCACAACAGTCAGTTTGTATATGCAGTAAATCAAGCTTGTTATACTCACTGTGGAACCTAAGGGGTTAATGCTCTTATTGTCTAAAAAGGCTGTTTGATCATGTCTTCTCTGATCCTCCTCTTCCTTTACTGTCCCCAATCCATCTGCTGATAGAACAGACCCAGAGGCACTCTGCACATGCTTAGTCTCGTTATGTAATCCCAGACAGACTCAATGATGTTGAGATCAGGGCTCTGTGGGGGCCAAATCATCACTTCCAGGACTCTACCTTTACACTGAAGATAGTTCTTAATGATATTGGCTGTATGTTTAGGGTCGTTGTCCTGAGGCAGAGTAAATTTAGGGGCCAGTCACACGCCTCCTTGATGGTATGACATGATGGATAAGTATCTGCCTGTATTTCCCAACATTGAGGACACCATTGATCCTGATCAAATGTCCAACTTCATTTGCAGAAATGCAGCTTTGAAAATAAAGGGAATCTTGTTTGACATTTGCTGATAGAACAGAGCCCCAGGAGACACTCTGCACATGCTCAGTCAGGGGTCATGCAGCCTCATAGGACAGTCAGAGGAGAATGAAAACTCCTCCTACAAGTTTTAACCAGTGCTTGGCCAGACACGGATAGAAGTCACAAGACTGTTATATACTGCTGATGAGAAAAGGTATTTAGCAGTCTATATTTATTAAAATAATTGCATATCCATGTTCTGTGTACTGTGAGAGACCATATATAGTGAATGCAGGGTCCTAGGTTTAGTAACACTTTAAGAAGTTCTGAAGCCTGCTAGCAGCTTGCATAAAGTGGCAATCACAACTCCCATTAGGATCTGTGTTCAACATTTACAGCTGGAGTTGAATAGTACTTTAAGGTCGGGTTCACATATGTGCAAATTGTATGCGGGTTTCTCCGCATCGAATTCACATGACATGCGAGTGTGACTGGCTCTTAATGGAGCCGTATCACACATGTCCAGGGCGGCCGAGGCCCTAGGGTTGCCACCTCATCCCTTTAAACCCGAACACATGAATTACACAGGTTCTGAGGCTAATTTAATGCAGATAAGGAACCAAGTGAGTTTAATTACCACCTTAATCAGCCACAGAACCTGCGTAATTAATATGTGTTTGGTTTTAAAGGAATGAGGTGGCAACCCTACGCGGTCCGTATTCCAAAAGAATCCTGTGTATGGTTGCCACCTTTTCCTCAAGCCAAACACTTTAACGGCGCATGGCAATTTTTTTTTTGCTGTAGTAGTGCTGTTGTAAAAGACCTGGGACACCTTTGGGTGCACCGTGGGGAGTAGTAGTGTGGTGCAGTGAACAGTGGGTGTGGCCAAACTGCGTTAACAGTCTGGTCTGAGTAAGGTGTCTGGGTTTCACGCAGACTAAAACCCAGATATAGGACTCAAAACCCATACTGTCCAGGGGAATCCAGGTCAGGTGGCAACCCTAGGTGTCACACCCCCTCTCATAATATAGAGGTCAGTGTCACCCCCCTGTTTCATAATACAGAGGTCAGTGTCACCCTCCTTCTTCATAATACAGAGGTTATTGTCACCCCCCTCCTTCATAATACAGGGGTCATTATTACCCCATCTTTGTAATAAAGGGGTCAGTGTCACCTCCTTCATAATACAGTAGCTCCCCATACAAACCCCCATTAGATCAGTTGGACTGGAGGTTGGCCTGGAGGTATGTGTGTCCGGGTTTCAGGCAGACTGAAACCCGGACGCATTTGTCAAAACTCAAACTGTCTGGGTCAAAACCGGACAGGTGGCAACCTTAGTCCTGTGCGTGTTTGGGTCCAGTTCAGGTGTGAAATTCGAACCTGTTTTGCACCTGAATTGGTGAACAGGAATGCTGGGAACCGCGGCCGCACATATGTGAACCCGGCCTCATAGCCCTCAACAAAGCTTTCTGAAAGCTCTGCAAATGCTTTGCCAAAGCTTGCTGTTCACACTACTCTTATACAAGCTGAAGCCCGTGTGAAACAGGCCTTACAGAGTACTCACATTCCTGAACTCTTATATTAGCACAGTTCCAGTATTTTCTTGATAGCCTTAGAAACATACTGATTGCTTTCCCTTGGTGCCTGTAATTGCTCCTTAAATTGCCCATATGCACAAAGATAAGGGTCCATTTCACTTAATGTGCTGCTAATATTAACAAGCGTAGATAGGGACACCTGCAGCTAACAAATGGGCAGAATGGAAAATCATGTCACTCAATGACACCTTCATTATCCCCCATGGAATCTATATTTGTTTCAAGCACTTAATGCCTTGGGCTGTGCTTCTGAATAGCCAGACATGTTAAAGGAAAAATACTGGTAAAATACATAATAATTCAGTCATAATTATGCAAAGTCAAAAGCTATTTACTAGCATCTGTTTCTTAATTTTGGATGCACTTTTTTGAAAGACACTTAGGATGATTTACTAACACCGGAGAGTTCAAAATCTAGTGTAGCTCTGCCTCTGCATAGAAACTAATCAGCTGCCAGGTTTTTTGTCAAAGCTTATGAGGGCCATACATGGGTCAAATTATGAACTATTTGTCAGTCGAAAATCAAAAATGTTCTTTGTATTGTAATCTGATTGGACGAGCTGAAGTTAGAAGCTGATTGGCTACCATGCACAGCTGCACCAGATTATGCGCTCTCTAGTTTCAGTAAACCATGTCTTACTTCTGCAAACACAAGCTAGCAATTTACACAATGTAATTGTACATCAGCCCTTTTCTCCTCATCATCAGCCTGGCTGATACACCTGGTAAGAACGAATCTGTACTCCTCACACCATAGGAATTGCACAGTTAAATAAAATAAATCCCAAATGCCAAAGCCCAATGTTATAGACGTTTTGTTAGATTGTCCTTTAACAATCTTACAGATCTCCTAGATCTTTGATATATTGAAAAATGTGTATGTTAAGGCCATGGTCATATATACATATAATGTATTGTGTGGAGCAGCTATGAATTTAATATAGTGAACCGAGCATAGCTGTATTCTTACAATCCGTTTTCAGGCGCATAACTACAAATTACGGATGTTGTAGAAATATATTGATGGCCCCACCCCACCAGCATATTTATATGTAGAAATATATTAATGGCACCATCAGCAGGGGTCTCCAAACTTTCTTAAAAAAGGGCCGGTTTATTGTCCTTCAGACTCTAGGTCGGCCGGACTTTAACCAGCAGGATTGAAATTTTCCTGGCATCAGTGAGAGTAAATATTGCCACATTTAGTATTAGGAGGAGGAATAGTGCCCCATCGTGGTCATCATAGGGAGGAATAGGGACACATTATTGGTGTCAGTGGGAGGAATAGTGCCCCATTGTAGGTGGCAGATGGCAGAGTAGTGTCATCAGTGTGAGGGATAGTGTCCCAAGGGCAGGATAAAGGCAAGCAAAGGGCAACATCCGGCCCCCAGGCCGCAGTTTGGAGACCACTGGTGTACAGTGTCTTAAAAAAGTATTCATACACCTTGAAATTTCCCACATTTTGTCATATTACAACCAAAAACATAAATGTATTTTATTGGGATTTTATATGACAAAGTGACACATAATTGTGAAGTGAAAGGAAAATAATAAATGGTTTTCCAAAATTTTTATAAATAAAAATCTGAAAAGTGTGGAGGGCATTTGTATTCGGTCCCCTTTACTCTGATACCCCTAATTAAAATCCAGTGGAACCAATTGCCTTCAGTAATCACATAATCAGTAAATAGAGTCCACCCATTCTATGAAGCCCTCAGAGGTTTGGTAGAGAACCTTAGTGAACAAACAACATCATGAAGGCCAAGGAACACTCCAGACAGGTCAGGATAAAGTTGTGAAGATGTTTAGAGCAGGGTTAGGTTATAAAAAAATACCCCAAGCTTGGAACATCTCACGGAGCATTGATCAATCCATCTTCTGAAAATGGAAAGAGAATGGCACAACTGCAAACCTACCAAGACATGGCTTTCACCTAAACTGACAGGCCAAGCAAGGAGAGCATTAATCAGAGAAGAAGCTAAGAGGCCCATGGTAACTCTGGAGGAGCAGCAGAGATTCACAGCTCAGGTGGGAGAATCTGTCCAAAGGACAACTATTAGTCGTGCACTCCACAAATCTGGCCTTTATGGAAGAGTGACAAGAAGAAAGCCATTGTTAAAAAGAAATCCATAAGAAGTCCCATTTGCAGAAGCCATGCGGGGGACACAGCAAACATGTGGAAGAAGGTGCTCTGGTCAGATAACACCAACATTTACCTTTTTTGGCCTAAAAACAAAATGTTATATGTGGGAAAAAACTAACACTGCACATCACCCTGAACACACCACCCCCACCGTGAAACATAGTGGTGGCAGCATCACGTTGTGGGTATGCTTTTCTTTGCAAAGGACAGGGAAGCTGGTCAGAATTGATGGGAAGATGAATGGAGCCAAATACAGGGAAATCTTAGAAGAAAAGCTGTTCAAGTCTGCAAAAGACTTAAGACTGGGGCAGAGGTTCACCTTCCAGCAGGACAATGATCCTAAACATACAACCAGAGCTACAATGGAATGGTTTAGATCAGTGGTTCTCAACCTTCCTAGTGCCGTGACCCCGTGCTAAAATTTCCCAAGTTGTGGGGACCCCGAACAGTAAAATTACTATCGTTGCTTCCTCATTGCTGTAATTTTGCGACTGTCATGGATTGATGGTTTGATGGCAATTAATAAGATTGTTTGATAAAACGGTTTTATCAAACAATCTTATTAATTGCCATCAAACCATAAATCTTGAAGAACAATAAAAACCATCACATGATGTCGCTGCTGCATTAAAATGCATGGCAGCACTGGCAGTGTCATGCCAGTGCTGCCATGCATTTTAATGCAGCAGCGACATTATCACCACACCACTAACACACCCCCCCCACGTGCACTGGCCTAGACCCAGGCAGCTCAGCCACAGGGCGGTTGGCACCCTGATGCTTACCGCAACCGCACCCCCCCGCTGGGGCCCTGCATCCCCATAGCAACGCCACTCTGGCCCGGCCGCCGAGACAAGACATATTTATTGAGACACACAGTAGTACTGTGACAGTACTCACATCATGTGGGCGCAGTCTGCCAGATCCGCGGCTGGCGTCCTATCCGCTCGATGGCCTCCTGTCCTTCACTCGCCGTGCCTCATGCGGTCACGTGGGAGCGGGAGTCACGTCCGCCGCCAGTGACCCGCCCCCGCATCGTGCCAGCCAATCACACTGAGCCACAGGACAGCCAATCAGACTATGAAATGTGCGCCTGCTCAGCGCACATCCATAGTCTTAATATGGCTGACCAGGAGGAGCCGAGTCCAAAAAAAATAAAAATAAAAATAATTTTTTTTTCTTCTTGGCGGTGGCGTCGCGACCCCCTAGAAATCGGCAATCAACCCCACAGGGGGTCGCGACCCACGTGTTGAGAACCGCTGGTTTAGATCAAAGCATATTCAGGTGTTAGAATGGCCAGTTAAAGTCCAGACCTAAATCCAATTGAGAATCTGTGGCAAGACTTGAAAATTGCTGTATACAGAAGCTCTCCATCCAATCTGACAGAGCTTGAGCTATTTTGCAAACAAGAATGGGCAAAAATATCACTCTCTAGATGTGCAAAGTTGGTAGAGACATTCCTAAAAAGATTTGCAGCTGTAATTGCAGGGAAAGGTGGTTCTACAAAGTATTGACTTAGGGGGGCTGAATATAAATGCACCCCACACTTTTCAGATATTTATTTGTTAAAATTTTTGAAAACCATTTATCATTTTCCTTCCACTTCACAATTATGTGCCACTTTGTGTTGGTCTATCATAAAATACCAATAAAATACATTTACGTTTTTGGTTGCATCATGACAAAATGGAAAATTCCAAGGGGTATAAATACCTTTTCAAGGCACTGTATAGGATGATAGAGATAGAGTTAGGGCTTTATGGTTAGGTGAGATTTAAGTATTTTATCATAAGTGTAATGGGCATGTTAAAGCAGTATTACAAACAAAAAAATATTATATTTCAGCTTACCAATACTTAGATGTGGTGGCTGTATTTGTTTTCTTCTTTTAGGCTTCTATTGTTTTGTTTTTTTTCACCTGTGATCTAGCTGGTTAAGCCTGTTATTTGTCAACTTCTTTAACAAACCAAGCCATCTAGCAAAAGTGGCTGTCAGAGGGGTTGAGAAAAAAACATTTACCACTGCTGGGTGCTAACAATGAGCTTCAGCTTTTATTCACGAAAATCATTATCCTAAAAGGAAATAAAAAAATAAACTGTTGCTGTAACTACTTAAAAATTTATAGTTGGAGTTCAGCTTTGATTTGTTATCAAAGTTCATCTAAAATTGCCAGACTTATGGCCCGTACACACGATCCGAAAATGCTGGCGCCAGCCCTGGGTGCTGCCACTAGGCAAACAAGGCAACCGCCTAGGGCGCACTGCCGCCTAGGGTGGCCAGCCGCTGGTTTCCCTACTCTTTGTCTCCCGCCAGTCTCTCTCTATGTAAGGTGGTGCGGTGCTGACTATATTCAGGGGATGCCCCTGTCTGCAGAATGCAGCTAACTCAGGCAGCAGCTGCCCCGTCCGTAAGTAAGTAGTGTCAGAGGCGCAGTGCAGCACTGGAGGATTGTGTCCCGATGGAACAGAAGTGCATATCCCCTGGGCGCCGCCGCCTCTATGATCAGTGGCCTGTCTCTCTCTCTCTTTGAGTCTCTGGTGATTGATGTCCCAGTACAGCCAGCTCTGCCTCTGCCCATACGCGAGTTATGTGACCCCGTCCCTCTCCGTGTCACCACTATACATAGAGGCCGCTCTCCCTCCTGATCTGTCCTGTACAGTGGCAGCATGTGCTATAGCCCAATCGGATCAGACCAGTGGGTGCTCCGGGGCTAGTGACAGCTGGTGCCTGGTAGCACTGAGGCAGGGTTTGTTCCTGGCACTGGCAGGATCATTGGTGCATGCACAGCCCAGGGGAGTGAAGAACACTGACATCGCATTAGGAATCAGGTAGGTCAGTATAGGGGTCAGGTAAGTTAGTGTAGGGGTCGGGTAGGTCAGTGTAGGGGTTACTTAGGTTAGTGTAGGGGTCAGGTAGGTCAGTGTAGGAAGAAGGAAAAAACAGCAGCGCCTCTAAGTGTAATCAGTAAGTTTATTAGGCACATACACACATGGTGATATATGCACTCACAGAGGTGGATGAAATACAGGCATCAAGGCAAGGGAATCATCCACAGGTCACTGGAGTATAGTCCGCTCTTTCTGAGGCCGGGGGGTGGGTACGCTGGTGGTCTCCAGTGCAGCCACGAACGAAGCAGGCAGTTTTCCTTTTTTATAAGTGATCACATTCCCCCTGTTCTCAGCTGCATTAAAGCTGGGGGGGGGGGGGGAACCAATACACTGAGCTTCCCAGTGAATGGCTGCGCATGGGAGGCATGTCAGGACAGGTTTGATCATTGGAGCATAGCTAGAGAACTGACCACGGTGTATTCTCCTGTTTAGTGTGGTCGGTTTTTAATCTGAAAGCAAGGGGTCTTGGAACCCCAGGAATTCCACACAAAGTAAGCAATACAAAGAGAACTATGGTAGAAGTACATGGTACAGCAGGCACATATCAGGAATATGAAATGCTGGGGTAACAAACGCTTTAAGTATATGTAAACTTTCACCTTGTAAAACAACCCATTCAGTGTAAAATAGAAATGTAAGGCAAAACATTTGTGTATAAATATAAAAAAATATTATAAATAATACTTTTTTTTCTTTTTGATAAGTGATCGCATTCCCTCTGTTCTTAGCTGCACACGATCTAGGGGAGGAGAAACAGCAGCACACTGATCTTCCCAGTGAATGGTTTTGTGTGTGTGTGTGTGTCTGGGGGGGGGGGTGTCAGGACAAGTCTAATCATTGGAAGAGAGCAGGCTATCAATCATGACAATCCTGCTGGGATGGCAACCCAATTGATCTTTGCATTGTGGTATGTGCTATGCAGAAGATCATGCACATGCCGCTAGGAAAGATGTACCTGAGAAAAGACTGTCTGGGATTTACAAAAGAAAAAAAAAGACTGTGCAAGGGAAGCTGCACTTTTCAAGGGAAATTTTCCTAGAGCTTAGTAAATGAGGTGAAGTTCTGCTGACTTTCATCATTCAATTATGTGCAACCAAAAATTTTTTTTTGGGGTTTTCTTAATTTAAATTTTCCTTGCACGTTATAAGGTTGGTAGTCGCACAAGATTGACTAAATTAGGGGTGAGTAAGTGTTTATGTGGTGGTGGGGGCAACTATTCTGCCCAGCTACACTGGGGGAGATGGTGGTGAGCCTTTTTTGGGGGCTTGGGCTGCTGCCTCTGGGTACAGCCTTAAGGACATTCCCGCATGTACTAGTAAAGATAGAAAGAGAGGGAGCGCCCGGAATGCAAGTCAATCGGTGATTTAGTAGTTGTTTATTGAATGTAGCAGCATGTTATCAACCCAACGCGTTTCAGGGGAAAGGGACTCCCCCTTCATCAGAGCTACTGCTGTTTGTTGAGGGTAAATTGAGAAGGACACCAGGATCGGTCGGATCTGTGTTTGCTGTATTTACAACGGCAGCATAGAGACTCTGGAGTCCTTTTCCCCAAAACGCGTTGGCTTGATCACATGTTGCCGCGTACAATAAATAACTACTAAATCACCTCTTGACTTGCATTCCATTGGATATTGGGGCACTCCCTCTCTTTCTACCTTTACTTGCAAATTATAAGGATTCTTTGCAAAGTGAAACTTCACATTCACCAAGCTCTGGGGCAATTTCCCCTTCAAAGTTCAACTTCCCTTGCAAAGTGAATAGCCTATTGGTCTTTAATAAATCATCAACTCTGTCTGGTGTAAATTGTTAAGTTTGTTTTAAACCCTAAACCTGGATATCCACTAGAAGATTTTGGATCGAAAATTCATAAGAATATATCATACACAAAATAACTTGTACATTTGATCACAGGATGAATGTTGCTCCAAAGTACTTCAAAACTTTTATTGAATGTAATTTCTCAAAGGAAAACTTTATTCACTGTTGTAAATTTGTGAAAAAAAGTGCATCCTTTTCTGATCACTGTGGTCAAAATCGATTAGAAAATTGACTGAATGTTCCCAAAATAAAAACATTTTGAACAAAATTCTACTAGTATTTAGCCAGCCTAGGTTTAGTGTAAAAAAAAAACAAATAAAAAAATAAAAACAGCAGAAGGGACATTACTTACTATTAATGAGATGTGTCCCTTAACAAAATTATGTCAGACAATTGATAACTGGCCCATTTAGATAGTGCCACATCCCTAGAGGAAATGCAAATACAAAATATGATGATGGGATTTTATCGGCAT
>BLSH010502991.1:1231457-1252452 GCA_018402905.1 Glandirana rugosa
TTCCTGTACCTAATGAACTTGGTACAGGACACCAGACTACTCTGGTTCTATTTGAATAAACCAAGTCTAACACAGTTCACACACACCACCGTTGGTCCACTCCTCATGTTTCTGTTCTCACAGAACGGATGTCAGTTCGTACCACCACCCTCACAGTACCAGACCCCGACGTACTCACGTCGGCCGTGACCCCTCGATGTCAAATAACTCCCTTGGTACTTACGGTTGTACATGACACTGTATGACTTCGTCTCGTACTAGGGGAGAGAAACCTCTGACCCGGCGTCCCGTCATAAGGTTGTACTATTGTTGGGGTTGTAGGCAAGACACTCTTGTCTTTGTACTCCTCACCTGGTTGCCACCACACACACTTGACACAATCTGAACCAAATAAGTTTATCTTGGTCTCATCAGACCACAGGACATGGTTCAAGTAATCCATGTCCTTAGTCTGCTTGTCTTCAGCAAACTGCTTGCAGGCTTCCTTGTGCATCATCTTTAGAAAAGGCTTCCTACTGGGACGACAGCCATGCAGACCAATTTGATTCAGTTTGGGGTGTATGGTCTGAGCACTGACAGGCTGACCCCCCACCCCTTCAACCTCTGCAGCAATGCTGGCAGCACTCATACATCTATTTCCCAAAGACAACCTCTGTATATGATGCTGAGCATGTGCACTCTGGTCGACCAGGGAGAGGCCTGTTCTGAGTGGAACCTGTCCTCTTAAACCGCTGTATGGTCTTGGCCACCATGCTGCAGCTCAGCTTCAGGGTCTTGGCAATCATCTTATAGCCTATGCCAATTTTATGTAGAGCAACAATTCTTTTTTTTCAGTTCCTCAGAGAGTTCTTTGCCATGAGGTGCCATGTTAAACTTCCAGTGACCAGTATGAGAGAGTGAGAGTGATAACACCAAATTTAACATACCTGCTCCCCATTCACAACTGAGATCTTGTAACACTAACAAATCACATGACACCGTGGAAGGAAAATGGCTAATTGGGCCCAATTTAGACATTTTCACTTAGGGGTGTACTCACTTTTGTTACCAGTGGTTTAGACAATATTGGCTGTGTGTTGAGTTATTTTGAGGGGACAGCAAATTTACACTGTTATACAAGCTGTACACTCACTACTTTACATTGTAGCAAAGTGTAATTTCTTCAGTGTTGTCACATGAAAAGATATAATAAAATATTTACAAAAATGTGAGGGGTGTATTTAATTTTGTGAGATACTGTATATATACTGTTCGTATTGTGGTCGGCAAGTGGTTAAAACTCATTGGTGGCTTTAAGGAAATCCTTGATTCTGATGCTTAGATAACAAAGCCTTTTTATATGTAGTGGACAACAAGGAGCTTGTAACGGATGTAATTCTGAAATGTCTGCCTTACAATTCTCTTGCATTATGGTAAAAAGGGGGTCATAGAAAAAAATGCTGTGCTCCTCCAGTGCTCATAGGCATTTAAATGCCTATTTAAGTGCATTTTTGCACCAATCTCTCTTTAAAAAATTGGCAAACTTTTTTAATTTTACTTACTTTTTTTTGGCCCTCACGCTTCTCTCACTGCCTCCTGGGATACCACCGTTATATATCCCAGAGGGTATCACTTTCCCCATTCATAGAATGGGAGAAGTAAACCAAGAAAGCACCAAGTCTTACACATGCGCCAACAGAGATCTGCCGCCGTGTCTGTTTATATATTGTGCTATGAAGAGAAGAAAGTAATGCCTCCTGGGATATGTAAAATTTATATTTTTGCAACATTAATGCCATTTCACATTCATTTCAACTTTCACTCTGGTAAAAGATCTGATCAATGAGTCCTGTAAGTCCATCATCTGCTCTGGAAGAGGTTCATATTTTAGGGTTTTGCTACATTACACGGCAGGAGGCCTAACCTGTAGCTAATAGATAACCCTCAGTTTGAAAGCAGATACAAAATGAAGGACCAATCTGCACTTAAACTTTGTATGAACCTGCCATAGTAGATCATACATAACAGAAACTGAGGGGACATTCGTTTTCTTAGGCAAAGTAAGCTTTTAATCCTGCAAATTTATAGAAAACAAGCTTCGAGCCGAACTCTTGCTACACCCTTTGCTGGCCAGGAACTGGGAGCTTCCTTCGATATGATGGACACAACCAATTTAAAGACATTCATTCTGATTAAAAAATACATTTATTATGAGTCTAATTAGCATCGGGCAGGTCATTGCATTTAGCAATGAGACCATCTGTTGGTACAAGTCTGATGTCAGTAAAGAAATTGCTTCAGTGCCTCAAAACCATTAATGAAAGATGTTGGTATTAAATGTAATAAGTTTTATAAGAGATAGCATACAGTATGTATATTCTATACAAATTAATTTTGATCAGATACCTGTGTTAATAGCTGGAAACTATTTTTAATCCCAAGTATTTCCCAGGTTTGACTTACATTATTAGTAAGACTTTCTCAGCCGTAGCATAAGTGATGTGTAGGCATTGAGGCATTGATTAAAGTATGATTAAATCCAATCAATAAAATCTCATATGAGCTTTTATATGTTAATATACCTTCAAAAGTAATCTTCAATATTTTTAAATCTACAGCTTCCATTCAAATAATACCCGGTGATCCTGCCATGAAGGGCCTTCTTCTTCAAGCACTGTGCTAATTGCCAGAAACCCTTCTTATTCCTTAACATTTCCCAGGTTAGGCTTTACAACCTACATTATTAGTAAGACTTTTCCAGTCATAACATAAGTGAAGGCATTGATCTAAGTATATTTAAAACCAATCTCTAAAAATCTCATATAAGCTTTTATATGTTAATGTAACTTCAAAAGTAATATTTAATTCTTTAAAATCTACAGCTTCCATTAAAACTCTTTGACTTATGAGGTGACAGTTTTCTGCTCCTGCCTCCCAATGGCACTTCTGAATTTTCATCATAGGACTTTAGATTGAGACTACAAGGGTTCCTACTAATGCACATTACACCCACTCTGAAAAAATGCCATGCTGCCATCATTGAAGTGCATGTAGATGGGGAAAGGCTTTAGGAATTCAGTAGCACTGATATGCAATAAAAGTAAAAAAAAAATGAAACCATGTATTTTATTAAAAAAAAAAAAAAAAAAAAAAATATATATATATATATATATATATATATATAGTCTTATGATATACAGTGCCTTAGCACAGGGGTCTCCAAACATTCTAAATAAATGGCAAGACTTTAGTGGGCTATATTGTGGCTATTGGGAGTAGAAATTGTCTTGGCATCAGTGGGAGTAAACAGTGCATACAAGGTGGCATCAAAAAGTTTTGAGACTAGTTTTGTAACACGCTAACAGGTGGCAGCACTGGGCTGAAAGCACATTTACAGGGAGCACCGACCTTCATAAGTCAGTGTACCAAAAGACATTGTCCTGTTTACATCGGGAGCTGTGCAACTGGTGCCATTCTGACCGCATGTGCTACCACATCTGCTGTTTCATCATGGACTGCAAGTTAGAACAAATGTGAATCATTTGCTGGTAAGAACATGATCTGACTTCTGCACCCACCCTACTCACCAGATTTGGCTCCAGCGGACTTCGCCCTCTTCCCGAAAATGAAGATCCAGCTCAAAGGTCACTATTTTGACATCATCACAGAGTTTCAGAGTGAATTTCAGAGGGTGCTAGACATGCTTCGAAAAGAAGACTTCCAGGGAACATTCCAGAAGTGGCGCGAACGCTGGGAGCACTCTATTGCTGTGCAACGGGACTATTTTGAAGGTGATAGTGTGAAAATGTAGATAAATAAAGTACTTTCTTGTAAACAGAGCTAGTCTCTAAACTTTTTTAACCCCATATTTTATATTATGTTACAGAATAGTGCACCATTGTTGGTGTCAGTGGCAGGAATTATGCCCCTTTGTTGGTGTCAGTGGGAGGAATTATGCCCCATTGATTGTTGGTGTCAGTGGGAGGAATTATGCCCCAATGGAGGAATTATGCTCCATTGTTGGTGTCAGTGGGAGGAATTATGCCTCATTGCTGGTGTCAGTAGGAGGAACAGTGCCACAAGGGACGCATCTGCCCCCGGGGCGCAGTTTTGATACCACTGCAAATGAAATGTCAGGCAGTTAGGGTTTGCATATACTTTAACATGGATATGTAAAACATTGTTGTAATGGTTAACAAAAGACAGAATGAAGGGAAAATTGTTGAAATTGAATATCTTTGACTTTCTTACCTGCCCCGGAAAAACAGCTTGATGTTTTACTGGTTGATATAAGCAATTTTTATGCTTTTCTTGCCTTTGCTCTGTGTAAGTCAGTCCAAGAAAATCGTCAGAATATCTAACTTTTATTTTTGCTCTGATCAACAATCTGTGGTGCCAGGGACATAACAAAAAATAGCAACAGGAAAATAATTACAGTTTGACTACCCAACACCAACTTTCATCGTTATATTGGAAATAATAATAACATGCAGAGGCAAGAGTTGGAGAACAGTTTCAAAAGCAAGATCTTTGTGGGTACCCAAAGCTTACCAATTTTGGAAATCATTCAAAACATTTATTGAATTTGGTTTGCTTAAAGTAGTATGAAACCCTCACTTATTATTCCCTGTTTCCCTCTATATCACTATGAATAGCTGCACTTTAAAGTTTTTTAGTCTTAGTTTGTTCTCAAACTTTTTTTTTCACCTTATCCAAAGATAACCTTTGCTGTGTGACTCCTCACAATGCTTCTCTGAACCTCTGGCCAGGAGCGAGCACTGTGCACATCACATATGCAGAAGCAATACCAGCTGTCAGTCTTAGAGCTGGTGGGCAAAGCAGCACTCGGGATTATAGAGGAGGTTGTATTTGTCAGCTTTGGCATACAAAAGTTATCAAATCATAGCCTGATTTTTTTTTTTTTTTGTGTTCAAGTCTCATATTGAAAATAAAAGAGGTTACTAAAGTTCCGAAAACTCTCATACGACAAAATAAAAATTCAGAAGTGATGTAATGTAATGTATTGTATTTTTGGATGACAACTGTACTGATTAAATGAAAATCGTATGATCTGGTATGTTACAAGAAAAATTTTGGCGCATGTCCCATTAGATAATTTTGCCTTAAATTGTTGTGGTCGGCTCTCAAAAGCTGTATACTAACAATCATTGTCATATGATCACTTCAAAAGTGGTATTTTTGGACCATTTTCTGATCCTGTGTAAGGGTGTCTCCAGGGAAATCCTACAAGGCAATGGAGCCACTCTATAGACACAACGGTTGTTAAGGGGATCTTCTAGCAGTTTTGGAGAAACAACGGCATTGGGGATAAAACAAAACAGCTATTGATCAAGTTACTGATTTATGTTTCTACATTTTGTTTAGTAGTACATCGATTCAATAACAATATTTAAGTCAGCCTTAGAGCTATCTGTACATTTAAGGTCAAATGAAGATTGTTAGCTTTAGATGGCACGCACCAGATAATCTTCTATCTAACAAAAAATCAGAACGGTCAACACTTGTCCTTCAAGCAGAACTTCACTCTATCAATCAACATCGACTATTTTTAATCCTTATGCTGCTGGCATTAGTAAATAGATTGGAAAGCATACTACATATACCAGTTTTAAACTTTTTTTTTTTTACATTTCTTCAGTTACTTCCTGGTTTCCATGCCTAGGCAAATGAGGTCATACATCCCAGGACTCTTCACGAGGGGAAGAAGGGTTTTCTCAGCTAAGCACACCCTCCTGCCTACATGCCTGAGCTAAGGGCAGATGGATTCCAGGAAGTAAATGCTACATGAATCATCTGCCCTTACTCAAGATAGCCACGGTCAGAAATGCTAGGGGGTGTTTTTCAATATGATTTCTCAGCAAAATAAAGCATGGAGACATGGATGTATGGGTGAAGTTCCTTTGAATGTAAAAAATTAAACAACAGTTTAGGTTTGTGGTGCTCAGGTGTAGTATAGCTCCACTTTCAACTTTGAAGAAGAGCCTATAGCAGGCCTATATATCCTATATGTAATGAATCACAATGTTTGTGGATGCCAGAAAAATGCCTAGGTAAAGTCATTGCATACTTATAAATTCAGGTCATGTCATTTGTAAACCACATCAAATCCTTATGGAATTTGGACAATGATACATTTTTTCTGGCATCTTTCAACATCAGGTGGTGAAAATAGCATTCTTTGTTCTTCCTTGCTGAGTTTTAAATATGTTTTATCTCAGTGGGCACGTTCATTAGAAGAGCTGTTAGAAGAAAAAGGAATTATTAGCACATTCCAGCCTGGGGTTTATGATTTCCTGTCAATCTTCAGCTAACGCATAAAACATTTTCTTGATTGAATAAATTACAGTGTGTGATTTAATCTTCCATCGTAACATTTGAGTGGTTAGCACATCTAAAACTGAGCTCAGCTTTGCTGAGATAGAATGAAGTCAGTGACATAATGATTTGCTTGTTTGAAGAGCAAGAATCGGGTCAATGATACAATGTTCCACTAACATCCGGAGCAGGGAGTCACTGATAATATACTGCACAAGCACAAGTCATCTACACACTTCCCAATGGTTTGATTTCATGCAGGAAATGTTGATGGACATTTTGTAAGATTACAGTTTCTGGTTAACGTGAACAGATGTTGGTGAATACTAAGCAGGGACGTGTCAATAAACTGTACTAATAGATATTCAAAGAGAAGAAATGCAGAAATGTGCTATACTTTCTAGAGATCTTGATTTGAGCCTCAATCGAATTGCATGAAAATATTTACCAGATTTGTCCTTTTGTTTAAAAAATTTCCTGTAGATTTATTGCTCTTTGGGGAAAAACATTAAAGATAGAAAACACCATACAATTTTTGTGTCTTTCATTGTAAATGAATCAACCTTTCGGTGTTTGTTAATTTTTGTCCTGCATGCAAGAGGGCAGGCAATTGAAGTACATGGGCACTTCTTCTGCCTTCATTTTGAATGTCTATCAGCAAAAGCAGCTCATTGGCTATAATAATGCATCTGCTATACCACAAAACAAAAGAATAGATCATGCCAAAGAAGAGTATGGACAACCAAATGCTAAGAATAACGAAGGAGCTTCTTAAAGTTGTTCTAAAGTCAAATAGTTTTTTTCTATAATTCATTCAATGCACTAATGTAAGAAAATAAACTTTCAGTAGCTGTGTATCCCCCCCACTCCCCATACTTAAATACTTTCCTGTATCGACCCAGCACTGTGCCCATCTGCCTATGTTCTCTCCCCTCTCTCACAGGTTTGGATGAAAGCAGCAGGAGCCATTGACTTCCGCTGCTGTCAGTCATATCCAGTAAGCAGAAGGCAGGGGGTGGGAACTGACCCGCACTGTATGTGTCAATGCACACACACACAGGCCAGCTCAGGAGCATGCCCACATGTGTGCCACCATAGGGAGAGGAGGAGCCGAGTTCCTGAGGGGACCTTGACATAGAAGGATTAAGGTCGCTCTGTGCAATACCCATGCACAGAGCAGGTGAGTATGACTTTTTTTTATTTTAGTAACAAATATTCTTAACTTTACATCCGCTTTAAAGCTCCTCTTCGGGAAGAAACCTAAAGTAGAAATCTAGGCTAAACCCAACTAGTCTTAAAAATGCATCCACCCCCCTTCTCCACCTATGCTGACTAACTTGTGTAGAAATATGTATATACTTACCTGTTTTTAGCCTGCTCTGGTCCAGTCATGTGATCCAGTTTCCCTGTGTCTATCAGAAGCAGCTGCAGGGCAGAGGAGGGACTGCTGACAATGGATGGGCCATAGGAGCGTAAGGGAGACATCACCAATCCCAGGCATTCCCAGCCTTTGTTGAGCACTCTCTCTACACCCCTGCAGCAGGTGCTGGCTGACACAGGAGATGACACGACCGAACCAGAGAGGGCTGACAATAAGTCATTATATACATCTTTCTTACAGAGATTAGTCAGCTGGTTATTGACATTTCTAAAAGGAAACAAGGGCGCCCCAGCCTTGCACATTACCTTTGCAACACTGAAATGTATTAAAAGAAAAAATGCATACTCACAAATGAGTGGTAAAAACAGACAGCTGTTACAAAGTCCATCATGTGCATGATTTAGCAAGATCTGCTGGCCAATAGGCTTGAGTGGGATGAAAATCCAAAGTAAGCTGACACGTTTCAAGGGTGACCCCTCTTCCTCAGAGCTTTGTCCTTGTTTCCTTTTAGAATTGCCTCTAGGTTCCCCCTGACCCTCTTCTTCAATTTACCCTACGGCAATATTTTAAACGCAGGAGCATTATGTTTCTTTCTATTGAATTATTGACATTCAGTTTATTTATTGGCATTCATTTGTAGGTAACAGTTGTTTATGTTTAGCCAGTTAAGCTTTTATCCCTGTATACCTCTTTAATAATTTCCCTTTGAGATTAATAAAGTATTCTGATTCTGATTACGGACCAGAGGAATATTTACATTTTATCCTGTACTCTATGGACTGTAAGTATCTATTTTTTTTTCATTGACATGCAGGAACAATTATCTAGGAATAAACATAAAATGTTATCTGGGAAGGGCGGAGTTCCTTTTTTATTTGGGTGATTAGGGTTTACCATAGGTTTAATATAGGTTAGTTAGGGATTAAATAGAAACACAGTTATTTTTTGTAACATACAATATTTTTAAACTGGCATCATACGCAGATCAAAGATTAATCTATTGATCTGCTATGACTCAATCACAGAAATTACAATGAAGCAATAATAACATTGCAACATTGTAACTCTTCTTGACACTGCAGACCTTGTTTTGTTAGTGCCACTTTACACTGGAGCAGGAAGATCTGCTCCTGTGTAAATAAAGCAAGTCCTGGCTGTCAAAATGACAGATTCTATAGACCTATACCATATTAGTGCATGCATGGTATATTGATCCAAGATGGCGGCATGAGAGCAAAGCCCAGGAGAAGAACTTTGGGCTGGATAAGGACAATGCTGGACTTCATGGACTATGGGTATCTATTTTCCAGTTATATCCAGGAACAATTACCAAGGAAAAAAAGTAAAATGTTAGCTGGGGAGGGTGGAGTTCCTCTTTACTGTAATTCAGGTGATTAGGGTTAGCTACAGGTTAGTTAGGGATTAAGTAGGAACATATTTTTTTTAACTTGAAAGGTTTCTTTAACTGGCATCACATGCAGATCAAAGATCAATCCTTTGATCTCCTATGATTGGGTCAGAAAAAAATTACAACAAAACAATAATTATATTACTACACGGTGACTCTTCTTGACACTGCAGACGTTGTTCTGTTAGTGGCAGTATCCCAGCTCTACTCCTGCGTAAATTAAACAAGTCCTGGCTGTCAAAATGACAGCCAGGAAATGCTGGTACATGTGGGAGGAGAGCTGTGGGGGAGCAGGAGGGGCTGTGCTAGCCACACATTTCCAAAATATTTAGGTGAAGTTTTTTGGAGGATGTGTAGCATGCCCATTGTCCATTACTGGTTAAAACCCTTAAATCTGAACTCCATCTTTTGAAATACTTTACAGCTTGGCCTAAATAAATATCTCTCACTAACATGTGAGGGCACTGGATGTGCGGTATAAACTGTATGTACATACAGCATATGGCACTGTGTTCCAGGTTCTAGCCAAGACTTCCTGTCTCAAACCTGGAACACAGTTAAGTCCATCACAGTGGTGCTCAGCCATTCAGAGAAAGTGATGTATTATAGTAATGAATACAAAGCTTCCTCTGATTGGCTGAGTTAGGGGCTCTGAGGAAGAGGGTTCGCCCTGGAAATGCGTTAGCCGTGTGTATGATATCGTCTGGATCCCCTGCTGAGGTGGAGATAGACTGGTTCCTTTAAAGAAGGCTTTACTATCTACATGTCCTTTATATTGCTTCACTTGTGAGTATATTTTATGCTTTGTTAAATTTTAATAAACTGTCTTATGGTACTGCACTAGGTTGGTGCGCCCCCCTCTCTTTTTTGTATTTTTCTTCAGTTCTTTTTGGATTCCCATGGTCCTGAGGAGGGCAGCAAGACCACCAAGTGCTAAGGGAGCGTTACGCCCATAAAGAATTTATTTATGGTCATCATCCTCTGTCCCTGGTTGAGGTATCCGAGCGCAGGAGTTGTTTCTTTTTATTTTTTTCAAGAGTTAGAGGTTGTGACATCATCAGCCTGCCTCTCTGACCCAGTCAATCAGAGGAAGCTTTGTATTAATTGATAGAATACATTGCTTTCTTTAATGGCTGGGGTTGATTTACTAAAGGCAAATAGACTGTGCACTTTGCAAAGTGCAGTTTCTCCAGAGCTTAGTAAATGAAATGAAGCTCTGCTGACTTCCATCAACCAATCATGTGCAAGCAAAAATGCTGTTTTTTTCAATTGCAAAGTGCACAGTCTATTTGCCTTTACTAAATCAACCCCATTGAGTCCATTGAGGACAGAAAGAGAGAACAGCACAGCTGCTCTCGGACACAGCGCTGGCTGGGGACCAAGATCGAGTAAGTTCAGGTAAGTATTTGGGGAGGAGTGGAAAGCAGGGGGAGTTGCACCTAAAGGTTTTTTTACTTTAATGCAGAGAGCCTTTGGCCTTCACAACCACTTTAAACAGTCATTAGGTTCTATACTTTCAGTGGCTCTATGTGGTCCACTATGGATGGCTGCAGTGATTTACATGGAACTTACAGTATGATAAATTGGGTGAACGTTCTGGATTTGTAACAGTAGCAATACTGGATATCATTCAGTGCCAGAATAAACTCTGTAGAGGCCCCCTAGGCAGCTGGAACCTTGGGGCCACTCTTTCAGGTTTCTGAAGGTTTTTTTGTGCACGTGCTCTAGTGGGATAACATTGAACTATGTAGTGTGCACATCGGCCGCTAGATGAAGATGACCATTACTGCTCTACATTACACATACATAGGTTGCACCAATATATTTTACAAACTGGCAGCTGAAAGAAGATGATCTTTTAAGAGACAAACTGTAATGTAAACCTGGATTATGTACTTTATGTTGTTATTGGGTACTTTATATTAATACAGTATTTTCTCTATAGAGCCTTTCATGTAAAGTTTTTGTTTCCTTTAGTTGATTCATTTTTAAATCTTTTTTAGACAATTTGAGAAAGCATTATTGTGATTTTCTTTTAATAGCAAATCAATATTATTTTGATTCATTGTTGTGGGGCCCTTAAATGGCTTGGAGCCCATAGGCTAGTGCCTATTCTGCCTATTTGGTAATCCTGCACTGATACTAATGCACGTGTTGTCTGGAATTGCTCTGTAAAGATAACTAGTCACTTTGTAGTAGGTTACATGCTCAGAAACATTTTACTAGTTACTAGTAGGAAGGTTGCTGTGGATTTTTAAGTGGGAATTTGAAGAACGCTAAGATCTCCAACTTTAAGACCTCTTTCACACTGGGGCCACGGCTGCGTTAGTAGTAAAGTGCCGCTCATTTTAGCGGGGCTTTACCACTGTTTAAACAGCGATTTTTGGCTGCTAACCGGGCACTTTTAACCCCAAAGAAGGGGTTAAAAACTCCAGTGTTGCGACGCTTCCAAAGTGCTTTTCAGGTGCTTTTCAGTTGCTTCCGGAGCGCTGCCTATTCATTCCAATGGGCAAGGGCTTTTTGGGAGTGCTGTAAGCCACTTTTTTTCCTGTCCCGCAAGCACACCTCCCCAGTGTGAAAGCATTCGAGCCACACTCAGGATTACACTGTAAAAATCCTCCAATGTACTTACCCTGTCCCTGTGATCCCGCAATGTCCTCCTGTGGTGTCCTCCGGCCGGATCATCTGCCCGATGTATGTGGGTTTTCGGGCTCCGTTCCCTGCGAGCACCGCGACACATGGGGGCGGTGCCGGCGGGAAATTCAAAAAGTACAAAAACATAAACACACACACAATACATTGTAATCTGTAGATTACATTACTGTATCAGATCATTTCACCCCAGATTTGTCCCCAGTGCTTTGTCCAATGCCCTGCCTACACTTTTACTGTTCTTTCTGCCATTCTTCCTGCCTGGAATATTGAGAGTGTCCATGGCATCCAAAAAGCATCCCTCTATGTCAAAAGTGCTTTTGGACCAGCTAGAAAACAGCGATAGTGATTTAGAATCACTTGCAGAATGGAGCGATAGTGATTCATGGGGAAATTCGTCATCAGACACTGAAAGTGACAATAGCACCGATTCTGCGACTGAGCTCAGTGATGTGTGAACTTGGTGCTCTATTGACTGTGGTACAGATCATGCAGAGCCTCCAAGATTCCTATTTACTGGAGCACATGGTATGAAAGTAGACGGTGAAGACGACAACACTTGGCATACTTACAACTGTTTCTGACTTATGAGGATATTGAAAAAATAGTTACTAAGACAAACCGGTAACAATTAGCTACTGCGCATCAGAAGTTTCCAAGAAGCAGAAAGTGGGAACCAGTGACCAAAGATTATATTTGGAAATTTCTGGGCCTAATAATACTTCAGGGAGTGGTGGGGAAACCCCTGCAGAAGTGGTATTGGACAACTAATAAATTACTTGCCACTCCAATCTTTAGCACGGCCATGCCAGAGTACAGATTTTCCCTGATAATGAAATATTTACACTTCGAAAACAACAAAGAATTTAATGAAACTACTCATCCTGCACCAAAAATAAAGAAAATTTGGGAAGTATTTCAAATTATTCTAAAGAATTTCCAACAGAGCTATGTGCCAGAAAGAGATATCAGCATAGATGAAAGTCTAATGTCCTACAAGGGAAGGCTCAGCTGGGTACAATACATTGCATCAAAGCGAGCACAATTTGGCGTAAAATCCTTCATGCTATGCGAATCGTCAACTGGCTACATTAGGAATTCAATCTTATACACTGGAAAAGGAACAAAATTCAATACAAAATACAGCAACTATGGAATGGCAACATCTTCTGATCTTTCACTTATTGAGCCATTGCTAAACCAGAGCTATTGCGTAACAACCGACAACTTTTATGCAACTTTATGAGTTTCTTCTGCAAAATAAAACAGATGCCTATGGAACCGTTAGGGCTAACCGACACAACATGCCGCCAATGTATGGCAATAAGAAGCTGAAGAAATGGTTGCCTGGCAGAAAGGCAAAATGATGGCGCTGTGATGGCGTGACAAGAAAGATATGTGCCTAATGACTACAGTTCATAATACCTCCACTGTTATAGTACGCACGAAAGGTGGGAAAGACATCATGAAGCCACAAGTAGTGATTGACTACAATAACACCATGGGAGGTATCGACAGAGCAATGACATTCTACCCAGCAACCCAGCAATGGGGAAACAGTAAAAGAAGTACTACATGAAGATCTTCAGACATCTTCTTGAGCAATGCTTGTGGAATGCCTACATTCTGCTCAAAAAAAAGGGACAATCCTGTGATTCATTCTGACTTCATTTGGAAAGTTGCAGAACATATCTTTGTGAACCACCAAACACCATCAATGGCTATTAATGGAGCTGAACGTTGTGCTGTTGGCATTGTCATCCTGGAACGCCTGATTGGTCGTCACTTCATGGACTTCATCCCACCAACCGAGAAAAAGTCAGCACCTACAAGGATGTGCGTGGTTTGTTGCTCAAAGCGAGATGACAATGGAAAGAAAATCCGAAAGGAAACCAGGTTCCATTGTCCTGATTCTGACGTCGGACTTTGTGCAGTCCCGTTTTTCAAAATGTATCATACCCGGGATGTTTACTAAACCAATATGCAGTGTCTAGTATTACGGTGGCTAGTAATATTGCATCCTTGTTTGGACAAATATCAGTGTTGTTGGCTTGATTACATTATTGAATTAAATGTATTATTATTATATTATTCATTTTTGTAACTATTTATAATTTATTATATTATAATTTATGATTTTGTGTTTCAAACTTTATCATACCCGAGATGTCTACCAGGCTCTTGTTTGGACAGATTTAAGTGAGTTATTCCTAAAATATAAAACAACACATTTACATGCAAAACAATGTACTGCTTTGACATAATCAGACTGCCAGGGAGGGTAATAGGCGCAGTAGTGGGATGGAATGATCTGACAGTCAACTGTTTCAGCATTACAGCAGTTTCGGGACTATAAGTTTCTTGACCTTTTTTCAGAGCAATGCAAATCCAATGTAGGAAAGTTATCTTTGGAGCTACTTTTTCCAACTGGCTGTCGCTTAGTAGGGCATCCTTGATTGCTCAGCATCATCAGCAAAGAGGTTCTGTAATTTGTTGCTAAAAGTGGATAATTCCTTTAAAGTATATGTAAACCCAATCAATAAACTCTTATATAAGCTTTAACATGTCTATGTAAATTCAAAAGTAATTTTCAAGATTTTTAAATCTGTAGTTTTCATTAACTAATACCTAGTGAACCTGCCACGATGGAAAAAGTTGTGGCTGAAAAAAGTTTCAACAACAAAACACAACTAGAAAACCTCCATATGTACAATCCTATACCCACAAATGATCCAGAGGAAGGCAAAAAAAGCCCCAATAAAGCATGATCCAATTTGCTATAGCGGCGGAAAAAATATTTCTTCCTGATCCCCTCCAATCGGATATTCCCTAGATTAACTTTACCTATAAATATTAGTACCCAGTTATATCATCATGTGCATTTAGGAAATAATCCAGGCCTTTTTTAAACAATCAACTGAGCTGGCCCGAACCAACTCTGGAGGGAGTCTATTCCACATTTTCACAGCTCTTACTGTGAAGAAACTTTTCTGTAAAGACGTAAAGAGTGCCCCCTTGTCCTTTGTGATGACTTTAACCACTTCAGCCCCGGGAGGATTTACCCCCTTCCTGACCAGAGCACTTTTTGTGATTCTGCACTGCGTTGCTTTAACTGACAATTGCGCAATTGTGCGACGTTGTACCCAAACAAAATTGATGTCCTTTTTTTCTCACAAATAGAGTTTCTTTTGGTGGTATTTGATCACCTCTGCGGTTTTTATTTTTTGCGCTATAAACAAAAAAAGAGTGACAATTTTGAAAAAAGAGTATTTTTTACTTTTTGCCTTAATAAATATCCCCCAAAAAATATATATATAAAAAAAAAATATTTATCAGTTTAGGCCGATATATATATTTTCTTCTACATATTTTGGTCCAAAAAAACTCACAATCGGCGTATATTGATTTGCACAAACGTTATTGAATCTACAAACTATAGGATTTGATTTATGGCGTTTTTTTTTTTTTTTTTACCAGTAATAGCGGCAATCTGGAATTTTATCAGGACTGCGATATTGCAGCAGACATGTTGGACATTTTTGACACTTTTTTGGGACCAATGACATTTATACAGCGATCAGAGCTAAAAATAGCCACTGATTACTGTATTAATGTCATTGGCAGGGAAGGGGTTAACACTAAGGGGGCAGTGAAGGGGTTAAGTGTGTTCCCTCATTGTGTTCTAATTGTGTGGGGGCTGGGCTGGCAGGGACATAACAGATCTAACTGATTCTGATTACAGGGATCAGTAGATCTGTCATGTCCCCCCTCACAGAACGGGGAACCTCAGTGTTTACATTGGCGGTTCCCCGTTCTGCCTCTCTCTTAGGCGATCATGGGTCGCCGGCGGAAATCAAGTCCTCCCGACCCGCAGGCACACCCACGCAGCGTGCGGCAGGCATGAGAGCGTGCGGCCAGCGGCTGTGAGTGCGCGCGGGGAGCGCGCAAAGGGGCGGAAGTCCATGGACGTCTCCCCGGCAATTCAGGTCCGCGCTGTAGTCTTTCGGCTATAGCGCAGATTTGTAGTAGTTAAAGTGAATAACTCAACACCAAGTTCACTATATGGACCACCTATGATTTTGTACATGTTGATCATATCCCCCCTTAATCTCCTCTTCTCAAGAGAGAATAAATTCAGTTCCTCTAATATTTCCTCATAGCTGAGCTCCTCCATGCTTCTTATTAGTTTGGTTGCCCTTCTCTGCACTCTCTCCAGTACCCTGATATCCTTTTTGTGAACTGATGCCAAAATTGATCTGCATATTCCAAATGAAGTCTTACTAATGATTTGTACAGGATCAAAAATTATGTCTTTTTCTATGCAGTCCATACTTCTCTTAAAAGGATTTTGCTCCCTTTGGAAACTGCAGCTTGGCATCGCTTGCCATTATTAAGCTTATGATCTACCAGAAGGTGAACATGAGTATTTTACAAAAAAGTAATTGCATTTGTTTATTATACATAGTACTTTAAAGCCCATCTCTGGGCAAAAAAGAAGTTTTCCCATGCAGTGGGGCTGTGCCTGCACTACAGGGGTCAAACTGCTTGATTTGTTTAGGGGCGAGGAGAAAACTTATACTCACTCGGTCCTTCATTCTATTCAAAAGCGTTGCTTCCCCCATGGTCCAGTGGTGGATTGTACCTGGCCTATGGAGCGCTTGATGACGTCAGGAACAGTCCACAACTCAAGACCGCTGGAGAACGGGGATGCTGAACCAATCTTGTGCTGGGAGGATTGGAGGATTAGGTAAGTACATCTCCTTTCTCCTCACCCCTAGACAAAAATGAACAGTTAACCCATGCAGTGTGGTCACAGCCCTACTGTATAGGATTTTTTTTTATTACACGGATACAGGTTTTAAATTAGAACTTGAGATCAGAAATAAAGGTTTACAAACAGGGAGGTTTTTTATTGCAGAAGAGATACACTAAGATATTCTTACCTGCCTGTTAGCAATCTACATTGAGCTGCCCATGCATGAACATTGCATGGATATTACATGTTTCTGGCTTGGCCAATTAAGATAAAAAAATTTGGTACCGTCAGAAGAATGGGCTAAGATAATGGCATTCAGTGAGGGACATCACGGATGTTGCATCCCTAGAGAGGAGGTGAGTATAGTTCTGCCTTAATACCATTCAGTTAGGCTTTATATCTACTTTAACTACTTGAGCTACAGAAGATTTTACCCCCTTTACGACCAATACATTTTTTGCTATTTAGCACTGTGCTACTATAACTGGTAATTACGCGGTCATGCAGCGCCATACCCAAATGAAATATATATCTTTTTTTCACACAAAAGAAGTTTTCTTTTGGTGGTATTTGATCGCCTCTGGGATTTTTTATGTTTTGTGATATAAATGAAAAAAGAGAAGATTTTGAAAAAAAAAATATTTTTTTTTACTTTATGCTATAAAACATATTCAACACAAATTAAAAAAAAATCATAACTTTTGGCCAAAATGCATTCTGCTACATATATTTGATAAAAATCCCAATAAGTGAATATTGATTGGTTTGTGTGAAAGTTATAGTGTCTACAAACTATGGTATCCAAACTACAGAACAGAATACCACTCAGGTGCGGTATGTAATGGATTACATTAGGTTACAGTTCACACCTAGCAGTGCTTAGTCATAACTATGGTATACAGTATAAACTGTAATTTCTTTTTTTATACTACTAATGGCGAAGATTAGCAACTTATAATGGGACTGCGATAGTGCAGCGGGCACTAACTGATGCTGGGGGGAGCTAATAACTGCCACTGAAATCACCAGAGACACTAATACAGTGATCAGTGATAATACTATACAGTGTCACTGTGCTAATAACACTGGCTGGGAAGGGATTAACATCTAGGGAAACCAAGGCGTTAAATGTGTGCCTAACTATGTGTAATGTGTGCTGTTTTTACTAAGAGATCTCTCAGTTTTTCATCCCTGATTCACAGGCATGAGATCATTCCCTCTGTACAGGGCTCTGTGTTGATTGTCAACACAGAGCTCTGAGCTGCGATTGTACACAGCCAATCAGCAGGTCCCAGCCATGAATTATTGGCCAGGACTTGCTGACAGGCTTCCAGCCAGGGGGGTGCGCATGCTCGTGCCCTGAACCTGGAAGCAGGCAGCGACGTACAGGTACATTGCTTTGCCTGTGTGGACTACTTGTCTGCAATACATTGTGGTAGGCAACCACTTGCCAACCGGCCATAGTACATATACTGCGGAAGGTCGGCTCTATTGCCGTACATCATTTCATGTAATAGCCACCGGGGGCGCATGCTGATTGGCAACAGTGGAAGCCAATCAGCGGGTCCAGCTGACGCAATGTCCGCCAGCCATCCGCGATCACTCTGCAGAGAGACAGGATGATGGTCCACCGATGTAAACAAGGCAGACCGCCATGCTGTCAGGCATGGACACTATGATCATGTGTTCCTGCTAATCAGAAACACGGATCACTGTGTCCATGCAGTGAGCGCACCCCCCTCTCACAGTAAGAAAGCACTCCCAGGGAACACACTTAACACTTTGATCACCCCTGATGTTAACCCCTTCCCTGCCAGTGTCATTTATATATTGTCAGTGCATATTTTTAGCACTGATCACTGTAATAATGTCACTGGTTCCCAAAAAATTGTAAAAAATGTCAGCTAGGTGTCCGATCTGTCCGCCGCAAGGTCACAGTCCCACTAAAAAATTGCTGATCGTTGCCATTACTAGTAAAAAAAAATGCCATAAATTTATCCCATAGTTTGTAGATGCTATAACTTTTGTGCAAACCAATCAATATACGATTTTTTTTGCCAAAAATATGTAGAAGAATACATATTGGCCTAAATTGATGAAGAAATTTGATTTGTTTTAAATTTTTTTATTGGGTATGTTGGGTACCACATTGCATGACCGTGCAATTGTCACTTAAAATAACACAGTGCCGTATCGCAAAAAATAGTCTGCTCATTAAGGGGGTAAAACCTTCCGGGGCTGAAGTGGTTAAAGAACAATGCCAAGAAAATTAACAAAATTTGATGCTGCATTTGCAGTTCATTGATTACATTTTGCTACAGCTGAGGATCTTAATAGGCAATTTTCATTTCATACCCTAAACGTGTCATTTCTCTGTATGCTAGACAACTGTGCACCACTTGGGCCTAAGAACGTCTTTTAACCGAAGTGGCTCACAAACAGGAGCTCAAGGGACAAGATTAATGTGCTGCTGTTCTGTTGTTGGCTTTGTACTTTACTTGATGGGTGATAAAACAAAGCTCTATTCAGTTCTATTAAGGAGAAATAACAGAAGCGTTTTCTGTACTCTGGGACAGAGCACTAAAACATCCTATTACCTGTAAGAATGTCTTAACAATACTGCCATAAGATATGGTGCAACCTGGGCTGCTGGTTATCTGGCATTATTGCACTTTATAGGGTCTATTTATAAAGCAGTGAATTGTGACTTTCTCTGGTGGAGAATCAATCCCTGCCATTTAAAACACATGGTCCTTAACCACTTCAGCCCCGAAAGGATTTCACCCTTTAGGACCAGAGCACTTTTTGCCATTCGGCACTGCGTCGCTGCGGTCGTGCGATGTTGTACCCAAACAAAATTTGCGTCCTTTTTTTCCCACAAATAGAGCTTTCTTTTGGTGGTTTTGATCACCTCTGCTATAAACAAAAGAAAGCGACAATTTTGCAAAAAAAAACAACAATTTTTCTTACTTTTTGCTAAAATACAAATGCAAAAAAAATATAAACAAACATTTTTTTTCATCAGTTTTGGCCGATTTATATTCTTCCTCATATTTTTGGTAAAACAAATCGCAATCGGCGTTTATTGATTGGTTTGCGCAAAAGTTGCCGCGTTTGCGAATGATGAGAATTAATTTCTGGGGTTTTTATTTTTTAAATTTTTTTTTAATAGTAATGGCGGCGATCTGCGCTTTTTATCGGTACTGGGATATTGCAGTGGACATGTCGGACCAATCGGACACTTTTTGGGAACATTGGCATTTATACAGCGATCAGTGCTATTAAAATGCACTGATTACTGTGTAAAAGCCATTGGCAGTGAAGGGGTTAACCTGGAGGGGCGCTCTAAGGGTTAACTGTGTTCCCTCAGTGTGTTATAACTGTATGGGGGCTGGACTGGCAGGGAGAGGGGAGTGATCATGGCCTCCATATACAGGAAGCCTGTGATCACGGCCCTTCCCCCTCTGTCAGAACGGAGATCCGTGTTTACTGGGGGGGGCCATAGCGGGTAGCCGACGGAGATCGAGTCCGCCCTACCCGCTCCCTGGCCCCCCCGGAACACATTGAACGCGCTTCTGGCGGCGCATGCGTGCTCACAATACTAGTTATCGTGGCCGCTGCCAGGTGACAGCGGTTTGCGATAACGAGACACTTCGTCGCTGTCATGCTGCGGCAAGTGGTTAAATATTCTCCACCAAAGAATGTCTGGAGAAACTCACAAAAGCTGCTTTATAAATAGACCCCTATGTGTATAAGCACTGTACACGTTCAAATTTTTTTTTGTTGTTTTAACTGGCTATTAGTCTAGCTATATTCCCTGTGTCATTTGCCTTGCCTAGTAATGATGGGCTCACATGTTGTGGCTGCTGTTTTTTGTGTCATGGCTGACTGATTTCCTATGTTCATGTATTGCTGCAGCAAGCCTGTCCCTATTTGCTAGAGGGAAAGGCAACTGTTTGTTCTGGGTCAGCCAATGCATGTCTCCCTATTTTCTCTAGGTTGCATCAAACTTTCAGAGTGCAAATAATTAGTGTTGAGCGAACCCGGACTGTAACGTTCGGGTCCGTACCGAACTTTCGGGTGTCCGTGGCACGGACCCGGACCCGGACATTTCAAAAATCGTTCGGGTTCGGTCCGGGGCTCTGCTATTTTACTCCACGTGTTGAGAAGCTGCAGGGCAGCCAATCAACAAGTGTTTCACTGGTTTGCCCTTAGAAGCCATCACAGCCATGCCTACTAATGGCATTGCTGTGATTGGCCAGTGCATCATGTGACCCAGCCTCTTTATAAGCTGGAGTCACAGTGCTGCAGTCACATGCTCCTTGGGTTAGTGTAGGGAAAGGTAGCTGACTGCGTGAGGGACAGATTTGAGACATTTTAAGACCTGATCCTGCATCCTGAGATAGATTACTTTACTACTGCTGTCTGTGCTGTTGCTCTGAGGACAGATAGCAGAAATTAGAGATTTCAAATACCGCTGCTT
>BLSH010502991.1:1275768-1299394 GCA_018402905.1 Glandirana rugosa
GTGACTGTTTAGGAGTAAGACGGACAGAGCCCCCGCTAACGCCCACCAGCTGCCTGTAGGACAGACGGGATCGACGACTAACCGAGGGGGCGATCGGTCACTCGCACTAGAAAATCTCGGGTAAGCGTAGTAAACACAACTCGTTCCGGAACTTTTTGATAAGTATGGGGCACGGTAAAAGGTTTAAAACAGTACAATGTTGGTTTTTGCATTTACATAAAATAACCCTAAAATACACTATCTGGTTGTGATCACAACTCGCTTGGGCCTGACATTGCAAGCCCAGGCATGGCTTGAAATCCCACGAACCCGAACGATTTTTGAAATGTCCGGGTCCGGGTCCGTGCCACGGACACCCTAAAGTTCGGTACGGACCCGAACGTTACAGTCCGGGTTCGCTCAACACTAGTGTTGGTCTATCACATAAAATCCCAATAAAATACATTTACGTTTTTGGTTGTAACATGACAAAATTTGGAAAATGGCACGGGGTATGAATAGTTTTTCAAGGCCTTGCTCAACACAAATGATGCGAATGGGCTCTAAAAGATCACGCTCACTGGCTAGCGGGGGAGCCAATCAGCAGCTAGGGCAGACAGGATGTCCGTCGACCACCCGCAATCGCCCCCGAGACAGGCAGAATGAGGATTTGTCAGTGTAAACAAAACAGATCCCTGTTCTTACAGGGGAGTTGAGACAGATTGTCTGTTCCCAGTGATAGGGAACAAAGATCTTTCTTCTTCCCCAGTCAGCCCAGTCTCAATACAGTTAGACACAACACAGAAGGAACATATTTAAACCTTTGATCACCCCTAGTGTTAACTCCTTCCCTGCCAGTAGCATTTACACAGTAATCAGTGGCTATTTTTAGCACTGAGCGCTGTATAAATATCACTGGTCCCAAAAGTGTCCGATTTGGCCACCGCAGTGTCGCAGTCCCGATAAAAATCGCAAATCGCCGCCATTACTAGTAAAATAAAAAATAAATAAATAAAAATGCCATAAATCTATTCCTATAGTTTGTAGACGCTATAGCTTTTGCGCAAACCAATCAATATATACGCTTATTGCGATTTATTTTATTTTTTTTAACCACTTCAGCCCCGGAAGGATTTCACACTTTAGGACCAGAGCACTTTTTGCGATTCGGCATTGCGTCGCTTTAACTGACAATTGCGCTGTCGTGTGGCGTTGTACCCAAACAAAACTTGCGTCCTTTTTTTCCCACAAATAGAGCTTTCGTTTGGTGGTATTTGATCCCCTCTACATCATTTCTGATCGCCGCTATAAACAAAAGAAGAGTGACAATTTTGCAAAAAATCCCAAATTTCTTACTTTTTGCTAAAATACAAATAAAAAAAAAATATAAAAAATGTTTTTTTTCATCGGTTTTGGCCGATTTATATTCTTCCTCATATTTTTGGTAAAAAAAATCGCAATCTGCGTTTATTGATTGGTTTGCGCAAAAGTTGCCGCGTTTATGGATGATTTCTGGGGTTTTTAATTTTTTTTTTATTTTTTACTAGTAATGGCGGCGATCTGTGATTTTTAGCGGTACTGCGATATTGCAGCGGACATGTCGGACACTTTTGACACTTTTTTGGGACCATTGGCATTTATACAGCGATCAGTGCTATAAAAATGCACTGATTACTGTGTAAATGCCATTGGCAGTGAAGGGGTTAACCTGCAGGGGGCGCTCTAAGGGTTAACTGTGTTCCCTGGGCGTGTTCTAACTGTGTGTGGACTGCCCTGACTGGGAAAAGGGGATGATCACAGCTTCCATGTAGAGGAAGGCTGTGATCATCGCCCTTCCCCCTCTATGAGAACGGAGGTCCGTGTTCACATACACGGACCACCGTTCTCTCGCTGCGGGGGGAGCCATCGCGGGTAGCCGGCGGAGATCGAGTCCGCCCTTCCCGCTCCCTGGCCCCCCCGAACACAGTGAGCGCACGAGCGCGCCTCTGGCGGCGCGCGCTCACAATATTAGTTATCGCGGCCGCCGTCAGGTGAAGGCGGTTTGCGATAACGATAACGTCACGCTGCGGCGGGCGGTCGGCAAGTGGTTAACCAAAAATATGTAGAAGAATACATATTGGCCTTAACTGAGGAAGAAATTCGTTTTTTTACATTTTTTTTTGGGATATGTATTATAGCAAAAAGTAAAAAATATTGCTTTTTTTTTTAAATTGTCACTCTTTTTTTGTTTATAGCGCAAAAAAATAAAAACCGCAGAGGTGATCAAATACCACCAAAAGAAAGCTCTATTTGTGTGAAAAAAAGGACATCAATTTTGTTTGGGTACAACGTCGCACAACCGCGCAATTGTCAGTTAAAGCGATGCAGTGCCGTATCGCAAAAAGTTCTCTGGTCAGGAAAGGGGTAAATCCTTCCGGGGCTGAAGTGGTTAATCAAATGTTCTCAACACTTTATATTGGATGAATTTGTACTAGCTCCTTAAATGTAGAAATGTTATTAGCAGTGATTAATTTATTCTTCTTCAGGAAACACTTCACGAATCAAGGTGTCAGACCTCTTAATTAAGAATGTTCTAGATCAAACACTTTGCTAAAACTAATTGCTTGCATTAACCAACAACCACCAATCAGAAATGAGGTTTCTCTGATGAAGAGTGGTCACAATGACAGCAAATGGGGTGGGTGCTGAGGGTTAATGCACACTATTGCTCTTTGAACAGTGATATTACAGCCAAGTAAGCATTTCATATCTGTACTTTGTTTTGCTGATGCGTAACTTTTACAGGAGACCACAAACTTGTTCTGCTATACTTTACTATTCTGTAAAAAAAAAGTTGAAACCCCATAGATTTCAGTGTTCTCGCGGCAGGTAACCAGCTCAGCAGATGTGCAGCTGCCACGATCTTGGCCTCACTGTGTGTTTGCCTTGGTAGAGGTGCCTATACAGCATAAATACTAAAAAAAGAATCCTATAAATCATTCCTGAAGATGAAGATACTCATTTGCACTCAATGTCATCAGGAAACGTTACTGAGATCCTCGACTCCTGTTATTTGCTCTTAACCACAAAATAAATCATCTCCTTCACTGTTCCCTGCAAGGTATCATGTAGAAATCATTCATATTTGGAGTCTTTCCTTGGACTGTTGGATCCTACAGATTTAATGTTCTAGGTGTTAGACCTTTTAATAGCATCATGGGCCCCTGGGCAAAGTAATGCACTGGTGCCCCTACCAGCCCGCCCCAATTTACACACCTACTCTCAAGAATTAAAGTATAAATAGCTGATATAATTAAACATATATTATTAGTACTTTCAAAAAAAAAAGGGGGGGGGGGTGAGGGCACAATACTGTGACCAGGTCGGCACAGTACAGGCTCTGGGACGCTGCCATCCAGGGACAGCTTAGTAAGAACCGTAACTGTCACAGCAAATCCAGTATGCAAATATGGTGTAGTGTAGGATTATCATGGGTCCCCCATGCAGTTGGGGCCCCTGGGCAGTGCCCAGGGGTGCCCATGCATTAAGATGGCCCTGGTTACTATTTATCTAGAGAATGAGTCTCAAAGGTGTCAGAGAGGACAAAGCTTGTACAGAGCTTTTGGGTTTCATCTTTAGATTTCTCACATTCTACAGAAAGTGCCTGATAGAATGTGATTGGATGCTAAGGGCAATGTATTTATTGTGCACAATATGTATGGGACCAACAAAACATGGGAATAAAATGTGCCATATATATAGCATTTGCACATCTTTATATTAGATTTGAAACACTGGCCTAGATGATCAAAATGGCAATAATTTAAGATCCTTGAAATTGGTGTGCACTATAGTATTAATATAAACAACCTCTTGTTGGGATAGATTAAAGTATGAAGTATGGATCACAGGAGTGCAGTTAGTTCTGCACTCCTGTGACCCACTTTCAGCCGACAGTGGACTAAAGTCTTCTGTAGACTGACGTCGCATTTTAATGTTGGGATTCACTCAGATGTAGGAACCGGCAGCTGGTTCAGCCTCTCCAGCCGCTCCTGTCTTCTTCTTAGCCCAGTGCTCCAGTGAGCGCTGGAGGGGCAGAGTGAAGAGCCGGTGACTGGCAGTGAGGGACAAATGCAGCATTGGATCGATTAAAAGTTTTTTTTGTCCAAACCCCATACTTCTTTTTTCTCTCTTCTCATTATATATGTTTTTTTACCAGATACCTTAGAGAATAAAATGGCGATTGTTGCACTTTATGTCACACGGTATTTGTGCAGCAATTTTTTTTAACTCAATTTTTTTGAACAAAATACTCTTTAATGCATTCTAATGCAATGTATAATCCATTTTTTTGTAAAATGTAAAAGATGATGTTATGCTAAGTAAATATTGTAGATACCTAATATTTAACGCTTTAAAATTGTGCACGCTTGTGGAATGACGCCAAACTACGGTACTTAAAAATCTCCATAGACTACACTTTAAAAAATTTTACAGGTTACCACTTTAGAGTTACAGAGGAGATTTAGCACTAGAATCATTACTCTTCCTCTAATAGTAAATAAACACAAATCTACTGCGCTATGTAGATAAAAAAATGACAAAATTATAGCTGCAAGCACAATATTGCTGGATAACAACATAAGAATAAAAGGTAGTAGTAATTAATTTGTTGTGCAATTTTTGTAGGAATAGATAATTGTGTATATAGGAATTTAATTCCCTGATTGATGGTCAAAGTAAATATGTGTTTTTTTTTATTATAGAGGTTCCTCCCTGTCATATAAGTGGACTTCTAGTTTTTATTTGCACTCTCCGTGCCTTTCCTTTATTGGGAGTGGCCTGTGCTTCAGTTTCGTTCTTTGGAGCGCAATTAAGAGCTGCTGGTTTTTGGAAGCCATCCCGTATATATATCACTGTATCTTCTGTTTAGCCATGCCCTTGATGACATAAGTTAACGACGAAATGCGTAGGGTTGAGTTGGAGCTGTGTGACGCAGTTGCATGGTGGGACGCGGCGGCCATTTTGTGGGTTTGAAGCGCCAGACATTTTTATTGAGAGATGCAAATTTTACTCATTCAGAATGTGAGTGTTACTCTTTTTTGGTTTTTAATAATAAATAAAGTTGGGATTTCTACACTATGAGAAGTGTCTCTTCTTTCTTTATTTGAGACCTTTGAAGCTGTGGTAGGGACATCTAAGAGAGCCCTAGAGGTGGATTGATGCTGTTGGAGCTAATATTGGATTATCATCTACTGTGCATTTGATCCTTGTTGTGAGGATCCATGTCGGAGGGTAAACGGCAGTGTGATCGGGTGTTGGTGATAGTCTCTTCATGCCCGTGATATGCACGTGCACTACTGCATTAATACCTTCCCTGGATGGGTTAATGGACTGTTATTATGGACGTTACACTAATTTTAGATTATTTATTTTAGAGCTGTGCTACTACTACCCTTTCTTCCTCTAATGTTTGCGGTGATACCTCATATGTGTGGTGTGAACACTATTTACACATGGGGCATGATCCTACCTATGCGTACCCTTCTTTTTTTTTTACAGTGTCCCTTTTCATTTTTTTTATCATATTTATTCCTATAAATAAATAAGGCATGACACACCCTCTTTATGGCGAGATATGGGGTCTATAAGACTCCAGATATCTCCTCTACCCTGAAAAGCATGAAAACATTGATCTCTGCTTTCTAGGGACAAAAATGGCAATGTTTACATCTGCCAGAGCCAGAAGTGATGTCATGATGTCACTTCCAGCCTCCTGTGGGCATAGAGATGGCGAGGGACCACCTGGTCCTTGGCCAGCTCTGAATTAACCCGGCACCACCGCTGGATCAAATGTCCGGCTTTTCAATCGCACGGGAGAGCTTGCAGAGGCATCGATGGGCGGCGGGAGGTCATACACTCCCACTGCCTGTAAAAGCAATCCAGGGGATAAAAAGCTGCTATGATGGCTTTTACATTGTAGAGAATTGCTGGCTAAAAAAAAAGATATCTGGATGATGCCTGTAGCTACAGACATCATCCAGATATCTCCACTCAAAGTGCACAATGTCGTATGACGCCATTAGGGCGGGAAGTAGTTAAAGCTGAAGTCTAGGAAACTTGAAAATCCTTCCTTACAGTGGGGCTGAACCCATACTCCAAAGGTTAACTACTCATTTAGGCAGGGGCGTATCATGAAATTAATGGGCCCGTGTGCAAGCCCACACCACACCGATCATCCCCGGCTGTCAACCAGGGAGAGATCATCCATGGGTGCAGTGTGGGTCAGAGCACAGTGGGCCCCCCCCACCCCTCAGGGCCCGTGTTCAGTGAACACCCTGCACCTATGGATGATACACCACTGCCTTTAGGTCTAAAGGGCATTAAAACTTAATTGTACTTATCCAATCCTCCACTCTCCCGTGCTGCTAGAGCGTTTCCCTCAGTGTCCTCTCTCCCATGCACCAGCAGTCTATAGTCCTGATGTAATCAAGAAGTATGCAAGGAAGAGAATCTTGCATTGGATATGAGGATGCTGAAGGAGAGCCCACTGCCTGAGCTTATGGAGTACTGTTCGCCAGGGAAGCAGAGGATCAGGTGAGTAAAAGTGCTTTTATACTCCCCTGGACCAAACAAGTAGTATAGAATTGTCATATTTATTGGAGCTGAGCTTTAAAGGTGAAGCTTGAGGTCATAAAAAAATAAACATACTTTATGTACTCAGTCAAGTAACCAGAGGTAACCGCCCACAGTCTCTGCTCAGCGCTTCAGGATGCACAGATTCGTAGCAGCGCTAAATGTCCCAGCTGTCGCGGTGGCCCATTAAGGGTTAACATTGGGATGCCAGTAAAGTTCATGTGTGTGTAAAGGCAGGCGTAAAGATACTTATGGTAATATAGTGTGTTTTCCTATAACGAAAAAAAATGTTTGGCTTTACTTTGATAAATAGTAACAGAAGAGCTAAAAATTTTTACCTTGCATAGAGAAATTGTAGTTCTATATTTTAGTCACGTGTCCACAAGCTTAGGTAATTAGTCAGTTGATATCTATTGAAGAAGAGGATTAGGCAGTCTAAGCTCTAATCCTACCTTTGGCTGAGATCACATGGCTAGGTGCCTAGGCCATCAGACAGCTGTGAGGGGATCTCAGAGCAGCATCTTCCATGGGAAAAGCATTTAGCCCCTTTATTGTTCTGTATGTATCCATCTTATCAACACAGTTAAAGTGTATCTAAAGTTTACATTTTTTTTAGTCTTTGATAGAGTAGAGAATGGTTATCACCGTCAGTTCTTTTTCACTAGAACAGGAATTCAGGGGAAGTATTCCAATGGAAACACTAAATAATGATTTGAGCTTTAGATATAATTTAATAAAACAGTTAACAGAGTATTGTACCACTTTAATTAGGACTTTTTCTGCAAAACTGAAAACTTTGTTCCAGGTGGCACCATCTAATGGTGGTGCATGAGAGGTTTCATACCTTGCTCTTTAAAGGATACATCCACCTTTTGGAGCATGTTACACATTACACCCATATTTAGGGTGACCAGACAACAAATAGGGGGTGCCGCTCAAAGCTCCAGCCGGGTCCTCTCCTGTAGTACTAGGAGTGCTGGCAAAGAGAAAGCTCATCACAGTTCCAATGATACAACAGACAAAAAAGATCCTATGCGCCGCGCATCACTGCAAGACCCTATGAATATGTGAAATGACAGCCTCAGCCTGGTCTCCAGCTAAGCCATGCCCCCAGTGTGTTTCACTCTGCCCCCAGAGCTTAATCGTGGGAAATCATGATTAAGCTCTGTGGGCGGAGTGAAACATGTTGGGGGCGTGGCTTGGCTGGATCCCAGGCTGAGGCTGTCATTTCACATCTCCACAGGGTCTTGCAGTGATGTGCGGCCCATAGGACCTTTTTGTCTTCTGTGTCTTACATGTAACATGCTCCAGCTCCTGCCCCCCCATACCCTCCCTTTCACCATGACCGTGGGCAGGGTTTCTTCTCCACCACTGTCACATTTAAACATTGGCAGAGCATTATACCTGCAATCTACTGATCGCAGGTGCAATGCTCTGCAGGCTTTAAATTAAAAATGCAAATTTTTTTTCCTGTAAACATATATGATTTTATTGGGGTTTTTTTTCAAAAAGTTGAACTTAACCTTTAAACCTGTGAACACCGGTCAAACTGCACAGTAACACAGTCTCTACAGTGTTCCACTCTTATCCTTAAAGTCTAGAGAAGCCAATAAAGTCAGAGTCATAGGAATGGAGAGGTTGGAGATATTACAGATACAGCTTCTATATTTAATGTGTTAAAACTGGGGATCAATCTTCATTGGGGTCTACAATTTTTTACATTTTCCAATTGTATCCGAACCACATGCAGTCTTTTTTTTTTTTCTTTAAATTAGGCATTAGCATGTTCTCCCTGTGTTTGCATGGGTTACCTCCAGGTGCTCTGGTTTCTCCCACATTCCAAAGATATGCTGGTAGGTTAATTATCTCATGTGTAAATTGAGCATAATATGTGTGTACAAAGTGCTATGCACATGTGTTATCACATTCTTTTTTTTTAATAGGTTTTTATTAAAGGTAAATTTCCAAACAGAAAATGTACAGCCCATTAGGCGAGCATTGGCATATGCAATGCAAAGCAGTAAACTTTTTATTAAAAAGGGGTAGAAAAGAAAGGGGGGTATGGGGGAATTAGGTAGGATGTTATCACATTCTGCATGCCATTCCCAAGACAAATAATTAGGGGGGTACTTTGGAGAGGGGTTGGGGAATTATAAAAACAGTTTTTACCCTTTCCCACTTCATTTTTTGCCTCACCATCTACTTTACCCATACCCTTACACCACCCCCCCTTAACCCCCCCACTACATTTCTCCAAAATCAGTGTTGATAGGCTTTTTTTTTATGCTACAATCAAAGCGATTCTTAAACTAATCACAGCCTTCACACAATTAACCTTGGTAAAAGCTTACATTTATCATATGAGTTTATTGTTAACCCTCCTCTTTGATTGGATTTTGTTTACTAATGATTCTCGAGACTAGTAAAATCTTCTTAATATTCTGTTCACTTTGCAAATTATTTAATAATTTGTTTCTTTCTCATCATGGTTATTATTAGAATTGACCGCATTTGGCAACAGTGTATACCTACTGTAACAGTTTATGTGTACCTTTATAATTTGCTTATTCAATAAAACTTTATGAAACAAAAAATCTACATCATGCAAAAAAAATTGTCAAGAAAATTCTATGGAAAAGGCGTTCAAAGCAAATCAGAGATGGGGGTTGATTTACTAAAACTGGAGAGTGCAAAATCTGGTGCAGCTGTGCATGGTAGCCAATCAGCTTCAGTGGCAGCCTGTCCATTAGGGGCGCGCAGCACCCCCCCCCCCATCCATGCGTACGGCCCCCTAATCTACATGCAGGGTGCCGGATGCAGGAATTCCAATGGGGTGGTGTTTTTTTTTGAAGCACGTGATTAGAGCCAGAGGCACTAATAGGCTTAAAAAAGGGTGGGCTCGGGGCGCAGAGCACTGTGCTCAGAGCCCACCCAGTTGTGTAACAATAGTGAATGAATATTCACTATTGTCACACTGATCCTCCTGCCGGCCAATCAGGAAGTGGGTCTTGAGACCCGTCACCTGATTGGCTGAAAGGACAGGAGATCCTATTGGACGCCTAGGAGGGAGGAGACGCGATGGAAGCCATCGCCCGTAGCCCGTAGGAGTGCTGCTTGCCCGCAACCTAGATGGGGTAAATGCGGGGCTAGATGACCCGACCAACAGCGGAGGTGGGGGAGCAGCCTGCAGACTGGGGGGGGGGGTCGTTTTTGCCGACCCCACCCCAAAATAAATACCAGCTGACCACTGATCAGCTTCTAACTTCAGCTTGTTCAATTAAGGTTTGACAAAAAAAACAAACTAGAGACTTATTGGTTTCTATGCAAAGCGGTACCAAATTTTGCACTCTTCAGTTTTAGTAAATCAACCCCATGGTATCCAGAGAGCTTGCCCATAGAAATGCCAAGAGTGAACTGAACAGATATATACAGTATCTCACAAAAGTGTGTACACTCCTCACATTTTCGTAAATATTTTCTTATATCTTTTCATATGACACTTTGCTACAATGTAAAGTAGTGAGTGTACAGCTTGTATAACAATGTAAATTTGCTGTCCTCTCAAAATAACTCAACACACAGCCGTTAATGTCTAAACTGCTGGCAGCAAAAGTGAGTACACCCCTAAGTGTAAATGTCCAAATTGGACCAATTAGCCATTTTCCCTCCCCAGTGTCATGTAACTCATTAGTGTTGCAAGGTCTCAGGTGTGAAAGGGGAGCAGGTGTGTTAAATTTGGTGTTATCGCTCTCACTCTTTCATACTGGTCACTGGAAGTTCAACATGGCACCTCATGGTAATGAACTCTAAAGAACACTATCTCTACATAAAGACGACCTAGGCTATAAGAAGATTGCCAAGACCCTGAAATAGAGCTGCAGCATGGTGGCCAAGACCATACAGTGGTTTAACAGGACAGGTTCCACTCAGAACAGGCCTCACCATGGTCGACCAAAGAAGTTGAGTACACATGCTCAGCATCATATCTAGAGGTTGTCTTTGGAAAATAGACATATGAGTGCTGCCAGCATTGTTGCAGAGGTTGAAGGGGTGGGGGGTCAGCCTGTCAGTGCTCAGACCATACGCCGCACACTGCATCAAATTGGTCTGCATTGCTGTCATTCCAGAAGAAAGCCTCTTCTAAAGATGATGCACGAGAAAGCCCACAAACAGTTTGCTGAAGGCAAGCAGACTAAGGACATGGATTACTGGAACCATGTCCTGTGGTCTGATGAAACCAAGATAAACTTATTTGGTTCAGATGGTGTCAAGTGTTTGAAGGTGGGAATGTCATGGTCTGGGGTTGCATGAGTGCTGCCGGCACTGGGGAGCTACAGTTCATTGAGGGAACCATTAATGCCAACATGTACTGTGACATACTGAAGCAGAGCATGATCCCCTCCCTTTAGAGACTGGGCCGCAGGGCAGTATTCCAACATGATAACGACCCCAAACACACTGCCAAGACAACCACTGCCTTGCTAAAGAAGCTGAGGGTAAAGGTGATAGACTGGCCAAGCATGCTTCCAGGCTTAAAACCTATTGAGCATCTGTTGGGCAACCTCAAATGGAAAGTGGAGGAGCGAAAGGTCTCTAACATTCACCAGCTCGGTGATGCCGTCATGAAGGAGTGGAAGAGGGCTCCAGTGGCAACCTGTGAAGCTCTGGTGAACTCCATCCATACCCAAGAAGGTTAAGGCAGTGCTTGAAAATAATGGTGGCCACACAAAATATTGACACTTTGGCCCAATTTGGACATTTTCACTTAGGGATGTACTCACTTTTGTTGCCAGCGGTTTAGACATTAATGGCTGTGTGTTGAGTTATTTTGAGGGGACAGCAAATTTACACTGTTATACAAGCTGTACACTCACTACTTTACATTGTAGCAAAGCATCATTACTTCAGTGTTGTCACATGAAAAGATATAATAAAATATTTACAAAAATGTGAGGGGTGTACTCTCTTTTGTGAGCTACTGTACATACATACATATATAGGAAAACTGGCGACATAGCACTGTGGTAGTATAGTCTGGCTGCTGATCTATTCCATTGGTACAAATGCAATCGGTGCAAATAGGTTGTGTATCTTTACGAAATAGCAAAGGGTTAAGTTTTCGACCAGAGATGTATGCCATTTGTTGATGCGCGGCTGCATGTTTTTACAGTGCTTTCAAAAATCTCAACACCCGCTGGAGCCTGGGTTCACGTGATGCTATTCTTCCATAGGTAATGCTGCCTCGGAGCATAATCTAGGGCAGAAAAGTCAAAGGCTACAGTAAAGCAATTTAGTGTATGAAGATAAGTGTGTAATACAGAGGACAACAGTGCTGCTCTGATTATATACTTCTCATGATTATGATAATAACCTCTCATTTTGTGCAGAAATCTTGATCAGGACATTTCAGGCTCCATTACATATAAAGCAGAAAAGCCTGTAAAAAATATTCAAAGAAAAAAAAAAAGTGCTAAGGCTCCAGTATACACCCTGGTCATTATATTCTAGTGACATTGAAGATAAAGTGGAACCGGTAATCATTTCCTGCTGTAAAAAGTTTTCACAGAGATGTCCTGTTGTTGTCCAATGTAATTCCTTACTCTACGATTATCCCCTGAACATCCATGCATTGGACAATGCTATGTCTATAGGCAGGTTAGAGAAGTCCCGCAGAGCATAATTTGAACCACTACAAATGTGACTGTTTCTCGTCTTGTGCTGCTCTTATCTGATCAAAACGTGATACCTTCCTCTCAAGATACATGACTTTTGCGTTTTCTAAGGAGCTTTTGGGCCCAGTAACATTATCTTTGCCTCAGGCCAGCTCAATCCTAGAGAAGCTATGCTCGTCCTTTGGATTAAGTGCTGAAAAAAAAATGAGGCCTGATACCTTTGCAATAAAAATACTTCTAAAGAATTCTGCTTGCTTGCTTCAGAGGCTGTGAACTGGGTTGCTGGTGTCAGTGCTGTAAATGGTTTTATTCTTAGTCTATGAAAAGCAGTCACTCTATTCCAGAAAATTAGTGGAGCTGTCCGTCACTTGTTAAAGCCCAACTCCAGCTAATTTCTTTCTGTGCCTTCCTTTCCCAGTGACCACCACTCCTTACATTTCTTGTACAAGTGCCACAGGGACAGGAGGTGAAGGGGAAATCTCCCAGTGAGTTAACAGACAAAAATCAGAACCTGACAGGGCTGTTATCTCTTCTCCACTCTAAAAAAAATGTAAAAAACAAAACATTTTGCTAGAGTTAAACTTTAGGCTAGGTTCACACATGTCCGGTGCAAATTTCCCTTCAGTTTTCACTAAGAATTCCAAAAGCAACTGTTCAGCTGCGTTTTAGATGGGGGTTAGATGAGAAAATTTGGAGCCACGGCCAACGGCACCTTTAACATTAGCTGATTGTTAAGAAATGGGCTGGGAAGCCGGCCACCGCGTCCTTAACAGCGTGTGACTCATCATCAGCTGTCAGCAGGGTTACCCGCTGACAGATGAATGTAAAAAAAAAAAAATTGCAAAAAAAAAAAAATCGTGAAAAGAAAAGCGTGGGCCCTCCCAATCTATACCAGGCCCTTTTGGGCCTGGTACAGATTTTAAAGAGAAGCCCACCCCAAAATTAAAAAAAAAAACAGTGGGGTGCTCCCCAAATCCATACCAGACCCTTATCCAAGCATGCAACCTGGCAGGCCTGGAAAGGGGGCTGAGTGAGAAAGTGCCCCCCTCCTAAACATACCAGTCCACATGCCCTCAACATGGGGTTGGTGCTTTGGAGCAGATTTGAGCTCCGCCACCCCCCCCCCCCCATGGTGATGGGGACAAGGGCCTCTTCACCACAATCTGATCAGCGGTTGTGGGGGTCTGCGGGCAGGGGGTTTATCTGAATAATTGAGTTTTATACTCAATTCACTATGTGAATGAGTATGGGGTACATTGTACCCCTACTCATTCACCAAAAAAGTGTCACAAAGAAATAAAAGCACAGAGACCGTTTTTGACAATTCCTTCTTCAAAAATACAAATAACAATGTCCCCCAGTGTAGAGCCATTGTCAATCATGACACCAACCACCACTGCTGACCCAAAAAAGGAAAAGAAAAAAGAAAGCTCTGCTCACACTAATGGATCATGCCGTCTGCCTGCTCCGCTCTCTGACAGTGGATGGATCTACACTGGGGGCCACTGTTTTTGTTTTTTAACTAAAGGAATTGTCAAAAACTGTCATTGTGTTTTTTTTTTATTTCTTTTTGACACTTTTTTTGGTGAATGAATAGGGGTACAATGTACACCATACTCATTCACGTGGGGGGGGTGGGATTTGGGGCCCACTTTAAAGGGGGCCTCCAGAGTCCGGTAAGCCCTCTGCCCACCGACCCCCACAACCACCGGCCAGGGTTGTGGGGAAGAGGCCCTCCATCAACATGGGGACAAGGCGCTTTGGGGTGAAGGAGGTAGAGCCCTCCTGCCCCAAAGAACACCCCCCATGTTGAGGCCATGTGGCCTGGTATGGGTCAGGAGGGGGGAGGCACTCACTCGTCAACCCTCCCCCTTTCCTGACTTGCCAGGTTGCATGCTCGGATAAGGGTCTGGTAAGGATCTGGGGGGGGGGGGCAATGCTTTTTTTACATTTTGCCATGGGTTTCTCCTTAAAATCCATACCAGACTAGAAAGAGCCTATGCTGTTTTATTTTTGGTTTGAATGCATGTTCAAAAGTGATCAGATGTGCGATTCAGATGCGTTCCCATAGAAGGCAATGTGCCTGGAATTTGCATCTGAACCACTCAGAAAGTGCACATGACTCTTTTTTAATTAACATCGAAATTGCACTGCCGCTGCATCCCATATATGTGAACTGGCTCCAAAGGAAAGAAGTTTGCACCGTGTATGGCCAACCTTAGGCACATTAACAGCAGGCTGCTGGAATCCTGTAACCTGGTGAAGTAATGAAGATGCCTATCTATTATCAATTACTTAAGGTGAACACAATACAAACCCAACTGCAGGCAAGCTTGGTAAAAGAAATCCTGTAACTGGTAGGCAATGCTCCTAAGAAGCAGAACTTCTTGCACTTTTCAAAAATCTGACATTTTTTATTCCTATTCATTCAGTCATTTTGAAGAGTTTTAATTTTCCTTTCACAGGAGAAAGCTTGAATGTTATTTCAGGACAGCTGTATGTAAAGAATGATGTCAGCAGCTAATGAAAAAAAGAACTAGTGGCCCTTTTACAAAATTAAATTGGCATCAGCCGTTAGAAATGGAAGTATTGTAATTTAATTCTTCTGGCAGAGCAATTAAATGAAGTGAAAGTGAATTATTGCACAGGTTGCTTTGCTGTGTCGGGCAACACTGTATTTTTTTTGCTCATTATTTAATTAAGAATTTGGTAACCAGCAAGATGCATTGATATGCAAATCTTGTTTTTTTTTTTCCTGAGCATATCCAGGAACATAGTACAAAGAGTCTTGGATTGCTCTGAACATAATCAACGGACAGAACTGAGACTAAACCAAGGCAGTTCAAGCAGTGGAAATTTTTACCGGAGCCTTTGAATTAATCGATTCAATCATCCTCGCGCTGCAGAGTACTTATAGAAGAATATATGTTCTCTTCAAAGGCTAGGAATAAATATTGAGTGTTTGATGAGAACTTTTTTTTAAAAAACGATATCAATGAAATTAGATAGAACAAGTTACTTGTATATTCCTATAGTTATCTTATATCTGTATAGCTGTGTTTTAATAAAACATAGGCTCAATAGGTCATAGGGCCCATACATAACTGCTGCTTCTCCTTCGTTATCATCTGTATTGTCACATTATAAGATTTATAGTTTTGTTCATTGTGTGTCTGTGCTAACGCATAGAAGCCTAAAAGAAAAATGAAGCCCATCAGGAGGGTGCAAGGGTAGCCACATGGAGGGATTGCAAAAGAGATGGGCCTTTACCCAATAATGGACATCTAGGTGGTTATTTAATAGAGCAAAAGGAAAACAAGTAAATGCATAATTTAAAAATGTATACATAGGCAGAAAAAGATTTTGTAATCCTGTTGAGTCAGTCTTTTGGTCCAGGCATTCCTGCTAGAAACAATAGTTGGACCCCTGAACTAATGTTTGCCAATTGCCGCTAAAATAATGCAGATAACTAATAGAAACCACAGGTAAACACACAGGTCGCAGTTAGAGGGCCAAACACACCTAGTTTTGGTTTAAGGCTGTCCTCAAGAAAGGGTGTAGTGGGGTGATTGGGTTGTGGTTAGAGTTGAGCGAACCCCTGGATGTTCGGGTTGGGTGGGTTCGGCCGAACTTCGGAAAAAAGTCCGGGTTTGGTACCGAACTTGACCCGAACTTTACCCCGAACCCCATTGAATTCAATGGGGACCCGAACTTTTCGGCACAAAAATGACTGTAAAAGAGTACTGGAAAGTGCTAGAGGGCTGCAAAATGATTTTAGAACAATAATCTGTCCCTTACAGCAACAGCAGGAACCTGACCCTATAGAACTAGGAGATGATTTTAGAACAATAATCTGTCTCTCTAAGCAGTAGACTCTACCTAGTCCAGTCAGATCTTTCTGTAATTCAGGATGAGATCTGCAATCTGTCCCTAAAAGCAGTAGTAGTAGTAATCTCTACCTATCTATCTGTCTGCAATCTGTCCCTCACAGCGCCGGCAGCATCCTCTCCCTACACTACCCAGAGAGCATGTGACATGCAGCACTGTGACTCCAGCCTCATATAGAGGCTGGGTCACATGATGCACTGGTCAATCACAGCCATGCCATTAGTAGGCATGGCTGTGATGGCTTCTAGGAAAAACTAGTGAAACGCTTGTTGATTGGCTGCCCTGCAGCTATTCAACATGCGTGATCAAATACCCGAACCCAGAAGTCGAACCCAAACTTTTTTTCAAATGTCCGGGTTCGGGTCACGGACACCCCAAAGTTCGGTACGAACCCGAACTTTACAGTTCGGGTTTGCTCAACTCTAGTTGTGGTGCTTTTGAGGGCTTGGGGCTGGTTCAGTGAATGTTACTGAAGCTGGAGTGCCAAATCCAAACCCTACTGAAATCACTGGGAGTAGAATGTTTAAAAAAAAAATGGATGGTCATTTTCTAGGCTAACAGGTAAGGGATATAGCACCATTGGCAACACCCATACATGCTAAATTTGCCTCCATCATTCACAAGGCTTAGTGTTTATGAGTGATGCCAGGGGTGATATATCTTCCTGATTTATGCTATCTGGCTTCACTTATGCAAGCTCCTACAGTGCATGCAGCATGATTTGCACATTATAATAACCCATCCCTGAAGATGAGGGCACCAGAGGTTGTGTCTATGATACCTGGGCTACTGCAATTGGTCCATATTTGCACCTTCTGTCAAGGTATTTAGAGAACATTTTCAGGCCTACATCAGACACTTGCATCCCTATCCTATACAGAAAGAAAGTTTGGAAAGTACTTTTTTTTCTTCTGATCCTTTTATATGCATCGGATAGGGATGTGTTTAAGTGTGTTGAGTGTGAGTCTCAAATCTCAGCTATGACCTGCAAATCTTGGGCATGACCTGCAACTCACAAGTCCCCATTATGACCTGTAACCCACCTAGAGGTAACCTTACAAGTGATATGCACAGTACATCCCTGATATGAATTGAAACCCATGGAGGTATAGTATTTAAGTGACCCTGCTATGGGCCTCTACTTCAGTGCTTGTGAATTCATAGAAAGACGTGATTGCATGGCACTAAAACTAGAGGTGGATGCTTATACCTGGATTAAGGAGTGTTAAAAAGTAAACTTTTATGTATTTTAACACAAAAAAAGCATAAAGACTTCTGTGAGTAAAGCATCAAACAGAGAACAAAGAATTTAAAAAAATTAAGCAGCTCATGCTTTTAACCTGTTTTACAGAAAAGAATGGACAAATCCTCCCCGTCTGATAATAAACTGCCTTTTTGGCACACTTTGAAAATGATGCTCCCCCCTCCTTTCAATATCTTTGTTCCATTTTTGTTGCTGAGATACCAGGCTTCAGGGCTGGAATAAATTGGTCACCAAGGATCGACATCATTAGAAAATACAAATCAATGTTATTTGCCACCAGGAATTTTTGAAATATAACAACTGGATTTAAAAATTATAACAGAGCAGCTTTAAAGGAATAGCGCAGATTAAAGATTACTATTGATTTTCACTGCCGTGCAATGTATCAGCAGGGGGGTAAAGAAGAAAAAAATCTATCACGTAATATGTTCATATGAGAAGCATAGATGGGTAGCTAAGCCTTAAGCTGGCCATACATTATACAATTTTTTTTATTCAATTTTCTTTAGAATTACCTTCAACTATGTAGTGCAAGGGGCCTGCATGACTGCATATAAATTGAATGTGTTTAGGTTTGACCTCATATTATATGGTTTTGGTAAATCTAAAGGAAAATTGTACAAGAAGATTGAATAATGTATGGCCAGTCTTACTCAACTTTTTCATTGTAGCCCTTTTAATTAACGTAAAGCCCCACTTTGTGGACAAAAAAAAAAAAAAATCCACCTCTAGGTGAACTAGATGAATTTATAAAATGTCATTACAGTCTTAGCTTCCTATGTTCAATATTTGTCTTAGCATTCTTCTTAATCTGACTGCAGAATCATCTGTACAATATTAACGTTAAAGTGATACTAAAATCTTTTTTTTTTTTTGTTTAAAAATAACAAACATGTTATACTTACCTGCTCTATGCAGTAGTTTTACACCGAGCAGCCTGAATCCTCCTTCACTGGAGCTCCTGGCCCCTCCCTCCTGTTGAGTGCCCCCACAGCAAGCAGCTTGCTATGGGGGCAACCGAGCCAAGCCGCAGCTCCATGTGTCCATGCAGACATGGAGCCATGGTTCAGCCCAACCCCCTCTCACTCCTCTTTGGCTAACTGACTTTGATTGACAGCTGTGTCTCAGCCAATCAGGAGGAAGAGTCCCGGGCTGCCAAAGCATTCGTGCACATTGCTGGACCGAGATGAGGCTCTGGTGAGTATTAGGGGGGCTGAGGAGGGCTTTTTCATGGGGAGGGGGGAACGGATACCTGTTTTTGACAGGTACCCTTCAGCACTTCTGGGACACAGGGCCGCAGCGCCGTACCTTGGAAGTTCAGCCCCCTCCTTCTTCCTCCACCACCGGGCCAGTTAGGCTTCACTGCCGATTTCCCTTACCATCAATAGCGGCAGCAGCACCCGAGAGCTGATCTGAATACCGGCTGGGGTGCAGATATCCCAGGATCCCTGGACAGGTAAGTGTCCTAATATTAAAAGTCAGCAGCTACAGTATTTGTAGCTGCTGATATTTAATTTTTTCGTGGGGGGCGAAACTCCGCTTTAAGATAAAAAACCTTCTAACTTCACAACCATTTTAAGAGTCTTAAAAACCTACTCAGAGAAGATAACATTCCCGTTGTGGGGAATGCTCCTAGCTTACCTTCCAACTTGAGCAGACATCTTGAAAAAGCAGTAAACTAATTACACAAGTTAAATTTCTAGTGGTGCACTGTTCAGAAATGGGGTAGAGAGGGGGAAGCCAAACTTGGCTTTGCAGCTGTGGTGCAACTACAAATCTCATCATGCCTCTGCCTTCAAGAGCCATGGCTATGGCTATTCGAGTCTTGCAATGCCTCATGAAACCTGTAGTCTCCTCACAGCTTGAGTGCTGAAGTTGCCTACACCTAGCATAGAGTATGCTGTTTTTTAAAGTGAAAGGATACAATAATTTATTTTGGCAATTTGAGAAAATCTCAGGGCAGCACAGTAGCTTGGTGGTTAGCCCTCCTACTTACAGTAATTGGATCCCCTGTTCAAATCCTGGTCAGGATTCTATATGTATTGAGATTGCAAGCTCTTCTTGTGCTTGTGTGGGTTTCCTTCCACACCCCAAAGTCATGCTGGTAGGTTAATTAGCTCCTGTCTAAATTGGCCCTAGTATATGCATGTAGGTAGGAGGAATGGATCTAAGACTGTAAGCTCCTTGAGGGCAGAGACTGATGTGGTGCATATAGTATGTAAATCATTGCATACATTTTTGCCACTATATAAATAATAATCATAGCTGGCTGTTGATAAAAATGCAATTTTAATAACATTATATTGCAAAATGGCAGGCGTAGCAATTACACAATATATGCCTTATCTTTTTTTAGAAAAAGTGGAATTTTCTTTAGGCATGCCAGAATACTGAGAACAGCAAATTTGTTAAAACTCACTTTCTAACAATTAGTCCTGGCAGTCCAATTTAGAGTATCTGACATTTTATGCAAATGTTCCCACTATGGTTAATTTTTTTATTTGTTTGAAAAAGCAGATAAGAATTCTCCCTAATGAGTTCTCGCATATAACCCCTAAGTTACTATTAGTGAGAAAGATTTTGTTCACTTCCGCAGTGCATGGGAAACAGCAGCAGCTAGCGGCCATGGGTGATGATAAGAATTTTTTTTTTTGGATAAGCATTAATTAATGGAAGCAGTACCAGCAAACATAATTTGAGTTTGCCTGGAACCAATAGGAAAAATACATAAGTTTGTTTATTCTTTTTCTGGATTTCTGGTTCCTAAAGTGATCTGATATTCTTCTAAATCATAGTAATAACTACTTTCTAGTACAATAAAGCAGCAACCACATAATTTTACATTGCTATATCCTTTACAGAATTAATTGTTTAAGCAGTGGGGGCCATTGATATGAAAAGTGTTTCAACCACTAGAATAATCACACCTTAACCTCTTCCCACCGCTCCCTCCCAGCCCTTTAAGAAGATCTAAATGGTGGAGGTGGGCATTCTAATCATGCAGCCGCTGTGATTGGCTGTCACAGCGGTCACATAGTTGGTAAGCTCCCAATTGCAAGTATGCATCGACTTTCCAGTACGTGTTTGTTTTTACATAGGGCCACATATATGCGTCCGCTCAGCGTTAAAGCTCACTCACCGAGAGACTGCATATATGCATACGGCCAGCGGGAACTTCACTCGAAAAGTTGTCTCTCTCCCCCCAGCCTGTAAGTGAGTTATAGTTTTTGGAGGGGGAGATAAGCAGCGGTGGCTGGTGCTCAATATTTGGGGGGGGGGGTCAGAAAACCAACCGCGTGGGAGACAGACGGGAAGGCGGTGACACCCCCCACGGGAGATGGACGGGAGGTGCCGATCATCCTCCCCACCCACGGGAGATGGACAGGAAGGCAGCGATCAGAGGCTTCCTTACCTTAGGAGGCAGAAGAGGCGGGTCCAGGGTAGAGCTGCTGCTCCTCCCTCCAGCTACTCCTCACTCCTGGGCCATTGGTTCTCCTCCCTGCTGAACAGGAAGTGGATCCTGAGACCTGATTGGCCGGGAGTCCTAAGACTCCCTGGCCAATCCGATCTCAGGATCTGCTTCCTGATTGGCTGGGAGAAGAATCAGGAAGACAAATAGGGAATATTAATTTGCTATTGTCACAAAACTGGATGGGCTCAGGGTGCAGTGCTCTGCGCTCCGAGCCCACCCTTTTTTGAAGCCAATTAGAGCCTCGGGCTCTAATAATGTGCTTCAAAGAAAAAAAAACAACACATTGAAATCCATGAGTCCGGCGCCCTGCATGTAGATTAGCCTTATAGATGAACCGCCACTGGAAGCAAGTACTGCTTTACTTGCTTCTGCAATTCTTGCCTAGGTGAAGGTGACACACCTTGTCCCACTCACGACCTTCCTGCAGCATCCTGAGACGCTGCATGTCCTGGGAAACTGCAGGACCATTCATGGAGCACAGCTAGAGCTTGCACTTGGGCGGTGGGGAGCCGACTGTGATTACTCAGAAAGCCAGAGCCAGCTTCCGTATTCAGGATGGCAGTGCCAGGCACCTGCAGTGGTAAGAAGAATCGGCTTGGGGAAGACAGTCCTGGGCTTCAGGCACTGTTAAGTACCTGATTTTTAAAAGTCAGTTGAAGTTCCTCTTTAATAGAGAAGTGCAGGATTTAAAGAGAAATGAACATCCATACTCCCCTGTGTGGCTGCAGTATTGATCCGATGCTGCAGCTATACCCTGCCAATTATAAGCCTTCCAACGAAGGCACTTGGGTGGTGGGAAGCCGACTGTGAATACTCAGGAAGCCATAGTCGGCTCCCATATCTAGGATGGCAGTGTCAGGAACCTGCAAAGGTAAGAAGAATCGGCTTGGGGAAGACAGTTCTGGGCTCCAGGCACTGGTAAGTACCTGATTTTTAAAAGTCAGCTGAAGTTCTTCTTTAAAGGAAAGGTGCAGGATTTAAAGAGAAACGAACATCCATACTCCCCTGTGTGGCTGCATGCCACATGCTGTTATTTCTTTCAGCGCAGTTTGTTCTAACAAACTACAATGCATCGCAATGCACTGTGTTGCATAAAGATTAATGAAATGTAATTTTATATTTCAATAAAGTTACAAAAAATAAAAAATAAACAGTGCAATGCATCATTACAGTGCATCACAATGCCTCATCACAGAGCACCCCAGTGACCTTGTGGAATTGCATGCTCCTGGTGTGAATGGGCCCTAAGACAAAACTACCCTACCAAGGTCCTCAGAAAATGGTAATGATCATTGAGCTCCATACTAATTATATATGGAGGTCATATGGCACAGCCTTGACTGATTGGCATTGGAAAGCAATTGGCAGGCACAAGGGAGGATGGGGTAGACAAACCTTTTTGTGCAAGTTATTATATATTTTTTTCCTTTCTGTTTCAATCTTGTTTTATTAAGGTTTTCAGATATAGAAAAAAACAGAGCCTAAGTTTACAATAGACAAAGAAGTTCTATTATAAAAACAGTTACATACATTCAGGATATGATATATATACTTAGTAATTACCAAGAGTATACTTTATATAAGAGTATAAGAGTATACTTTATACCAAAATACTGTATAAAAAAAAGAAGAGAAAAAGAAAAAAAAATGTTTTGTTTCAATACTTAGTAAGATCAGAAAATCTAATTACAAATTGGATAGTCTTATATGTGCAAGTTATACTTTAAAATGTAGGATTTCATTCTTTACACATACACAAACTTTATAATTTTTGTTGTAGGTTTGTTGGATTGAATCTAATTATATTCAATATATTATTTAATTTGTGTTCTATGTACACTTTTTGTATCCTTCCATATTGTGCGATTTTCCAGCCTTCTACTGTATTTCAATGAAGTATAAAACATTGTAGGAACATATGGCAAGCTCATCTACTGTAGACAGATCAAATATTTCAGATTATTAGGACATTTTGCAAATATATTAGTAGATATGGATATACGTACACTCCTATATTTCTGTGGGCCTGTGGCACTCAATCCCAAAGGGGCTGCTCAGAATATGCCCAGGTCCTTCCTGCTAGTACAAAGCCTGCTAATCACATGCACAGTTCCAAGCACGCCGACAATACAGACTCAGACTTGGGGATGTCCTTTTAGAATTTATTGCTGAATAACTTGAAACATTGGGGGGGGGGGGGGTTAGGGTTCAGGATACTCCAAATCAATAAATGGCACATATAACAGGAGGACAGCTTCATACTAAACTTCTCTAAGCGGCCTTTCCTGGAGGTAATGGGATGGCCAGTATACTGTATCTAGGATTATATAAGAACAGTCCATATAGCATCTCTGGCACTTAGTTCCCCTTTAGCACTTGCACACCCAAAAGACCACAGCAGGGTCGTTACTCACAATGTCCCGGGAGCTGTCTACCACCCAGCATTCAAAGGTAGTTCCTTAGTTAGGGAGACAAAAGATCCAGGACTCCAAGATGATGCTCTTCACCAAATAATCCCTAAGCAGTCTTCTCCAGGCCCTCAGCCCTGCACCTGCTGAAGCCTAGACTGCAATCTCACTAGCTATTTCACAAGGGCAGCAGAACCAGAAGGACTGCAACCCTCCTTGGAGAGGAAAGAACACCCCAGCCAGCTTCTGGATACCTCCTTCCAGGGATTGGCTGGGGTTTCATGACTGTTCATACTTGTCATTTGACTCTTCCTGCTTTATATTCTTG
>BLSH010502991.1:1304237-1320639 GCA_018402905.1 Glandirana rugosa
GGCGGGCTACGGAGACACACGGCCCGAGGCAAGGGACGCTCGCAACGCAGCGTGCCCCTGCCTCTGGCCTCCCTTTAAGTTTATCACTTTGTGTGTCATGTGTATGTCATGTGACATTAGAATGTCTAATGTAACGACAGACTTTAATAAAGTGTAGAGGAAAAAGGGATCACCAAACGGGTCTCGGGACGTACGTGAAAATATAATATATACAGTAAGAAAGACGGACCTTTGAACTCTTACAGGTACCGTAGGTTTTTCGCAGGGAAATGCAGTTTTCACCAAAAACTAGTGCTGATCAAAAACCACTTTTGACGTAAAGGGACGCTTTTTGGATGCCATGGACATTCTCAAGTTTCCAGGCAGAAAGAATGACATATATAATATAAAAGTGCATGCAGGGCTCTGGGCAAACCACTAGGGAAAAAGGAGATGTGAAATAATTTCAGACAGCAATGTAATCTGTAAGATTACAGTGTACTGTATGTGTACTGTGTGTTTCACTATTTGAATTTCCCTCCGGTCTCCGTCCCCGTGCGACGCAACGCTCGCAGGGAACGGAGCCCGGCACACAGAGGCATCGGGCGGAGGGACAGACACGCTGACACCGCGGGAGGACATCGCTGGATCCAGGGGACAAGGTGAGTAACCCAGCCTGGATCCAGCAATGCAATCCCTAGTGTGGCTCGGGGTTACCGCTTATGGTACTGAAATTCCACCCCGAGCCACACTCGGGATTACCGCCAGGGAGGTTAAGCAAACTCTGCCTACCAAAGCCTTAGGAAGCTTAAAAAGGAACTTCATTTGTATTCCTAAACCCTTCATGACAAAGGTAAAACAAATCCAAACACCCGAACCCAGTTTTACAACTTTGATATGAGCTAGTAAAACTGTAAATCGCAACTACTAAGTGTATCCAGGTAAATATACTATTATGGGTTTTTTTCAGGACAAATTGGGCTTTCATTTGGAGTTACATTGTAATGGATATCTCCTTATTTTTTTTTATTATCATAGAAAAACTGACACAAAATAGTAAAAAAAATTATAATTTTAAAAAATCTCCTGCTCCTGATAATCACAGCAATATCACATATGTGTATGTTATTTGTGGTTTGTACCTCTAGTAGGGCCCAGGAATTTTTATTTACGCTTTTCTCCTCTACCAAGAAGCCTGCTCTGTGTTGTTTTCTCCTTTTGGATGGAGAAAAAGATACAAAGGAGTTCATTTACTAAAGTCAAATAAACTGTGCACTTTGCAAAGTACAGTTGCACACCGCAAGAGCAGTTGCTCCAGATCTTAGTAAATGAGCAGAAGCTCTGATGACTTCCATCATCCAATCACATGCAAAACACATTTTTCTTTATTTTCCTTGCATGCGATTGGGTATTCTTTGCAAAGTAAAGCTTTACCTCATTCACGAAACTCTGGAGTAACTGCACTTGCAGAGTGCAACTGCAAAGTACACAGTCTTTTTGCCTTTAGTAAATCAACCCCAATGTATCTTTTTCTCCATTCAAGAGGAAAAAACAACACAGGGCGAGCTATACAGTGCCTGATCACTGTGATATCCAATCAGAGGCATTCAGGTAATCAGAAACTGGGCTTCTCAGTTCCCGACCATCAGTACAGGACCTGAGGCTCTTGCGATCCCATCACAAACACAAGTACACATATATATATGGACCTCCAGATAAGGACCCACTTCTGAGTGGCTGCATATATTCTGTGTGTACAGTCAGCAGGAAAGGTGTTAAAACAAATACTGCAGCTGCTGACCTTTAACAAACAGGTACTCACCAGCCCATAGAGTCCAGCACTGCCTTCCTTGGAGCTGGTTCTAAGTTGGGCTTCTGATCTCCAGAACCAACATCTTGGATATGGGAGCTGCCTGTGAATTCCTGATGTCTCATAGCCAACTCCCCACTGCATGTGCTGAAGATGTTCCACGAGGCTGCGGGCCGAGGGAGGGTCAAACTGATGTTATCTTCTCTAGGAGAGGACTGAAGAAGTTGGAGCGGGTATCTGCAAAAAAAGGCATCTGCTCCCTTAAAAAAAAGGTTGAAAATTAGGGGCTGGGGAGGATGAAGAGAATAATCAGCACTTCATTTTTTAAGTGAAGGTCAACTTTACTATTTTAAAGTATGCTTATTGTTCCTTAACAACACTGTATAAAATGCTGTACCGCAGCCATTTATTTTCAAGCATTGAGTGCAATTTAAATCCGATTGGTGACAGTAGAATAATGCAGACCATTCTTGAGTGCATGATTAATGAGGCAACCTAAGCTCAGAAATGTGTTGACCTTTCTTCTAGGAGATGCAAGTTCTTGATTGGGTGGCCCAGAATGTAATGCGGGTGGCATTTTGGTGTTTATTTCTTTCAGTAGTAATCACAGTGAGGCTTGAAATCCCCTCATTCTACAATCATGGCTGGCTTATTAAAGACCTTTTTGTTGTTGTGGCAGCCCCCCTTCTAAATTGCTGCGGACGTGAGTATTGAATGAAGCAATTTCAAGCCTCACCTCCAGTCAGTGCCAGTGACCGGCATCATGGGTCCCTGGGCAAAGTAATGCACTGGGTCCCCTACCAGGGAGATAGTGACCTGTGACCTGGAACTCGCCATGGCAAAAAGTGGGTATGATTAAATTACGTTACATATTGGGTGCGGCTTTTTAATCTGATTATCCCAAATTAAATACACCCCTGTACAGACTGTCCCGCCATTTCTACACATTGCCCCCTGTATACATTGGCCCTCTTTTTTACATTTAATCTTTTTTTTTTTTTTTTACAATTTTCAAATGATTTTTACAATCCTTTACATTTTTTTACAGCACTGTTGGGTGGTCTTTGGTGAGATATCAGGGGTCTAAACCCTGATGTCTCACTTTTGGCACAGAAAAAGGGACCAGAGACATAGATTCCCCAATCATTTTCTCTGCAGCCTCAGCTGCACTGAAGATGAGTGACTAGGAAGCACTCTTAGGCTTCCTGTTCATTCACAAACTGAAGCATAGTAAACAATGCATGCTTCAGTTATGAATGAACACAGTGGGGTTGACTTACTAAAAGCAAATACATTGTGCACTTTGCAAAGTGCAGTTGCACTCTGCAAGAGCAGTTGCTCCACAGCTTGGTAATGAGCAGAAACTATGTTGATTTCATTCATCCAATCATGTGCATGCAAAAAGGCAGTTTTATAAATTTTCCTTGCATGTGATTGGGTACTCTTTGCAAAGTGAAGCTTTACCTCATTTATTAAGCTTTGGATCAACTGCCCTATGCAAAGTGCAGTTTGCCTTTAGTAAATCAACCCCACTTAGTGAACAGTACCGATCACTCACTGTGCTTGTTAAGGAAAGGAAGGGCCGGTAAGTATAATATATTTAACGCTGCCCACCCCCTTTCGCCGTGCTCCATCTCTAGATCTCCTGCACCCTACAGCAACTAACGGGAGCAGTAGGAACCCGGCAGAGCTGTAGGGGGCACATTGCATGGCAGGCATGTGGCGGGAGGCACACAGTGGGGGCCTGGGCAGCAAGGGGCATTGCATGTGGACAGAGAGTAATCAGAGCAATGAGTGGGGGAAGTTACTGTTACTGATCGTCTGTGTGGCTCTCTGTACAGCAGCTAAAAACAGGCAGGAGGTAGGCTAAAATGTGGCTTTCAGCTGCTGCAGGCCACACAGAAAATTGGTTCTGGTAATTTACCCCACCGCCTGCACTGATCAGCAGTGGCACTCCCAATGCGGCGCCTGGGGCACATGTCCCCATGCCCTCTCGTTAGTTTTGGCAGAGTATACTATGCCACAGTTTCTCACATCTGAAGTCCCATAAAGTGTAGTCCAAGGGCTGTTGTCCTGTTGGTCCCTGTACTGATTATCAGACTTGTAAAAGTCTATGCCAGATCACATACACCTCATAATAGCTAGGTGAAGTTAAACACAAGTCCATTTGTATCATGATGCAATCTGAGAATCCCATCTTAAGCATCATCATGGCGAGAGCTACTACTCCTGTGTCCTATGGTAGGAAATCTTTCACACACAGCCCAGATATTCAGATGACAAAGTTGAAAAAAAGAGGATGTGATGATGCTACAAACCTTACTAAAGTCCACACCTTGGGGCTTTTCCTGCGATGTCAAGGGCTTCTCAAGTGCTTAGTGCCACTGGCATAGGACACAAACTCATCTTGCAGAGGGACAATAGATTTCTCTGGAGGACACAGTTGTCAATACTTATTGATAATTCTCTCTGCACCGAATAATGGTAAAGTCTGAATTTCCCACAGTGTTATAGAAAGGAAAAAAAAGTATAAATGAAAAGCAAAGTCCTAACTGCCAATCGGAAATTAGATTTCTTATCATTATCATCCTTCTTCTGATGTTACAAAATCAAAATGAATAAATGTAAGATTTCTATGGCTAGCAGACCTATTTTCCTTGGCGTCTGTTTTTAGAAATGAACAAGTGTGTATATTCTCATTGTCACACTGAAGTTTGTGCTAAATAGATTTCTTCAAAGGAGCTCAGCAGTCTGTCTGCGGCTTCCAAAACATCACACAAACCCTGTGAAGTCCCCCTGGCAGAGCGGTATCCATCAACTTACTTATTTCCACAAAGTAACATTTTAAAGGGAAATCTTAAGAAAAGCACAATGAAGTCAACTAACTAAATCCTGCAGAAATTTTGGACGAAGTGATATCAAAACAGTTTGTTTCAAGGCTAATACAATTTTTATGACAATCCTCCAAGAAGCATGACATGTAACACACTTTCACCTGTTTTCAGAGGTTTGAGTACATTGAAAATGATGAACCTGTACTGTCTTCTGGTATTAAATCGGAACTGAACTCAATCAACATTAAAGCGGAACTTCACCCAAAAAGGGAAGTTCCACTATTCCTCCTCTACTATATTTGGAGTATTTTTTTGGGGGGTGCCCCCTTTTTTTAGCAGGTACTGCTCCACTTCTGTCCTCTGTCCTGGGACCAATTCTGTTTAATTTATTTATAAATGATATAGAGGATGGGATAAATAGCTCGATCTCAGTGTTTGCTGATGACACAAAAATATGTAGGGTAATAACAACACAGTAGGATATAGAAACTTGACAAGAGGACCTGAATACATTAATGGAGTGGGCTACTACATGGAAAATTAAGTTTAACATTGAAAAATGTAAGGTAATGCACTTGGGGGGTAAAAAATATAAACTCAAGTTACTCTTTATGGGGAGAATCCCTAGGGGCTTCCAGGATGGAGAAGGATCTAGGGGTCCTAGGAGAAGACAGACTGAGCAATAGCATGCAGTGTCAATCTCCGGCTACCAAAGCCAGCAGAATATTAGCATGCATTAAAAAAGGAATTTACTCCAAAGATAAAGCAATTAATCTGCCACTTTATACATCTCTGGTCCGGCCGCATCTGGAGTATTCTGTCCAGTTCTTGTCACCAATCCTCAGAAAGTATGTGCTGGAGCTGGAGAGAGTCCAGAGAAGGGCAACTAAATTAATATGGGGACTGGAGGACCTCAATTATGAGGAACAACTACAAGCGCTAAATTTATTCTCCTTGAGACGCTTGAGAGGAGATAGATTGTGATATACAAATATGTCAATGGTGATCCCAACGTAAGTATGAAACTTCTCAGTCCCAGGGAGTGTAAGAGGATGCAGGGCCACACAATGAGACTGGAAGAGAAGCAGTTTAACCTTAACCAGTTCCACACTGCCTACCGTCTATTTACGGCGGCAGTGTAGACACTGGGCGCGAATCGCCGTAAAAAAGCGGCGATCTGCGAATGGCCGCTAGGGGGCACGCGCGCACCCCCCGCGCTCCTGAGGAGTGTGCCCGCGGCTCTTTGCACAGGCAAAGAACGGGGAACCGCCGATGTAAACACGGCGGCTCTCTGCTCTGTTAGTGGGGGCATGGGAGATCTACTGATCAGTTAGATCTCTCATGCCCTTGGTAGCCCAGCCCCCCCCCCCCCACAGTAAGAACACACCCAGGGAACACAGTTAACCCCTAAAGCTCCCCCTGCAGGTTAACCCCTTCACTGCCAATGACATTTATACAGTAATCAGTGGACATTTAAATTTCTGATTGCTGTATAAATGTCATTGGTCCCAAAAAAGTGTCAAAAATGTCCGACATGTGCGCTGCAATATCGCAGTACCGCTAAAAATCGCAGATCGCTGCCATTACTAGTAAAAAATAAAAAAAAATAAAAACCCCAGAAACGAATTCTCACCATCCGTAAACGCGGCCACTTTTGCGCAAACCAATCAATAAACGCTGATTGCAATTTTTTTTATCACAAATATGAGGAAGAATATAAATCGGCCAAAACCGGTGAAAAAAAATGTTTTTTTATATTTTTTTTTTGGATTTGTATTTTAGCAAAAAGTAAGAAATTTGGGTTTTTTCTCTTTTTTCTCGTTTTTTCGCTCTCCTTTTGTTTATAGCGGTGATCAGAAATGACGCAGAGGGGATCAAATACCACCAAAAGAAAGCTTTATTTGTGGGAAAAAAAGGACGCAAATTTAGTTTGGGTACAACGTCGCACGGCCGCGCAATTGTCAGGTAAAGCGATGCAGTGCCGAAACGCAAAAAGTGCTCTGGTCCTAACCTGGGAAATTCTTCCGGGGCTGATGTGGTTAAGCTACGTCCTCCTGTCTAAGCTAAGGGCAGATAGATTCCAGGAAGTAAATGTTACATGAAAAATCTGCCCTTACTGAAGATGGTTGTAGCTAGAAATGCTAGGGGGGTGTTTTTCAGAGTGATTTCCCAACAAATTATAACATGGAGACATGGAGGAATGGTTGATTTTGCTTTGAATAATAAAAATGAATTAAATAACTTTTTCGGTTTGTGGTGCTCAAATACAGTTTATTTCAGCTTTAATGTAATTGCTGTGTAAGGCTGGAGGTCTATTTTCTGATAGTGTCGCATACCTGACTGTGTGTGGCCTCCTGTGCAATTCCCATCCATCCACCCCTGGTAGTGGAGACAGGGACTGCTAGGGCAGTGGAAGGGCGCAGGGGCCAGGAAGCTGTAGTAATGAGCTGAAGCTTGGAAACACAGTGGTAGTATGGAGTCTGGTCACAAGCATTGTTCAGCAGCAGCCAGGCAGATAGGTGCAGGATCAGGTTCAAGGTCAGAAATAGGCCAAAGTCTGTAAAGTGTTGTCAGGAAGCGGAGATGTAGTCAGAAATCCAAGCCGAGGTTGGTAACACAAGCGAGCAGCAGACATAACAGGCAGTAGTAATCGAAGTGTCAGATGTAGCCGGGTCAGTAACAAGGTTAGCAGACTTTCAAGAACTAGGGACGCATCAACCAGAGCTGAGGACAATCCAGCACTTAGGCCAGGAAGACTCTCGTTTAAATAGGCTGTTTGGCGCCACAATCTGTGGATGCACGAGCACGCCTACGTGTATGTACACGTGTCCGCATGTATGCGTCATTGCTCATCCTCATACACATTCTAGTACTTACTCGTCTTGTTAGGCTTCTACGGTCACGATTCTACACCTGCACATAGGAATAAGCACCTGCTGCACTTGAATGAGCATCTGCTGCATGAGATCTCTGACAGTCCTTTAAGTTTTTTTTTTAAGCCCTTTATCAGCATATTCTTTTTTTAGCATATTGTGTGAGCATAACAACCATGTTACCAATTAAAACATAACCTACTGGATAACAATGGGGGCAGAATTCTGTGTCAGGTGCTCTTTCACCCTTTGGGTTAGGTGTTACATATCCATAGAATTTTGATTTTTTTTTTTCCAATGGCTCTAATATTTATAGATTCATATAACAACTAGCAAAGTCTGACAACCACAGAAAATATAAATCCTCAAAGAACCTTGGAGACAGTATTAGGTATTGTTAAAATAATAATGCTCATATACATATGTGAACATCAAGGCAAGGTTAGAGCTTGCATTAATAAATGTATTATCAAAGGACCGTCTGCTATCTAATGTATGTGAGGACAGCTGGGAGATTTGCCATTTTGCTATGACTACCTGTTGTATTAGCAATCAGTGACATCATTAAAAGATCCAGAAGTCTGTACTTTTAATTTCTACCTGTACTGCAGATGGATGGTACCATTCTGGCTTTTCATTAATATTTGTTTCAGAATTATTATGACAAATGATACAACATACTGGTCAACTACACAACAATACCAACATCCTAAAAGGAAGCAAAGAACATTACAATATGCTGAACATGTGTTACAGTTTTGCCTTGATACATAGTTGTAATAAAGTAGCCATATTCTATCCAGATACCATAAATAAGTAGGTATTATGCTCACTGGCTTCTGAAAAACGTTCTGGCACAGTAGCCTTAACTGTAAATGCAATCACTAAAATCTTTTATGTGTTAACATGTTAAAATTATTTCATAAGTAATTTTCTGTATTTTTTAAATCAGCAGGTCTTTATAAAATACTACCTGGTGATCTTGCCTTAAGCAGGCATCCTCTACCCCTGTCTCCCAATTGGTCTTTACAAAAGAGAGAGGGGCGCACCGACCTTGTGCAATACCATAAAACCATTTATTAAAGTTTAAAATCCAGCATAAAATATACTCACAAGCGGAGCAATGTCAAAGGCACGTAAGTCATAAACAGTGACTTCAGTCTATCTCCACCACAGCTAGGGAGGATCCAGATGGCATCATACGCAAGGCTAATGCGTTTCCAGGGCAAACCCTCTTCTTCAGAGCCTCTTTTAAACTTTAATAAATGGTTTTATGGTATTGCACAAGGTCGGTGCGCCCCTCTCTCTTTTGTATCTTTCTTTAGTTTATTCGGATTCCCATGGTCCTGAGGAGGGCAGCAAGATCGTCTAGTGCATAAAGAGTGGAAGTTGTATAAAGGATTGCATCCCTGGTCAGGCCATCACTATTGGTTGATACATCCAAGCGCAGGAGTTGTGTGGTGTTTTTTCCCAATTGGTCTTTTGCATTGTCACCATGTCACACACTCTTCCAAGAGGAACCACAAGCAGCAGAGGTGTAACTAGAACCTTCAAGGCCCCAGTGCAAGAAATTATGAAGGGGCCCCCCGACCCCTGGCCAGGGCCCTTCCCTCTCCTCACTGATCCTGGGGCCCTTTACTCCCATCGCGGGTCTCTTTATTACGGTCCCGCAGCAGGACCCTTTCACAAGTTCTGCAGCGGGCCCCCTTTCTGCCATCTTCGGGCCTCCCCATGATAGTGAAATGCCAGGGCCCGGTTGCAATTGCAACCTTTGCAATCCAATTCATCATAGTTCCCTCATTGGTGTCAGTAGTTTTTAATTTTTATTTTAATTGTATTCTTTTTTTTACCATTTCATTTTATTTCTTTTACAATTTTATTTTTATTATTTTTTACAATTTTTTTAAGAGCCCTGTTTGGGGGGGCTTTGAGGAGATATCAGGGGTCTAAACAAACCTCAGCCCTCAATCTCCATCTGTGTAACCTCAGCTGCACAGAATGAATGGACAGAAATAGCTGCACACTGAGCATCCCATTCATTAAGAAACTGAAGTATAGTTAAAAACTGTTTACTATGCTTCAGTTATGAATGAACCAATTGGTACCAATCACTGGCTCTGTCCATTCAGAAAAGGAAGGAGCCGGTAAATGACAAATTTACTGACCTGTTCCCATCTCTCCATCATGACACATCTTCTACAGCAGCTGGCAGGAGAGAGGAGGGGGGAAGACAGCAGCTCTGTGGGGGGACCAGGGAAGCACACAGGGACCCTGGGAACAGCAAAAGACAAGTTAACTGGATAGGGGGGGCGGCGGGGGCAGCACATAGAGGAACCAGTCTCCTGCATTAGGAGGAAAATGGAGGAGATTGGTTCCTCTAAATGCCGCCTCTGCCATCCCTCCTATCCAGGTGTACAAAGGAGGCACACAGGCCCCCTGGAGCATGGGAGCAATTGCAACCCCTGTAGTTATGCCCCTGACAAGCAGCCATGTCAATGAACATTGCATGGTTCACTATTGTTACCATCAGGAAACTTGCCTTGAGAAATATTGTCTTGCATTTGTTGGAGTACATTCATGTAGACAGGGAGTGACTCTATGAGGTTGATTTACTAAAACTGGAGAGTGCAAAATCTGGTGCAGCTGTGCATGGTAGCCAATCAGCTTCTAACTTCAGCTTGTTCAATTAACCGCTTGCCGACCAGCCGCCACAGTTGCACTGCGGCAGGTTGGCTGATTTAAGAGCTATAGGGGGCGCGCTCGTTGCACAACGCTTTAGCCGATGCGACGCGCGTGGCCGGTGGCTGCGATGTCCGCCGGATACCCACAATCGCTCCACAGAGACACAGAATGGAGATCTGTCTGTTTACATTGACAGATCTCTGTTCTGTCTCTTTGTGGAGCAATCGCTCTCTACTCCCCTGTCAGTGGAGTAGAGAGAGATCTGCTGTTCCAAGTAATCCGGAACAGTGATCTCTCTACTCCCTGTCAGCCCAGCCCCCACATAGTTAGAAACCCTCCCTAGGGAACATTTAACTCCTTGATCGCCCCTAGTGTTAACCCCTTCCCTGCCAATGACATTTATACAGTAATCAGTGGCTATTTTTAGCTCTGATCGCTGTATAAATGTCATTGGTCTCAAAAAAAGTTTCAAAAGTGTCCGATCTGTCCGCCGCAATATCGCAGTCCCGCTAAAAATCGCCGCCATTACTAGTAAAAAATAAATAAATAATAAAAATGTCATAAATCTATCCCCTATTTTGTAGACGCGATAACTTTTGTGCAAACCAATCAATATACGCTTATTGTGATTTTTTTTTACCAAAAATATGTAGAAGAATATATATTGGCCTAAACTGAGGAATACATTAGTTTTTTTTACATTTTTTTGGATATTTATTATTGCAAAAAGTAAAAAAAAAATGTTTTTTTTTTTTCAGAATTGTTGCTATTTTTTTGTTTATAGCGCAAAAAATACAAACTGCAGAGGCCATCAAATACCACCAAAAGAAAGCTCTATTTGTGGGAAAAAACGGACATCAATTTCATTTGGGTACAACGTCGAACTTCTGCGCAATTGCCAGTTAAAGCGACGCAGTGCCATATCGCAAAAGGTGCTCTGGTCAGGAAGGGGGTAAATCCTTCTGGGGCTGAAGTGGTTAACCACTCTAAAAAATCTAGAAACCGATTGTGATGAGTGATGGTTGTGGACGAATGTCACAACAGTGGGCCTCAGGATCTCATCACGGTATCTCTGTGCATTCAAAATGCCATCAATAAAATGCACCTGTGTTCGTTGTCCATAACATACGTCTGCCCATACCATAACCCCACCGCCACCATGAGCCACTCGATCCACAACATTGACATCAGCAAAGCGCTCACCCACACAACACCGTACATGCTGTCTGCCATCTGCCCTGTACAGTAAAAACCAGGGTTCATCCGTGAAGAGAACACCTCTCCAAAGTGCCAGACATCATCAAATGTGAGCATTTGCCCACTCAAGGCGGCTATGACGACGAACTGCAGTCAGGTTGAGACCCAGATGAGGACGACGAGCATGCAGATGAGATTCCCTGAGACGGTTTCTGACAGTTTGTGCAGAAATACTTTGGTTATGCAAACCGATTGTTGCAGCAGCTGTCCGGGTGGCTGGTCTCAGACGATCTTGGAGGTGAAGATGCTGGATGTGGAGGTCCTGGGCTGCTGTGGTTACACGTGGTCTGCGGTTGTGAGGCCAGTTGGATATACTGACAAATTCTCTGAAACGCCTTTGGAGATGGCTTATGGTAGAGAAATGAACATTCAGTTTAAGGGCAACAGCTCTGGTGGACATTCCTTCAGTCAGCATGCCAATTTCACACTCCCTCAAAACTTTTGACATCTGTAGCATTGTGCTGTGTGATAAAACTGCACATTTTAGAGTGGCATTTTATTGTGGCCAGCCTAAGGCACACCTGTGCAATAATCTTGCTGTCTAATCAGCATCTTGATTTGCCACACCTGTGACGTGGATGGATTATCTGGCAAAGGATAAGTGCTCACTAACACAGATTTAGCCCTCGTTCACATGGCAGCAATTTGGCATGCGATTTTACATTTCAAATCGCATGCCAAATCGGCGGCAATTGCCGGAAATGGAACCGTCCGCACCGATTTCCAAAAGTAGTTTCTGTACTACTTTTGATGATTTCAGGTGTGATTTCCATTGACATCTGTGCAGCAACCCGCACAGACGTCTCTGAAATCGCAGCTGAAATCGGGACTGACATTCTGGAATGAAATGGTGCGAGTTCAGCTGAACTTGCACGATTTAATTCCCACAATCAGTGTGAACCAGGGCTTAGACAGATTTGTGAACAATATTTGAGAGAAATAGGCCTTTTTTATACATACAGTATCTCACAAAGGTGAGTACACCCCTAACATTTTTGTAAATATTTTATTATATCTTTTCATGTGACAACACTGAAGAAATGGCACTTTGCTACAATGTAAAGTAGTGAGTGTACAGCTTGTATAACAGTGTAAATTTGCAGTCCCCTCAAAATAACTCAACACACAGCCATTAATGTCTAAATCGCTGGCAACAAAAGTGAGTACACCCCTAAGTGAAAATGTTCAAATTGGGCCCAAATTGTCAATATTTTGTGTGGCCACCATTATTTTCCAGCACTGCCTTAACCCTCTTGGGCATGGAGTTCATCAGAGCTTCACTGGAGTCCTCTTCCACTCCTCCATGACCACATCACGGAGCTGGTGAATGTTAGAGACCTTGCGCTCCTCCACCTTCCATTTGAAGATGCCCCACAGATGCTCAATAGGGTTTAGGTCTGGAGAAATGCTTGGCCAGTCCACCAACTTTACCCCCACCGTCTTTAGAAAGGCAGTGGTCATCTTGGAGGTGTGTTTTGGGTCATTATCATGTTGCAATACTGCCCTTCAGCCCAGTCTCCGAAGGGAGGGGATCATGCTTTGCTTCAGTATGTCACAGTAGACGTTGGCATTAATGGTTCCCTCAATGAACTGTAGCTCCCCAGCACCCGTGCAGCCCCAGACCATGACATTTCCTCCACCATGCTTGACTGTAGGCAGGACACACTTGTCTTTGTACTCCTCATCTGGTTGCCGCCACACACGCTTGACCCCATCTGAACCAAATAAATTTATCTTGGTCTCATTAGACCACAGGACGTGGTTCCAGTAATCCATGTTCTTATCTGCTTGTCTTCAGCAAACTGTTTGCAGGCTTTCTTGTGCATCATTTTTAGAAGAGGCTTCATTCTGGGATGACAGCCATGCAGGCCAATTTGATGCGGTGTGCGGCGTATGGTCTGAGCACTGACAGGCTGACCACCCACCCCTTCAACCTCTGCAGCAATGCTGGCAGCACTCATATGTCTATTTCCTAAAGACAACCTCTGGATATGACACTGAGCATGTGCACTCAACTTCTTTGGTCGACCATGGTGAAGCCTGTTCTGAGTAGAACCTGTCCTATTAAACCACTGTATGGTCTTGGCCACCATGCTGCAGCTCAGTTTCAGGGTGTTGGCAATCTTCTTATAGCTTAGGCCATCTTTATGTACAGCAATGATTCTTTTTTTCAGATCCTCAGAGAGTTTGTTGCCATGAGGTGCCATGTTGAACTTCCAGTGACCAGTATGAGAGAGTTAGAGCGATAACACCAAATTTAACACACCTGCTCCCCATTCACACCTGAGACCTTGTAACACTAATGAGTCACATGCCACCGGGGAGGGAAAATGGCTAATTGGCCCCAATTTGGACATTTTCACTTAGGGGTGTACTCACTTTTGTTGCCAGCGGCTTAGACATTAATGGCTGTGTGTTGAGTTATTTTGAGGGGACAGCAAATTTACGCTGTTATACAAGCTGTACACTCACTACTTTACATTGTAGCAAAGTGTCACTTCTTCAGTGTTGTCACATGAAAAGATAGAATAAAATATTTACAAAAATATGAGGGGTGTACTCTCTTTTGTGAGATACAGTAGAAAAAGTTGTAGATCTTTAAGTTCAGCTCATGATAAATAGGGGCAAACACAAAAGTGTTGCATTTATAATTTTGCTCAGTGCATGTTGTGCCTGTGGACATTCCTGGACGCTTCTGGTTGTGTCATTACGTTACTGATTACGTTTCTGATGTTGTTAGAATAGTATTGATTGTGGCTATGGACATGTTTCTGGCATGCTTTCTCTAAGGCTGCATTCACATTACAGCATTTTGAATCGCGGGCAGATTTGTCACGAATCTGCCTTCAATTTGACAGCGCTGATGTGTGAATGGCAAAACGCAGGACTCGCATTTGAGACGTCATTCATTTGAATGACACCTCAAAACGCGGTGCGGGTCTGCTGCAATTGTCAGTTGACAAAGTGTACTGTAAATGCAGCAACCCGCATTGTGGGATGCATGTCACCCAAAAATAGTTCAGGAGCTACTTTGGGGCGTCATGAGCACTTTATCGCCTGACAATCGTGGCAGATCCGCACTGCATTTTGAGGTGTCATTCAAATGAATGGCATCTCAATGCGAGTCCCGCTTTTTGCCATTCATAAATCCTGGCCTGGTGGCAGTGTTTGCTGTAGCGCTAAGGTTAACCACTATATTGAAGTGCAACAGCATTAACATCAGTTTCCAGTGGGCTGGTTGCCATAATACAGTTTGAAGTGTCCGCAACTATCGCTATCTTGACAGCCTTTGAGAGGTCTGAGTACTTTGAATGGTCCCACCTCCCCACCTCGTCCAATCAAAGAATGCCTTGCATTTATTGAGAAAACGGAAAGCATTTTCTAAATGGCTCCTGTGCCGAGTTGAATGCCTCCTATGTTCACAATGCAGCAGGGAAGTCACTTGGCACAGGATCTGGAAGCTACTGGAGATCACTGTAGTAGCAATGCTGCTACAGTGATTTCCAGCCTCTAGAGGGATCCCACAGGTAAGATTTACAACCTGGACTGGGATTTTTTGGATACCAATTAGCCTCCCTGATGGTATGATTATTTCAGATTTTTGGTGCTGAAAGCGGTACCATTATTTTGCATAGAAATTAGGCATTTTATATTGTAGGCCTGTAATTCTTAGGAATAACTCACTTAAATCTTTCTAAACAAGAGTCTAGTAGACATCCCGAGTATGATAAAGTTTGAAACACGAAATTATAAATTATAACATAATAAATAACTATAAATAATTATCAAAAATAATATAATAGTAATAAAATGTATTCAATAATGTAATCAAATCAAAAACACTGAAATTTGCTCATTTGCAGAATTGTCACTGTCGTCACTTTCAGTGTCTGATGATAAATTTCCCCAAAAATCAGTATCACTCAATTCTGCAAATGATTCTTATTTACCATCGGTGTTTTATAGCTGATCAAAAACCACTTTTTGGTTGCTATGGACATTCTCAAGTTTCCAGGCTAAAGAATGACATCTATAATATAAAAGTGCATGCAGGGCACTGGGCAAACCACTAGGGACAAAGGGGATGTGAAATGATTTCATACAGTAAAGTAATCTTACAGTGTTCTGTATGTTTACTGTGTGTTTCACTTTCTGAATTTGCTGCCAGGCTCTGTCCCCATGTGACGCGACGCTCGCAGGGAATGGAGCCCGGCACACAGAGGCATCGGGCGGAGGACACAGCCCGCAGACACGGCGGGGGACATTGTTGGATCCAGGAGACAAGGTAAGTAACGCTGCCTGGATCCCAAGTGTGGCTCGGGGTCACCGCTCTTGGTACAGAAAATCCACCCTGAGCCACACTCCGGAATACCGCCAGGGAGGTTAAACCACAATAAGTTAACAAAAAATTATAAAAATATATTTTATTAAACATCTATATAATATTGATAAAAACAAATGGCTCATAATAACTCAATGTCACTCAGTACTTAAAAACCACACTGTGTCATACATTATATATATATATATATATATATACACTGTATGCAGAATTATTAGGCAAATGAGTATTTTGACCACATCATCCTCTTTATGCATGTTGTCTTACTCCAAGCTGTATAGGCTCGAAAGCCTACTACCAATTAAGCATATTAGGTGATGTGCATCTCAGTAATGAGAAGGGGTGTGGTTTAATGACATCAACACCCTATATCAGGTGTGCATAATTATTAGGCAACTTCCTTTCCTTTGGCAAAATGGGTCAAAAGAAGGACTTGACAGGCTCCGAAAAGTCAAAAATAGTGAGATATCTTGCAGAGGGATGCAGCACTCTTAAAATTGCCAAGCTTCTGAAGCGTGATCATCGAACAATCAAGCGTTTCATTCAAAATAGCCAACAGGGTCGCAAGAAGCGTGTGGAAAAACCAAGGCGCAAAATAACTGCCCGTGAACTGAGAAAAGTCAAG
>BLSH010502991.1:1340899-1357284 GCA_018402905.1 Glandirana rugosa
GTGAAGGTTAAATGTCGACCTTCGAGTCGGGGGGAGGAAGCGGGCGTCAGAAGACCCTGGTAAGTGTTCCGCGTCGTGTTGAACGCATACGTGTCATCCTTTGTCCAACACTTGTGAAGGACAAAGGGAATGATCTCTACGGCAGTGCACGTGTGTTTCGGATAACTTCTTAGCCGAGCCCACTTCTGTAACGCCCTAGGGACCTGTCCATTCACAGGAATTGGTGAACGGCTGGTGGCTAGCCGTAAACTGCCGCCGTTTCACCAAGCAAGGGCGTTTTGGGCGCGCCTCCGGCGGCACGCGCGCGCTCACTAAACTCGTTCCCGCAGCCGCCGTCGTATGACGGCGTTTTGCGGGAACGAACCACTTTGCCGCCGTCAAATGCCGATCGGTGGTCGGCAAGTGGTTAAGGACACTTACCTGTCCAGGGATCCCGCAATGTCTTCACCCGAGCCGATTCTTCAATAGGCTTTGTGTGCACGTGACGGCATCTCTAGTAAGGGAAACAGGAAGTGTTCACAACCTGTTTCCTACTGTGCATACGCAAGTTGTGCTGCGCCTTGTGAATGGTCCCAGAAGACTGCGGGCGAAGGAGGGGGGCTGAGCTTCCAGCTGTAAATTGGAAGTGGGAGAGGGTACCTGCCAAACCATACCTGCTCCCCCCTTCCCCCCAAAAAGTGCCAAATGTGGCCAAGGAGGGTGCAAACAAGCATAACTACCCCTTTTGAGTGGAGCTCCATTTTAAGTTAATAATAGTGACTTCCCTCTTTCATCTTTGGTTCCCGCATTCCTCATAATCTGTCCCCCACACAAAGGAATTCTATGCCGCCATTAAAAAAAATGCTATTGTCAGCTGCTTCTTTGCTCTATGCCTGTTCAGGCACATGCTGTGTGTTAATAAATAATCTGCCTTAAAGTGATTGTAAACGATCACCCTTTAAAACAAACTATTCAGTTTAAAATAGAAATGAAAGGGAAAACATTTGTGTATAGATATGAGAAAAACATTATAAATACCTTTTTTTCCCACTTTGATCACATTCCCTCTGTTCTCAGCTACATAAGAGCTGGGGGGAGGAGAAGCCACAGCACACTGATCTTCCCAGTGAATGGCTGTGCAACAGGGGTGTGTCAGGAGAAGTCTGATAATTGGAGGAGAACAAGCTGAGTTCCCAGCATAGCTAGAGAACTGACCACAATGTGTTCTCCTGCTTAGTGTGGTCAGTTTTTAATAGGAAAGCAGAGGGACTGGCAGGAACACCAGGGATTTCACATAAAGGAAGCAATACAAAGAGAACAGGATACTTTCTCATACAAGTACATGGTACAGCGGGAACATATCAGGAATATGAAATTTTGGTGTAACAAACACTTTACGATCCTATAGTTTGCCTACAAATTCTCCCTGCAAGGCACTGGTGATGTAGCATTCCCAGGAGGCCCCTGTGTGGCTCTGGCTATGTCACCAGTGCCTCTATGTGCCAGAAAGTTGAAAAGCAGTAAATATAAATAAAAAATTAAGCTTTTATGTGACTTAGATTGGCATGCAAAGCTTCATGCACTTGGAATTTTTAAAGTGGTTGTAAAGTCAGAAGGTTTTTTTATCTATCATTCTGTGCATTAAGATAAAAAGCCTTCTGTGTACAGCAGCCCCCTAACACTTACCTGAGGTTCCTCTCTGTCCAGCGATCTCCACAAGTGTCTCAGCTGTCCGAGGTTCTCCCTCCTGAGACACAACGGGGCCATTGCCGCTGCTGTAAATCAAAATCAGCTAGCCAATCAGGAGAGAGAGGTGTGGGGCTGGGTTGGGGCTCTGTGTCTGCATGGACACAGGGAGCTGTGACTCGGTTCAGGTGCCCCCATAGCAAGCTGCTTTCTGTGGGGGCACTCAGCAGGAAGGAGAGGCCAGGAGCTCTGAAGAGGGACCCGGGAAGAGGAGGATCGGGGCTGCACTGTGCAAAACCACTGCACAGAGGAGGTAAGTATGAAATGTTTGTTATTTTTATAGGGAAAAAACCCAAGACTTTACAATCACTTTAACCACTTCAGCCCCAGAAGGATACCCCATATTAGGACCAAAGCACTTTTTGCAATTCAGCACTGCGTCGCTTTAACTGGCAATTGTGTGGTCATGTCTGGTCACTGCTATAAACAAAAGGGCAACAATTTTGCAAAAAAAACAATATTTCTTACTTTTTGCTAAAATACATATCCAAAAAAAATAAATAAAAAAACAAATTTATTCATCGGTTTTGGCCGATTTATATTCTTCCTTATTGTTGGTAAAAAAAAAAATCACACTTGGCGTTTATTGATTGGTTTGCGCAAAAGTTTCCACATTTACAAACCATGAAAATTAATTTCTGGCATTTTTACAATCTGTGATTTTTATCGGGACTGTGATATTGGGGCGGACATGTCGGACATTTTTGAAATTTTTTTGGGACCAATGACATTTATACAGCGATCAGAAATTTAAATATCCACTGATTAGTGTGTAAATGTCATTGGCAGTGAAGGAGTTAACCTGGAGGGGCGATGTAGGGATTAACCGTATTCTCTGTGTGTTCTAACTTTGAGGGGCTGGGCTGTCAGGGGCACCAGAGATCTAACTGATTCCGAGTACAGGGATCAGTAGATCTCTGACATGCTGCCTGATAGATCGGCGGTTTTTCTGCTCTGTCAAGCAATCGTGGCTCACCAGCGGAGATCGAGCCGCAGCCACAACCCTGCAGAGTGTGGCGGGCACGAGAGTGTGGCGGGCACGAGAGCGTGCCACCAGCGGCGCGCTCCCGCCCACTACTGCGCACATGTGAGCCACCGTTTAAAGATGGCGATTCACGCTACAGAGCCACACTGCAGCAGTAAATATACGCAAGCAGGTCGGGAACCGGTTAAGTGGAGGAAAAAGGTCCACTTTAACCTCTTGCCGACCAGCCTCCATCATTATATTGCGGCAGGTCGGCTTGTACCCGTAAATCACCGTAGCTGTACGTCGGCGCGGGAACGAGCTTTTGTGGGTGCACCCGTGTGTCTACTGCCCAGCGGGGGAGCCAATCAGCGGGTTGGGGGGACTCGATGTTCGCTGGCCTCCTGCGCTCATTCCCCGCAGAACGGGGATCTGCCTGTGTAAACAAGGCAGATCTCTGTTCTGACAGGGGAGATCTTTCTGCTATGCAGGAAGAAGGATGTGTGTGTTTCCCGAGGCAACCCATCCCCCATACAATTAGAAAACACCTGCAAGGAACGCATTTAACCCCTTGATCACCTCTGGTGTTAACCCCTTCCCTGCCAGTGTCATTAGTACAATAACAGTGCATATTGTTAGCACTGATCACTGTAATATTGTCACTGCTTCCCAAAAAAGTGTAAAAAATGTCAGTTAGGTGTCCGATCTGTCTGCCGCAATGTTGCAGTCCCGCTAAAAATCGCAGATCACCGACATTACTGTTAAAAAAAAAATTATTAAAAAAATGCCATAAATCTATCCCCTATTTTGAATACTCTATAACTTTTGTGCAAACCAATCAATATACGCTTATTGCGATTTTTTTTCCAAAAATATGTAGAAGAATATATATCAGCCTAAACTGATGAATAAATATATTTTTTGGGATATTTATTATAGCAGAAAGTAAAAAATATTGCTTTTTTTTCAAAATTGACTATCTTTTTTTGGTTTATAGCGCAAAAAATAAAAACCGCAGAGGTGATTAAATACCACCAAAAGAAAGCTCTATTTGTGGGGAAAAAAGGACGTCAATTTGTTTGGGTACAACGTTGCACGACTGCGCAATTGTCTGTTAAACAACGCAGTGGTGTATCGCAAAAAATGGCCTAGTTATTAAGGGGGTAAATCCTTCCAGTCCTTAAGTGGCTAAGGGAAATGCTACTGAAAAAAAAATAAAAATAAAGTAAGACATGAACAATATTTAGCACTCATCAATACTTCAACCAAGGAATATAGCTAAAGCAAATTTATATCTGTTAATGTCTGTATGTTAAGAAAACATCTGCCTATAGCCTTCAGCACAATAACACCTGCCGTGTAAATTAGCATATGTCTTTTCCAATTTGTAGAAATAAATTACTTGATTACATTTTTTTTTTATATTGAAGTTTTAATGATTGGATAAAGAAAACTTTCTGAAATTCACATATTTGCATTGAAGAAAAGTGGTAAAATGCACAGTTAATCACTTGTCACCGCAACACTTCAACACATGAACCATGGTTTGTTGCATTGCAGTGCTGTTCATTTTAAATGGCATGCCAACGTGCTATTACAGAAGTCGCCAACACACCTAGACTGCAGCACCCCACAGCACATATGCTGTGTGTTGTGGTGCAGGGCATTGCAATAAAAGGTTCAGATTCAGATCAGTGTTTTTATGCTTTAACCTCCCTGGTGATTTGAAACAACAAAATCATAAATTATAATATAATAAATAACTATAAATAATTATCAAAAATATTAATAATATAATAAAATGTATTCAATAATGTAATCAAATCAAAATACTGAAATTTGCTCAGTTGCAGAATTGTCGCTGTCGTCACTTTCAGTGTCTGATGATACATTTCCCCAAAGATCAGTATCACTCAATTCTGCAAATAATTCTTATTTACTATCGATGTCTTCTAATCCAAAACCGCTTTTGATGTAGAGGAACGCTTTTTGGTTGCCATGGACGTTCTCAAGTTTCCAGGAAGAAAGAATGGCAAATATAATATAAAAGTGCATGCAGGACACTGGACAAAGCACTAGGGACAAAGGGGATGTGAAATGATTTCATACAGTAATGTAATCTTACAGATTACAGTGTACTGTATGTGTTGTGTGTGTTTCACTTTTTGAATTTGCTGCCGGGCTCCACCCCCATGCAATGCGCCGCTCGCAGGGAACAGAGCCCGGAACCCACAGGCATCGGGTATAGATTCCACTGGAGGACACAGTGGGGGGACATCACAGGATCCGGGGGACAAGGTAAGTAATTTTACCTGGATACTGCAATGCAATCCCGAGTGTGGCTCAGGGTTACCGCTTTTGGTAATGAAAATTAACCCCGAGCCACACTCAAAATTCCCGCTAAGGAGGTTAAAGTGTTACTAAACCCACAACACTAAAATCTGTCTGTATAAGCAGAATAGCATGCATGCTATACTCACTGTGTAACTTAAGGGGTTAATCCTCTGTATTGTGTAAAAAGGCTGTTTGATCTTGTATGGCCAGATACTTCCTTCTTGCCCTGTCTACTATATTAGACTTTACTATACTACATGCAGGCAGGATGAAAAGGTAGCACATGCTCTGTTCAATCTTCCTGTTTCACATGGACACAGAGTACAGTACATTTCTAGAGGCAGTGATTGTTTATTTGTGAATTGAGCATGTCATTGGCAAAGCACCAATCAGCTCTGGCCAGATTGTGGGTGAAGGGTCACTGATGGAAAGGAAGTTTCATCATCAGAGAGTGAAATCTCCTCCTATATGAACACTGTGGAAGCCCTGGCTCCTTGCAGCTTATCACCTGACTGCAATATACAGATGAAAAAAATGGTATATAGCAGCAGTATTTTGATATAAAAGGAAGATTTAGAAGCTGTGTGCACTGTGGGAGGGTGATGAATTGTTTTTATACTGCTGGGTTTAGTAACACTTTAAGTAGCATTGCCAGTACATTGAAGATAAGATCCTTGCCATGGGTTTTTTTTTTTGTGTTCCGTCTGGTAAATGCACAGCATATTAGTACATTATGGCAGACTTACCAGTCATATGGTGCCCTGGGACCAATCTGGTCGGCCCCTGGCACTTCCATATTCGCTCAGTCTTCCTTCTGGTTGGGCCATTTGATAGGCCAGGCTGCGATGACGCAACTTCCGCGCATGTGCATGGGAGTCACATCGCCGCGGCATGGACCAGGGCCGATTTGTTTGCTGAGCTGCACATGCGCGGCTCAATCAACATGACAGCTGACAGACAGAAGGATGCATTTATGGCAGAAGAGACCAATAGGGTCTCTACTTTAATAAATACCCTGCCTGTCAGCCATTTTTTTTAAAAAACAACTTTACTTCCACTGTAACCATAAGGAATACAATAAAGCAATGATGACATTTTTCTGGTGGTATGGCCCCTTTAACTTGGCCTGCACCTAATTCATTAACGTTTTGCACCAGTTTCCGACACATTCTTTAGATTCCGAGTACTTCTTACTAGCACCACTCTGTTGCCATGGTTACGATAGATTCTACGGCCTTGTGCACATAAGATGAAAAATACTGCCTTTACGGGCTTATGGCTTTTTTTCCCCAGCTTATAAACGCACCTCTATGTTAGCCAGTGTGGCCATGCACATAGGTGTTTACAGGTGTATTAGAAGAGGAGCCATTACAGGATTAAAAAGAAAAAGGTAAAAAAAAGAAAATGCACTACCAGCTCATTCAAGAAAGGAAATAAGCTTTTGGGAAGAAGAAATGCTGAACACGCCTAAGCGCAAGGCATTTTTAGCACTTGAGCATTCATTCCAATGGCAAAAATAAATGAATATTCTGGTCAATGGAATCAGTGAATGCCCAAACACTTGATGCACCTAAACAAGTCTAAACATGCATTTTTAACCGTCTTTCTTCCTGCCAGGAGCAAAGGCATCCAGTTTGTAATAAAGGTTTAGGGCTCTTTTACACATGAATGTCCGTTTTCACAGACTCCGCTTACTCAGCACAGATCTATCCGGTGCTCTCCGCTGAGCCGGTAGATGACAGGTTCATCTATGCTCACTGTGCAGAGATGGACCCTTCAGAGCCCCGCTGTCCTCTATGGGAGATTGGATGAAAACTGATCCGCCTGTCCGTTTTCATCCGATCTGCCAGATGGATGGAAAATAGGGTTTCCATCCGTCTGGATTTAGTGGAGCGGATCGGATGTCAGTGGCGATAGAGGTACATTCAAGGTCCGTTCAGGTCCGCCTGAAAAACTGACAGGCGGACCAGAACGGTCCGCATATGTGAAAGAGCCCTATTGCCGTGTACAGGTGATTTACCTGCAGACCCTGTGTTCTACTTCCACGTTCCTACCGTATGTTCAACCTTTCAGATACAGTATCTCACAAAAGTAAGTACACCCCTCACATTTTTGTTTCTATTATATCTTTTCATGTGACAACACTGAAGAAATGAGACTTTGCTACAATGTAAAGTAGTGAGTGTACAGCTTGTATGAGAGTGTAAATTTGCTGTCCCCTCAAAATAACTCAACACACAGCCATTAATGTCTAAACCTCTGGCAACAAAAGTGAGTACACCCCTAAGTGAAAATGTCCAAATTGGGCCCAGAGTGTCATTATTTTGTGTGGCCACCATTATTTTCCAGCACTGCCTTAACCCTCTTGGGCATGGAGTTCACCAGAACTTCACAGGTTGCCACTGGAGTTCTCTTCCACTCCTCCATGACGACATCACGGAGCTGGTGGATGTTAAAGACCTTGAGCTCCTCCACCTTCTTTTTGAGGATGCCCCACAGATGCTCAATAGGGTTTAGGTCTGGAGACATGCTTGGCCAGTCCACCACCTTTACCCTCAGCTTCTTTAGCAAGGCAATGATCGTCTTGGAGGTGTGTTTGGGGTCGTTATCATATTGGAATACTGCCCTGCAGCTCAGTTTCCGAAGGGAGGTGATCATGCTCTGCTTCAGTATATCACAGTAAATGTTGGCATTCATAGTTCCCTCAATGAACGGTAGCTCCCCAGTGCCGGCAGCACTCATGCAGCCCCAGACCATGACACTCCCACCACCATGCTTGACTGTAGGCAAGACACACTTGTCTTTGTACTCCTCACCTGGTTGCCGCCACACACGCTTGACACCATCTGAACCAAATAGGTTTATATTGGTCTCATCAGACCACAGGACATGGTTCCAGTAATCCATGTCCTTAGTCTGCTTGTCTTCAGCAAGCTGTTTGCAGGCTTTCTTGTGCATTATCTTTAGAAGACGCTTCCTTCTGGGACGACAGCCATGCAGACCAATTTGATGCAGTGTGCGGCGTATGGTCTGAGCACTGGCAGGCTGACCCCCCACCCCTTCAACCTCTGCAGAAATTCTGGCAGCACTCATACATCTATTTCACAAGGACAACCTCTGGATATGATGCTGAGCAAGCGCACTCAACCTCTTTGGTCGACCATGGCGAGGCCTGTTCTGAGTGGAACCTGTCCTGTTACACCACTGTATGGTCTTGGCCACCATGCTGCAGCTCAGTTTCAGGGTCTTGGCAATTTCCTTATAGCCTAGGCCATCTTTATGTAGAGCAACAATTATTTTTTTCAGATCCTCAGAGAGTTCTTTGCGATGAGGTGCCATGTTGAACTTTCAGTGACCAGTATGAGAGAGTGAGAGTGATAACACCACATTTAACACACCTGCTCCCCATTCCCACCTGAGACCTTGTAACACTAACGAGTCACATGACACCGGGGAGGGAAAATGGCTAATTGGGCCCAATTTGGACATTTTCACTCACGGCTGTGGGTTGAGTTATTTTGAGGGGACAGCAAATTTACACTATAAGAGCCGGTTCACACATAGGCAATCCGACTTCAGGGGCGATTTTGCTAGGCGATTTGAATGCTACTTCAAGGCGACTTCAGTGTGACTTCAGCGATACTTTGGGCGACTAACAACGTGACCTGAAGCAAACTCCATGCCAGGCGACTTTGCCTGTGGCCAATCAGAGAAGGGAGGTAGGGGTTGCCTGGGTAATTTGTGGGGAGTACTTGTGTAAATTATTTTCTTTTTCCTGTAAAGTCGCTTCAATATATATTGGGATCCGACTTGGAGGCGACTTCCATTGAATTCTATGGGCACAAGTCAGATAGAAGTCGCCTTGAAGTGGTACAGGAACTTTTTCTGAAGTTGCCTTGAAGTCGGAGCGACTTCAGTAGTGTACATTAAGACGGCTCCCATGCACTTCAATGGGATTTCTGATGTCAAGCGACTTGGGGCGACACAAGTCGGATCCCAAGTTGCCTATGTGTGAACTGGCCCTTATACAAGCTGTACACTCACTACTTTACATTGTAGCAAAATGTCATTTCTTCAGTGTTGTCACATGAAAAGATAGAATAAAATATTTACAAAAATGTGAGGGGTGTAGTCACTTTTGTGAGATACTGTATGTAATATGGTAGAGGTTTTCTTGTTATATTGGGTACATCTCTATATTGCAATCTTTACCAAGAATTATGATTGCCCCATGGGGTGGGACTTTATGAAGAGATTGGTTATTGCGTCCATATTGTTGGACACAATATGCAATCTCTGCATAAAGATTAGTCTATTTGTATCATAGTATTGATTCTGTGTTCTCTTTACTATATGGAATTTTAAATATTGTTCTGTGTACCCCATTGTACTGTATAAAAGTTATTCATTTTTATAAGAAAAACAAATACCTTCTTGAGCTCATCCCATGGGGGAACCATAATTCTTAGTACAAACCTTTCAGATATATGGATGTGTTGCAATAATTAAGACTCAAAAGTATAATAATAAAATAAATTTACTTAGCTTGGTTTAAATGTGCATTACAAATGATAAAATAGATAAATACAACATTGTTCCAATCAAGGGGAGCCCGTAATTTCATTAGAATTTTCTGGAAGTGTCATGTCCTTGTTCTGTTTTTGTTATAGAGTGATTACATTTATCTTGCTTATGCCCTGGGCAAGCAAGAGCTTGATTTGGTAGGATCAACCTTTTAAACTTGGCCTTGATCACATTTGAGGGTGCATTTATCTTTTCATATTTGTTTAATACTGTTTGCATCTTAAGATTTTTGTTAAACCTTTGAATACAAATCTATTGCAAAGAATTTCCTGACAGTTCTCTTTTGTTCCAGGCACACTTTCCTCAGATCTAGCCCTGTTTTGGTATACTCGGGTTGAGTTACTAAAACTGGAGAGTGCAAAATATGATGCAGCTGTACCCAGTCAGCTTCTAAATTAAAGTGGATGTAAACCGTAAAAAAAAAAAAAACATTTTAATTAATAATTCTTCCTAGTAGAGTATAGGATGGCATGTCATCTGTGCCCAGTCTTGCCACAAAGAGTTAATCCAGCTCTGAGCAATCCCCTTATCTTTTTTAAGTGAGAAAAAAAATGACTAACTGAGAAATAGGAGACATTTCTTCCGGTGCTGTGTGAGTGACAGGTCATTTCCTCATCTTTCCCCTCCAGCTCTCCCAGGATTGGCTGCTCCACACCTCAGCATGATAGAGCATGCTAAAGTGATGTGCTGTGTTTACTGAGTATTGACTAGATGTTTCTCAAAACTCAGGAATAGCAAAATAGGAGAGTGTAGAGGTGGGTGGACAGTCTTGTGACATCACAACTCCACCCACCGAACTCCAGCAAAGAGACCTACTCACTGATTCCAGAGATTTGTGGGGCTGCTACTGCTGAAGGAGGTGACATTTGCAAGGTAGGGATACATGCAAGAGGCTTGCATGTATATACACATTATTACTGTGCCATTCGTTTATACTGGGTGAATGGTGGGATTACATCCACTTTAATTACTTCCCACCATTGCACATATATGGCCGGGTGGGCACTTCCTCCTGAGTGGACGTTCAGGAACATCCTTCAGGGAGGCGTGCGATTGCATGGCCGCATTCCCGCACAGCAGCGCGTTCCCGATGCGCTCGTGTCACCCGGACACGGCGCATCTCAGATTGGCAGGAGGGTACTGTGATTGGCCTTCCTGATCACATGATGGCTGTGTCCAATCACAGCCATCGTGTGATGTAAATAGAGAGCCGGTTGCTAGGTGATCGGCTTGTCCTCTTCCTCACGGAAGTTGTTAGTGAGGACAGGGAGAGTGGATCGCTGCAGCTGGCGGTGATCAGTGTGTATGAGCTGTTTTTTACAGCTTTTTACACACTGATCGCCGGCCCAGTGTCCCCACAACAGTGTTACCCTACAGTGTCCCCCCACAATGTCACCCCACAGTGTCCCCCACAGTGTCACCCCACAGTGTCCCCCCACAATGTCACCCCACAGTGTCCCCCCACAATGTCACCCACAGTGTCCCCCCACAATGTCACCCCACAGTGTCACCCCACAATATCACCCCACAGTGTCCCCCCACAGTGTCACCTCACAGTGTCCCCCCACAATGCCACCCCACAGTGTCCCCCCACAGTGTCACCCCACAGTGTGCCCCCACAGTGTCACCCCACCTTGTCCCCACACAGTAAAAACACCTGTCCCACATATGTCCCAGAAAAATCATCTGTCCGTGTGATCCTCTGCGTACATCTGTCTGTGATCACACAAACCAATTATTATACACTTATCAGGATTTTTTTTTACCAAAGACATAGAAGCAGAATACATTTTGGCCTAAATGTATGATACATTTTGATTTTATTGGATCTCTTTTAAAACAGAAAGTAGAAAATATTGTTTTTTCCTCAAAATGTTTGCTCTTTTTTCGCTTATATCGCAAAAAATAAAAAAACAAGTGATGAATAATAAATACCACCCAAAGAAAGCTCTATTTGTGTGAACAAAATGATAAAAAATTAATTTGGGTACAGCGTAGCATGACCGCGCAATTGTCATTGAAAGTGCGAGAGCACGGAAAGCTGAAAATTGGTCTGGGAAGGAAGGGGGTAAAAGTGCCCAGTATTGAAGTGGTTAAGCTTGTTCAATTAAGCTTTGACAATAAAACCTGGAAGCTGATTAAAGAAAGTGAGATCAGATGTCAATATAGGTATGCTGTGTATAGGTATAAAAACAGAAGTGATTACCTCTACACTGACATAATTGATAACATAAAAATGATGAATAACATTTTTTGTAGATCAATATCTACTAAAAACCTATATTACACAATTAATGTGACAGTTTCCCACACAGGGATGGTGGGTTGGTAACGCTTCGGTGGCCACTAGCAGCCTACTAACCGGTGACACATCCCAATTCAAAACAGTGTCTATGAAACTCTTTATGAATTCCTCAGAACGTGTTGCATTAACACAGGAGCAATGGTGAAATGCGTAGTGTGAAAGGACGATATATCAATGTCTATGTGTTGTTCTCTGTCCCCAATTATAAAGTAGGTCATTATGATGTGAATTAGGAATTAGTGAATTATTCTTTAGAAACATTATGTTAATTCTGGCTGTTCAAGATGGAAATGTAAAGGTGCAGAAATAAAATATGCTCTTGCTCTTTCCTATATATATACATATATATATATATATATATATATATATACACACACTATACTACCAAAAGTATTGGGACACCTACCTTTACACGCACATGAACTTTAATATCATCCCAGTCTTGGCCTGGATACACGCTACCCAATTTTCTGTAGTTTTTTTTCCTGCAGATTTACCAAAACCATATAATATGAGGTCAAACCTTAGGAGTTTCAGCAACCAGGCAGGCCCTTGCACTACTTGGTTATAATAAATCTAAATGAATTCTGACAACAAAAGTTGTATCGTGTGTATGGGGTCTAATTTTGTAGGGTTTAATATTGAGTTGGCCCACCCTTTGCAGCTATAAAGGCTTCAACTCTCCTGGGAAGGCTGTCCACAAGGTTCAGGAGTGTGTCTATGGGAATGTTTGACCATTCTTCCACAAGCACATTTGTGAGGTCAGGCACTGATGTGGACAAGAAGGCCTGGCTTACACTCTCTGCTTTAATTCATCCCAAAGGTGTTGGGATGTTGGGTTAAGGTCAGGGTTCTGTGGAGGCCAGTCATGTTCCTCCATCCCAAACTCACTTATCCATGTCTTTATGGACCTTCCTGATCTCAACCCTGTAGAACACCTTTGGGATGACTTAGAGCAGAGACTGCAAGCCAGGCTTTCTTGTCCAACATCCGTGCCTGACCTCACAAATGCGCTTCTGGAAGAACGGTCAAACATTCCCATAGACACTCCTAAACCTTGTGGACAGCCTTCCCAGAAGAGTTGAAGCTGTTATAGCTGCAAAGGTTGGGCCAACTCAATATTGAACCCTAAGGACTAAGACTGGGATGCCAATAAATTTCATGTGCGTGTAAAGGCAGGCGTCCCAATACTTTTGCAATATAGTGTATGTAATTTACCAGCCCCTTCCTTTTCTAAATAAACACAGGGAACACACTCACTCTGTTTATTCATAATGGAAGCATAGTAAACTTGTGTTTACTATGCTTCAGTTTGTGAATGAACAGGAAGCTGCTCAACACAGAGCGCTTCTCATTCATTCACTGTCCCGTGCATCTGAGGCTGGAGAGAAAGGTGTGTGTGTTTGAGCTTTGGGCTGCACACACCTATGGTAAGTTCCCACATGAGTGGTAAATAGTTTGTCTCAATACCCTGTAACTTTTGCTGGACAGCTTCGTCTGTTATAGGAAGTTGACTTACTGACCAAATGAACAGGGTTAATCAACTTCAGCCCTTACACAATACCCAGTGCTTCTGATGCGGGATGAGGGTGCATGTGCCTTCTTCTCTTGATGCAGTGTTCAAAAGAGGGGACATCAAAACCTTTACACAGGGTTGGGGCTACAGAGGGATGGGATAGCAGGGTAGTGCAGGGATAATTGGTTAGGTGGTGAACTTTAAAGAGTAATGGAGGGTTATACCCCTGTTGATTGATTTTTTTGCCATCTGTGCCCCTTTGGGGAGATTTACCTTCACTGTATCCCTGTTGATTGATTTTTTTGCCACCATCTGTGCCCCTTTGGGGAGATTTACCTTCACTTCCTGTCCCATAGCCAAAACAGGACGTGAGAGGAAACCCCTGCAAATTAAGGGAATCCCTTGGGAACCCCCAGGCCACCATAACTGGTGTCCCCATTGGAAGATTTCCCCTCTATTACTTTTCTGGGATTTTCTTTTACTTTCCCTTTCAGGCTGGGTCCACACTATCTGCAAAGCGGCTCACATTCCCATTCACTGTTTCAGGTCCAAATGAGGAACTTTTGCCTGAATTCAGACCTGAAACGGATCCAAAGATGCACCATTCCCTTCTGCAGTGCGCTCCGTGGCCACCCCGGAGCTGTGTGAAGCGGCTCCATTGAGAACCGATCACACTCGCCTGTCATGCGAATTGGATGCAGGGAAAACACACATCCAATTTGCATAAGTGTGAACCAGTGTAAATGATAATGGTAAACAGGACACATAGAGAGGGTGAATCTCCCTAACGGGGACACAGACAGCAATGAGAACTGACAGGGGTTCTGATCCTTCTCCACTCCATCCAAAACTAAAGAAAAAGTTTTGCCTTTAGCTATACTTGAGGAATATCGCGATTGTAGGAGGCAGGGGAGGATAAACTTTGGGCGCTAAAGCAGTTTTATTTATTTTTTATTTTTTTGCTGTTTCTTGTAGCACAATTAATGAAAACACTTAGCATCTAGGCAACTGTGTAAAGGATTAACACAGCTCTACTTTTGAAAAAGATCTTTATTATCTGTCATGATGTTCCACTATGTATGTACAGAATTGAAAGAGCCAATTGTACCTAAAAGGATATGTCATTTTGTTCTACTTGTCATGGGGCACGGAGTGCAGACATATTCCATAGAGAACCCATAGACAGAGTCTAGACGGCTTTGTCCACGGTTCCCCTATAACAGCTAGAAAAGATTGAAACATTCTCACTGAACACAGATGGACACTTCGAAATCCTCTACAGCAGGGATTCTCACCCAGGGTTCCTCCAGAGGTTGCTAGGGGTTCCTTGAGCAATGGCCAATTTCTACCTCTCAGATAAATTCCCAATGACACCATTGATCTTTTTAGCTATCTGTAAGGGGTAATTATGACCACAAGTGTAAGGAGCATTCTTCCCATTGACCATCACACTAATTTATCATGAGTTGTAGATTTTTAATTTTTAGCAGGGGTTCCCCGAGACCGGAGAATTATTTCAGGGGTTCCTCAGTGTTGAAAGGGTTGAGAAAGGCTGCTCTACAGGTACAGGGACACACCGCGATGCCGTGCACAGTTGATGGTGTCATTCTTCTGCCATATAGCATAGTACTTACAACAATACCTAATTTATTACCTTGCTTATATCATAAAATGTATTATCATGATATTACATCTAACCCCAAATGTTAAAAAAGAAAAAAAAAAATGCCGGAAATTCACTTTTCACTCCATAAAATATCACTCAGGGCTCCCCACAGATTTATTTTGTTATTTTCCTACTAATAAATCACAGGATAGCAATTACAGTAAAGGTGTCAGAATGAATCTTGGCAGGAGAGAACTACAGATTTAAAGGTGTTTTTAGTATGTTTTCCATTTAATAATAAGAAGGGCTATTAAACCTGTTCATCTTCTAGCTTAAAAGTAACCACATTATTTTTTTTTGACAATGAGAGACCTTTAAGCTGAAGGACATATGCATTCATTTTTATTATTATTATTATTAATATTATAAGAGGAACTGGTGGCTCACCTTCCATAGCGGGCACTGATTCTTTCTCCCTGCAATCACCTCTTACCTCTTTGAGGCTGCTTGCGCTGTTCTAGGCATGCGTCCATTCCACCTGTTGACCTTAACCACTTCAGCCCCGGAAGGATTTCCCCCCTTTATGACCAGAGCACTTTTTGCGATTCGGCACTGCGTCGCTTTAGATGACAATTGCGCGGTCGTGCGACGTTGTACCCAAACAAAATTGCTGTCCTTTTTTCCCCACAAATAGAGCTTTCATTTGGTGGTATTTGATCACCTGTGTGGTTTTTATTTTTTTGCGCCATAAACAAACTAAGAGCAACAATTTTGCAAAAAACCCAATATTTCTTACTTTTTGCTAAAATACATATCCAAAAAAAATATATAAAAAAATGTATTCATCAGTTTTGGCTGATATATATTCTTCCTCATATTTTTGGTAAAAAAAAATCGCAATCGGTGTATATTGATTCAAACAAACGTGCTATATATATTCCAAATAGCTCTAAGCGGCGCTAAAGGTATACATTTGAAGTGTATAATCCAAATAGTATAGACCATTAAGTCCACATAAAGAAACAAGCAAAGTTCAAAGTCCAAATGTAAGAATAGAAGGTGCTCGTGAGGAAATAAACCACTTCAACAAGTCCCACATCCACTTCACAGCAGAGTTTAAGTATGTCTCAGATGGTTAACTGTTATCCCTCTTCTAATTCACCAAGTGTTGTCATGCAGGTGTGCAGATAATCAAGGTGGACCCTTACCAGATTGTGTGGCTAGGCATTCATCATGCTCTAGCTAAATCGCTTGTTGTGCTACTTTGCACTGAGTCCTCAGGCAGCTTCTCTTGGGATTTCAGAATAGTCATATATCATAAAGGGAGTAAAAAAACTCGCATAGCATGATA
>BLSH010502991.1:1414106-1472907 GCA_018402905.1 Glandirana rugosa
GACGTGACTGGAGCCGAAGGTACTGGTGAGAAAAACAACTGTTTGCTCTAGGAGTGTGCATGCTCACTCCCATGCCCTGCTGTCACGTACCTGGTGGTGGAGTCTGACTTATGCAGGGGTAACCTCCCTTGCGACCCTGCCATCCAGGAGTGAGGATGGCACAAGGGTTGAGGTGGTCACCGGTGACAGTTGGAGTAGCTCTTCCAGTCTCGTGCAGGTTTGAAGAATGGTGGTACAGGCTGGGTCGGCAGCCGGCTGGCGGTGCAGTACAAGGGAGCAGGCAAAAGAGTATTTGGGTGCAGGCAGAGTTTGTTAACAGGCTGGCAGCAGAGGTACAAGGGAGCAGGCAAAAAGAGTGGTCATGGAAGCCGAGGTCAGTGCAGGCGGAGATCAGAGCGAGGTCAACACAAGCCGGGTCACAGGAACAGATAAACAGATAAGCAGGTAGCTTCAGGAACACACACAAACGCTGTAGATCAGACAGCACTTACTGCAGGGTGCATTCAGCTTAAATAGAGCCGCTTGGCGCCGTTTCGGGCGCGCGCGAAAAAGCGCAAAAAAAATGCTAACAGGTCCTTTGGCACCGGTCTTCTTCTAACACCTGCTCTGTATGTCAATAAGACACCCCCCTCCTCACTGACTCTGATTAACAGCAGCAGGAGCCAGTGGTTCCTGCTGCTGCATCTGGCCAATGAGGAGCGAGAGACTCGATAGAGCCTTGGCTTTCGTGCACATCACTGGATCAAGGCTAGTCTCAGGTATGTATTTATGGGGAGCTGCAGGGGAAACTGCATGCAGGAGAGTTCTCACCTTCATGCATAGAATGCAGTAAGATAAAAAAAATTCTGCCTTTAGAACCACTTTAAGTTGTCAATAGAAGTCTGTTTTCTTTTTCATTAATCAGTGGGTTGAGCAAAAAACTGACCTGAATCCCTCATCCATACATTTGACGTAGATGGGGGAATCTTCCCCACGGTGTCTTTGTATTCTGACAGCGGATAGACTTCCCCTCTGTCAGAATAAACTGATCAGTGCTGCAAGCTATAGCCTGCAGCGATGATCAAGCAGAAATTTTCCAACAGATCTCATACAGTAGATTGACTTCTGTTTGACCACAATGCCGATACATGAATCTAAGTTCGAACCACATATGGCCAGCTTAAAGGTAGTCTTTTCCAGCATGTGCAAACTCGCTCTTATATCTATGACTGCCCAAATGTTTACCTCTATGTGTGAATTAAGCTTAAAGTATCGGATGCCTGAAAATTACTCACTGTTTGTGTCCTTGCACAAACCTAGTCCTGTATTTGAAATACCAGGCAATCTTTGAGAAGATGATAGTGGGAACTCAACAATTTGCATGCAATGGTTTCAAAGGTCTGACATAATCAAGGCAAAACGCTCCCACAGGACATTGCAAGAAAATAGCTTATGATTGCATTCAGAAAAAAACAAGTGAACTTGACAATCATAATCTGTAACCAACGTATCATGCACAATCTAGTGCAAATAGCATTTTTATTTTAGGAAACATAAATACTAAAAACTTTTGGAATTGGTACTTTAATGAGGAATACCTTATGCAGTGTTGTATCTAGCAGCCAAAGATGAATTGTATGATATAACTGGACTGTATTGAAGATCAGGGACATTTCCAGGAACAAAAATGTAATGCATGAACTTCAAAAACCTGAAAATATCCTTGAAAGACAGGTACAGCCAAACACAGCAAGTCGAGTTAATGCTAAAGAGCTCAATTTTGGTCTCATCTGACCACAGCACTTTCTCCCAATCCTTCTCTGAATCATTTAGATGTTCATTGGCATGACTGCACGTGTCTTCTTGAGGGGGGGGGGACTCACCGTGTTTGGAGGAAGAAAAATGCTGACTATGACCCTAAGAACATCATCCCTACTGTCAAGCATGGAGGCAGAAACATTATGCTTTGGGGCTGTTTCTCTGCTAAAGGTGCAGACCAACTTTGCCGCATTGAGGGCCAATCGACGGGGCCATGTATTGTAAAGTCTTGGATGAGAACTTTCTACCCTCAGCCAGAGCACTGAAGATGGGTCATGGATGGGTCTTCCAGCATGACAATAACCCAAAACATACCGCCAAAGCAACAAAGGAGTGGCTCAAGAAAAAGCACATTAAGGTCATGGAGTGGCCTAGCCAGTCTCCAGACCTTAATCCCATTGAAAATTTATGGAAGGAGATGAACTTTGAGTTGCCACGCGACAGCCAAGAAACCTTAAAAGAGAAGTAAAGGTGTTTTTTTCTTAGGAATCATACTTACTTCGGTGGATGCAGCATCGGTCCGATGCTGCATCTGCCCCCCAGGCACCTCTGCACTGAGAACTGAGCAATCAAACACTGTCGATCACTCGGTTCTGACAACTCCCCAAGCAGAGAGCTGTATACTGTCAGTCATTGACTCTTTGCTCTGCCCCCTCCTCACTCACTGGAGCGCTGGGCTGTGGAGGGGGTTGGGAGTTTGCTGAGAGGCTGAGCCAGGTGTCAGTCCAGGAGCCTGGACTGACTTCTGTGATGTCAGCAGAGAGACTTTAGCCCGCTCTCTGCTGAAACCGGATCACAGCAGTGCAAAACGAGCTGCACTCCTGTGATCCATAGGAGAAGTACAGCCAAACGAGCTTTGGCTGGACTTCTTTAGGGATTTGGAGAAGATCTGTAAAGAAGAGTGGACCAAAATCCCTCCTGAGATGTGTGAAAATCTGGTCACCAACTATAAGAAACGTCTTACCTCTCTGTGCTTGCCAACAAGGGTTCTCCACCAGTACTAAGTCATGTTTTGCTTGGGCATCAAATACTTATTTTAATTACTGAACTACAACTCAATTTATAGCATTTTGTATCATGTGTTTTTTTCTGAGTTTTTGGATGATATTCTGTCTCTTTATTTAAAATACACCTATGATAAAGAAAACTATAGACCCTTCATTTCTTTGTAAGTGGGCAAACGTACAAAATCTGCAGGGGATCAAACTGGAAGGACTCTTTGCCAGGACTCACCTCATCACCCCTCAATTCCATAAACTATGGCATATTTGGCTTCAGGACCCCAGATGCATCTCACCCACCTAACTCAAACTATTATCAACCCCCCCCCCCATCTAAACCCAAGCCAGTCCAGACGTCAGTCCTTATTTTCATAGCCTCCTGTCCTTTAATACATATTCATCTCTACATCTCCCTCATCTGTACATTTATACTGCTGGACCTAGATCCTTTGTTATTGTATTTGCTGTTTCATTACCTATCTGATTGTGTTTTTCTTCTTATGATACTTTATGGTAACCTAACACACCTTGCTAATGTTACTCATTTGCTATTGTACCTTTTATTTTTTTTAATGTGTTACTAGACATTATCTCTGTACTATGAAAAATCCTTTAATAAAATCTGCAGGGGATCAAATAATTATTTTCTCCACTGTGTATATTATATATATATATATATATATATATATATATACATACATATATATATAATTGTAGCCATGTGCTCCCTTAAGAGTGTCTGAAAGTTGTGGTCCACCCGCCTGCTGCCCTCAATCACACGTATTCCACACATCCAAAGTCACTAAACAGGCCGGTACTTTGTCTTTGTTGAACTTGGATAGGGATTAGGGATGATTGTGGGATGCCCAGTAATTGAACATAGGACCTACTATATACACCTACGGTATATACACTTCTTCACCTCCAGCACACTTTTTGCTGAACGTTACACTTCTCCTGTTCTTCTCTCCAGTACACTCTCTGGGGTTGATTTACTAAAGCTTGAAAGTGCAAAATTTGGTGCAGCTCCACACAGAAACCAATCAGCTTCAAGGTTTTATTGCCAAAGCTTGATTGAACACCATGAACAGCTGATTGGCTACCATGCACAGCTGCACCGTTTTTTGCACTCTCCAGTTTTAGTAAATCAACCCCTCTGTCTCACTGAAACCAGACAGCCTCTCTTGTGTAGCAAAGTACGTTGGTGCTAGCTGGGCCTTTGGATGAACTATTACTCCCAGTCCATCCTTCAGACCCATTCGGTCTGTCCTGCGGTCTAATGGCTCTCTTCCTCTTGGTTGGTTCCTCCTGGCTTCCACAGACTGCTCTCCCACTGACTGCCACCTCACCGACTTATTGGTGGATTCCTTTAAAGCAGTGTTCCCCAACCCTGTCCTCAAGGCCCACCAACAGGTCATGTTTTCAGCATTTCCATTATTTTGCACAGGTGATTTGATCAGTTTCACTGCCTTAGTAATTACCACAGCTGATTCATCTGAGGGAAATCCTGAAAACATGACCTGTTGGTGGGCCTTGAGGACTGGGTTGGGGAACACTGCTTTAAAGAGTCTCCTTCCATGTAGACCTCAGCTGCTCTCCTGCTTCTCCTGTGCCGCTCCACCACTTCTGGCTGCACCCAAGCCCCAGGCCTCAGGTTCACCCCCCCCCCAGAAGGGGGATCCCCTCCCAGGCAAAGCCTGCTCTGCAGCTCCTGACTACATCTTCACTCTTCCACCCAAACTCTCCTGACCCCTGATGGCAGATTGCTGTATTTAAGGAGGCCTGCCCCCTGCCAATCCAGGCGCTGGATTGGTCAGAGCTCCTTGTCATACATCAGGAAGTGACACCTCCTCCTCCATCCCCCTTTCCAGAACTTTCCAAGCTCAAGGGGGAGGAATCTCCAAGGGGTGTTCCTTCCCTCTATCTCCAGCCCCTCCCTGAGCTACCCCCTAGCCCAGATCAAAACATTCAGGTCTGCACCTACAGTCAGGCGTGACTAGATTTATCCCTTCCTATCAAAAATCTACAAAAGTAAAGCACCTAAACTATGGGGGCGCTACATAATGTTTGGGGATTCTAAATAATTTTTTTTAGCAAAAATGCTGATTTTTACATGTATGAGAGAAGTGTCAGAAATGGCCTGGGGGCCAAGTGGTTAAAGTGTATATAAATCTACCAGGTCTACCAGTTAGGCAGCTCAATAGCCAATTGAAGGAATGCACGTGGCAGGTTGACAACCCAGCCACTAATTGCAAGGCAGCAGCTTAGTGTTGTCAGCCTGCAACAGGACGTTTGTTACTGGCAGGATCTCCAGGGAAGAAACTTTTGCAACAGATTCACAAAAAAGCAATTTGCTTAGAGAAGCTGTGTACAGTTAGGCATGATGCTAAAAAGAGACATTTGGGTTTATTTACTAATGGCTGTTCAGTTTGCAAGGATTTTCCCCAGAGCTTAGTGAATGAGTTGATGTTCTTTGTCTTCCATCATCCAATCATGTGCAAATGCTGTATTTTATGTTTTTTTTCTCATGTAATTAGATATTCTTTGCAAAGTGAAACTTCACATATTCAATAAGCTCTGAGGCAAATTTCCTTGTAAAGTGAAACTTCCCTTGTACAGTGAACATCCCTTTTCCTTTAGTAAATCATCTCTGGAATATGCATATTGGGTAATAGTACTATGGTTGTGCAAAGTAGTCATTGTGGGAAAATAGCTTGTGGGGATCAACTTTCCTGAGGAAAATAGTCAGCATACAGGCAACTTTCTTTAAAATCTGGCGGCTTGCTTGTTTATTGGTAAAATATTTGCATATTAAAAAACAAATAAAACAGAAAATAACTCCTTGCTGTCTGGCGCTAAACTAAACATTATAGTTTCCTCACTATACGGTGTGGGGTTGGCCCCCAACATCCACAAAACATAAGCCACAATGAAAGCCTTGTCTTTTAGGCCTCATACACACGGGCATTTTATAATAAATAAGCAAAACGCCAGGTCCGACGTTTTTTAAAAAATCGTCGTTTTTTGCGGCGTTTTGCATCGGCGTTAGCGAGCGTTAGTGAGCGTCGGCGTCAATAGGCTTTTTTTAAAAAAAATCAGTCCTCTGCTATTTATCAACATGAAAACGCCGGCGTCAAAAAACGCTTGTTAACGCCGGTACGGCGTTAGCGGGCGTTAGTGAGCGTTTTGCCAATTGGCGTCAAAAAACACCAAAACGCTACAGCTACAGAACGCGATGGTCCCGCGTTCTAAAAACAGCTCACTAACGCCGACGCCCTCTACTGCTCACTAACACCGGCGTTTTTAGAAGGCCATTGAATAACATGGAGAGCTGCAAAAAACGCCTACAAACGCCGGCGTGCAAAACGCCCGTGTGTATGAGGCCTAAAAGTCCAAACAGACACAGAGCTCCCCCAGATCCCTCTCTGAGTTCCAGGTCAGAGCTCAAGTGAGATCTCTTTCTGATTATTTAAGCCACCTGCTGGTGGACTCCAGTGGATCACAAACTCCGGACCGTAACCAGCCCTGCCCTGGTGGCTGGCAAAATCCGGAGCGGACTCTGTTTAATCCAGTCCACATGAATGCATACTAGGCGACAGATAGCGTCCGTCTACCACTTCACCTTGCATACTGTCACATAATTTAATGTATTATCTTCAAAATGAACAGATTGCTACAACATATTTATATTGCAAAGTATATCAAAAATAATTTTCAGATGTGAACTACAGAGCTTCTAACATCTCATCCTAGACTGTTCCGACTTCCAAGACTCTCGCCCAAGATCATAAGTCGAGGTTTAATTTCCTGTCCCCTTTTGATGTGCACACTTTCTTGTAATCTTGTCATATTATCAGAAACAGAATTGCTGGGGAAGGAGGGGCTTTGTAACTGTATTCCTTATATTAATACAGGCAGTCAAGTACATACATTTCTGAAAATTTTGCTTCCACCAGATTATTCAGTAAGTCATTAAAATCAAAGTGCAGTAGTCCGTAATCACCAATCAGATTACGGTGTATATGGTCAGATCAGTTAAAATGATTGGTTGCGTTGAGTCACTGAATTGGATACATTACTCTTTTCCTTATTAAATCAGAACTAAACTTTATCAGTCAACATAAACTATTTTAGTCCTTATGTTGCTAGCCTTAGCAAGTAGATAGGAAGGTATATTATATTTTCTTGTTTTAACCTTTTTTTAACTTTATTTCAGTTGCTTCCTAGCAGTGTTAATTCGTAGACTAAATCCGACGAAAACATTTTAGTCAACTAAAATATGATTAAAACAATTGAGATGACTAAAATACGACTAAAACTAAAATGGCATTTTAGTCAAAAGACTAAAATGGGACTATAACTAAAATGGCATTTTAGTCGAAAGGCTTAGACTAAAACTAAATTGAAATTTGACATCAAAATTAACACTGGTCTGTAGTGCATGTTCATACTTCAATACCATTAAACATTTTAGTTGACTAACTTAATACCATTTTAGTTGACTAAAATACGACTAAAACAATTGAGATGACTAAAACTAAAATGGCATTTTAGTCAAAAGACTAAAATGGGACTAAAACTAAAATGCTATTTTAGTCAAAAGGCTAAGACTAAAACTAAATTTAAATTTGACGTCAAAATTAACACTGGTCTGTAATGCATGTTCATACCTCAATACCATAAACAATAACATATTCAATTTTTCACTCCAGCTGTATATGAGTTTGGAAATTGTAGAGAAATGCTTAAATAATGCATTACAATTTAACTACACCCATTCGATTTTAGACGATTACAATGAGTTTTAGTCAACTAAAATTATTTTAGTCTACTAAAATGTCCTGGAGATTTAGCCGAGTAAATACGACTAAAACTAAAACAATTGCAGAAGACTAAAATGGGACTAAAACTAAAATGCCATTTTAGTCCTCAGACTAAAACTAAATGGAAATTTGCTGCCAAAATTAACACTGCTTCCTATTTTCTAGCCCAGGCCAAAATGATGTCATACATCTCAGAAGCACTCATGTGCATCTTTTCCTTTCCTATGGAGCAGAGCTCCAAACTTGTTAAACAAAGGGCCAATTTACTGTCCTTCAGACTTTAGGGGGCAGAACTGTGGCCATTGGGAGTACAAAATGTCCCAGCATCAGTGGGAGAAAACAATCACCCATCATTGGTGTCATTGGGATCAATTGTGCCCCATCATTGGTGTCTTTGGGCCCCATTGTTGGTATCATTGGAAGGAATTGTGCCCCATCATTGGTGTCTTTGGGCCCCATTGTTGGTATCATTGGAAGGAATTGTGCCCCATCATTGGTGTCATTGGGCCCCATTGTTGGTGTCATTGGAAGGAATTGTGCCCCATCATTGGTGTCATTGGGCCCCATTGTTGGTGTCATTGGAAGGAACTGTGCCCATCGTTGGTGTCATTGGGAGGAATTGTGCCCTATATTGGTGTCAGTGAATATAACAGCATTAAAAAGGGCTTGATAAAAGCAAGTAAAGGGCCGCAGTCTGGAGACCACTGAGCTGGAGGATGGAATGGGGAGCTTTATCACCTAAGCACACCATCCTGCCTGCATGCCAGCTCTAAGGGCAAGAAGTAAATGCTACATGAATCATCTGCCCTTACTCAAAATGGCCACGGCTAGAAAATGCTGGGGGGTGTTTTTTAAAATGTTTTCTATACAAAATAAAGCATAGAGGCATGGGTGGGTGAGTTTCCTGTAAATATTTAAAAGGAATTAAACAGAGTTTGCAGCTTGTGGTGCTCAGATATAGTTTAGATCCGCTAATAATAAATCATGTCTTCAGTGTATGTGTAAAAGATACAAATCTGTCATAAAGAAAATGCGTGAAAAAAGATGACATTTACCATACAATGGCATCACTGGCTAGGAATTAGGAATCAGCAACTGATATTCTATTCGAGGTTTGCAAAGTTGATATTCTTCTTTGTAACAGTTCCTTCAGTTTTTAAAGATTTTTATGCCTTGACATGAGGTTTTATACAGCTATAAGAAAGTAAAGCTGATTTCCAATCTAGTAAATTCTTCAGTAGCAAGTAGTGAGCTTCACCTTTCACATGTAGTTCACTGCTTAGTCCTGTAGCTCTTGAAGCTGTACAGGCAATGAGGTATCCAAGACAGGCTCCAGGCTCTCATTGGATGAATAGATCTGTTGTTCAAAAGCAGCAGGATGCGAGGCTTGCTACTGACATTAAGGCCCCATTCACACCTGAGAGTTTTGTTGCTTGAAGCCTGAAGCTACAAAACGCTGGAGGGGAAAAAAATCAATGATTCTCTATAGAGTCCGTTCACATCTCCACTCAAAAACGCCTGAAGCCAAAAGCCTGGAAACGCCTGAAGCTCAAACAAGTTCTGGAGGTATTTTTGTAGCTTGATTTGGGCGTTTTTCTACTTTTTACATTGGTGACCCTTTGACCTGTACAAAATCGCGGTAATAATCGTGGTAAAAATCGCTGCAAAAAACGCGTGTATTTCTGCCTACGCTATGCCCAGGTGTGAATGAAGCCTAGGCTGGGTTCACACTTAATACCAATGCGGCTCCCATCAGGAGTCCGGTGCTTCCTGGTTCACCGTTTCAGGTCCGATTTCAGCCTGAACTTTTGGCTAAATTCGGACCTGAAACAGACCAAAAGACGCAAATTCGCACCGGAGCCGCATCTGAGATATGTGAACCAGCTGTGCAATATCTGCCCATTAAAATCGCCACTTGTGGTTAGTTCTGATGTGCTGAAATGATACTTATATATATCCAATGAAATGATTGAATTCTGTTATGGGTCCTACACAACCAATAGAGCTCCATAGGAAGGTAGAAAAGTGAACCGCACGCATTTCAGGAGACAGCTTAATGCCCAGTACAAATATCCTAGATTTTTGCAGGTGTGGGCACTTAAACCTGTGCATGTTTTTGTTCACTCATTTTCATTCAACCACTTCAGCCCCGGAAGCATTTCCCACGTTAGGACCAGAGCACTTTTTGTGATTCTGCGCTGCGTCGCTTTAACTGACAATTGCGCGGTGTGCGACGTTGTACCCAAACAAAATTTGCGTCCTTTTTTTCCCACAGAGCTTTCTTTTGGTGGTATTTGATTGCCTCTGCATCATTTCTGATCGCCGCTATAAACAAAAAAAGTGCAACAATTTTGCAAAAAAAAATGGTTTTTCTTACTTTTTGCTAAAATATTAATCCAAAAAAAAAAATATTTAAAAAATTATTTTTCTTTGGTTATGGACGATTTATATTCTTCCTCATATTTTTGGTAAAAAAAATTGCAATCTGCGTTTATCGATTGGTTTGTGCAAAAGTGGCCGTGTTTACGGATGATGAGAATTAATTTCTGGGGTTTTTATTTTTTTTTTTACTAGTAATGGCGGCAATCTGCAATTTTTAATGGTACTGTGATATTGCAGTGGACATGTCGGACCATTTAGACTTTTTTGGGACCAATGACATTTATACAGCGATCAGAAATGTAAATATCCTCTGATTACTGTATAAATGTCATTGGCAGTGGAGGGGTTAACCTGCAGGGGGAGATCTAGGGGTTAACTGTGTTCCCTAGGTGTGTTCTAACTGTGGGGGGGCTGGGCTACCATGGGCATAAGAGATCTAACTGATCCCAGCGACAGGGATCAGTAGATCTCCTATGTCCCCACTGACACAGTGGGGAACCACCGTGTTTACATCGGCAGTTCCCCGTTCTTTTGCTGTGGCCACTCGCCGGCGGACATCGGGTCCACCCGAGCCGCGGGCATACTCCCCCGGATGCGCCCCCTAGTGGCCACTCTGCAAATCGCCGTTTATTTATGGTGATTCGTGGAACGCATCCACACTGCTGCAGTAAATATACTGCACGTGGTGTGGAAGCGGTTAGGTTGAACTGTATGCAAACATAAAAAATCACAATATACACTGTATTGTCAATAGTATTGGGACACCTGCCTTTACACGCACATGGACTTTAATGGCATCCCAGTCTTAGTCCGTAGGGTTCAATATTGAGTTGGCCCACCTTTTGCAGCTATAACAGCTTCAACTCTTCTGGGAAGGCTGTCCACAAGGTTTAGGAGTGTCTATGAGAATGTTTGATCATTCTTCCAGAAGTGCATTTGTGAGGTCAGGCACTGATGTGGCTCGCAGTCACCGCTCTAATTCATCCCAAAGGTGTTCTATCAGGTTCAGGTCAGGACTCTGTAGGCCAGTCAAGTTCCTCCACCCCAAACTTGCTCATCCATGTCTTTTATGAACCTTGCTGTGTGCACTGGTGCGCAGCCATGTTGGAACAGGAAGGGACCATCCCCAAACTGTTCCCCCAAAGTTGGGAGCATGAAATTGTCCAAAATGTATTGGTATGCTAACGCCTTAAGAGTTCACTTCACTGGAATTAAGGGGCCAAGCCCAACCCTTGAAAAACTACCCCACAACATAATCCCCCCTCCACCAAATGATTTGGACCAGTGCACAAAGCAAGGTCCATAAAGACATGGATGAGCGAGTTTGTGATAAAGGAACTTGACTGGCCTGCAAAGAGTCCTGACCTCAACCCTACAGAACACCTTTGGGATGAATTAGAGCCGAGACTGCGAGCAAGGCCTTCTCGCCCTTCAGTGCCTGACCTCACAAATGTGCTTCTGGATGAATGGTCAAACATTCCCATAGACTCACTCCTAAACCTTGTGGACAGCCTTCCCAGAACAGTTGACGCTGTTATAGCTGCAAAGGGTGATCCAACTCAATATTGTACCCTACGAACTAAGACTGGTAGGCCATTAAAGTTCATGTATGTGTAAAGGCAGGTGTCATAGTACTTTTGACAATATAGTGTATTTGGACTTTTTCAAGTGCATTCGGTGAACCCCTGAAACCCATTGGGGTTGATCTATTAAAACAGAAGAGTGCAACATCTGGTGCAGCTCTGCATAGAAACCAGAAGAAAGAAAGAAATCAGCTTCCAGGTTTTATTCAGCAAAGCTTAACGGAACAAGCTAAAGTTAGAAGCTGATTTGCTACCATGCACAGCTGCACCAGATTTTGCACTCTTCAGTTATAGCAACTTAACCCCATCGTGTTCTAAACTGTAAGATTCCCTACTTCATGGGAAGGTCAAACACTTACTTGCACCCTACCCCCCAAACCTTTACATTTGCAGTTGTCAAGGACAGGGGTCTGTATCCACAGGGAGAGAGACAGCCCAGGAAAAACAGGAGCCTACCTGAGATTCAAGGAGGCACAGGTGTCATGGGGGTGGTCAGTGCACAAAGGAGTCACAGGATAACACAGGATGCTAAAGGGTAACTGAGTAAGACAGGATGCATAGTAGTCTCAGGGACACTGGAGATGCAGGAGCACACATGAGTTACTGAGGTTACTGGAGACAAAGGAGTGTAGAAGCCGCTGGAAGCATAAGAGTGCAGGGGTCGCTGGAGGCACTGGAGTGCACAAGGGTCACAGACACTACAAGCACAGTGCCTCTTTCAGGTGTAGCCAGGCTGTGCTCAAATGGCTTTGCCTATCCCTTTAAGGTGGTACCTGAGAGCTGATTGGCTGTTGTGATAGCACTCCGGGTGAAACCCTGAAGAGTCTGTGCCTATGCTCTAGAGAGATTACCTGGTGCTGGATTGGGGACGAGGTCAGTGTGACATCAGCACCTCTTTTACAGGGCCTCCTCACATATCAAGGTCCTAATTTCAATGGAAATTGGAGATTAAATAATGTTTCAGATGCATGGACCTCAAGATCTTTCATCAGGACTGAAGCCCCTTCAGTTAATCAGATACCAAGACTTTCCACAAGAAATCTTGGAGTCCAAGATTTGATGAACCCAGTATTCTTGAGATAGGGTTGGCTGAACAAGTGGCTAGAGTCGAAGGATAAGACAATCTATTCCGTACTAGAGGTCTGAGTAACAGCATACAAAAGCATACACATTTTGTAGCTGACTGGATTGAGGTTTGCAGTGATAACGTACATGTTAGGGACCTGGATTAGACAGTGGTTCTTGCCAAGCTGGCCCATGTCCCTCCCTGCTTCTCCGCATAGGATACTCACATACCTGTCTTTTGGGAGAGACTCTGCCATATTCTGTCATTCATTCCTCTGGCATGAAGCCACCTTCCTTCATATTCTTGGCCTGAGGCATGTTAACCGGAATAAAGAATGTCCACTCAAGTTGCTTTTCAATGGTTTACTTAAGATCATTGGCCTAGCATTGCAGTCCATAACTCAACTTCCTGAACAGTACCATTACAATTCGTAACACTTTACAGCTCCTATACAGACATATCATGTACCTGTGCATCCATTTATCTTTTTGCCCTTCGACGAGCCCCCCAGCAGTGGTTCCCCACCTATAGAGTCTCTTCCGACCCAAACCTCAAAGGACTACCCAACTTACAGCTACAGACCTGCTAACTGAAATTCAGGTGTAGCTACATCCTTCTACTTCCTTCCATTTGAGTCCTTTGTTATAGACTCTCGCCAGTTCAGCCCGGCAGAGGGCTCTCTTACACTCTACACAAGACACAGACTTATATATTGTATGGCCACAACCCCTGATGACGTCTGTGATAATGAAACGCGTCGGCTTGGGCCAACGTGAGTGACGCAATCACGCCAGCCAGAATCTTTTAAATAGAACTTTTTTCTGCATTGATTATCACACATTTGGACTTTGTACCTAACCTTTATGTATATGTTATTTCACATGGGTTTTCAATTTTGTTGAGTGTTTTTCTCCTCTTATATGGACATTTTTTTGTATTATTTTTTTCACTTGATTTAAATATCAATTTTTTAAACTTAAATAGCTCATACATTTATTTTTAAGCGCTACTTTATGCATTGTTCGTATGGTTTTTGGTATCAAAAACTTTAAGTGTTGGCTGTTATTTTTTTGTTTTTCACTTCTGAGCGAAGAGTTTTTCTCCTTGTTTTAATTACCTATATATTGTTGGCCAAGGGTGTCCTGTTCCCATATCTGAACTCACTGACCTCACCCACTCTAGATAATTAAAGAGGTGCAGACTTCACCCATTACAACACCAGGAGAGTGGCACCACTTAAGGAGCACTACACCTGCCAACATACAGTGAAATCTGATATCTGGATTGAGGTTTGCATTGATAACATATGCAGTGCATTGCCTTGGTAAATTTAACCGTTTCAGCTCCAGTAGATTTTTACTCCCTTAATGACCATGCTATTTTTTGTGATACGGCACTGCGTCACTGACAGTTGTGACAGCTGTACCCAAATAAAATTCATGTCCTTTTTTTCCCACAAATACAGCTTTCTTTTGTGGGTATTTGATCACCTCTGCAAGTTTTATTTTTTCCGCTATAAACAACTAAAAAGCAACAATTTTGAAAAAAAAAAAAAAACAATATTTTTTACTTTCTGCTATAAAACATATCCAATACAAAAATGTAAACAATCAAATTTCTTCATCAATTTACACCAATATATATTCTTCTCCCAATAAGCATATATTGATTGGATTGCACAAAAGTTGCTTCTATAAACTATGGGATAGATTTATGGAATTTTCATTTTTAATTTTTTTTTACTAGTAATGACGGCGATCAGCTATTTTTAGCGGGACTGCGACATTGCGGCGGACAAATCTGACACTAAGTGACACTTTTTGGGAACAAGTGACAACAGTACAGTGATCAGTGCTAAAAAATATGCATTGTCGCTGTACTAATGACACTGGCAAGAAAGGGGTTAACATCAGGGGCGATCAAAGGGTTAAATGTGTTCCCTGGAAGTGCTTACTAACTGTGTAGGGGGATGTGCTCTGACTGGGTGAAGACAGAGATCTGTGTTACTGCTTAGCTCTCCATCTTCTCCCCCATCAGAACAGCGATCTGCCTTGTTTACATAGGCAGACCGCCGTTCTGCCTCTCTCGGGAACAATCATGGGTGACCGGCGGACATTAGGTCCGCCGGACCTGCTGATTGGCTCCCACTCTGTCCATTCACTGCACAATCAGGTCTCCTCGGTGCCCGCACTCCCCTACAGGCTATTGCACAAAATGACATACAGGTACAGGCAATAGAGCCACTTTGCCGCAGCACATGTGAGTTACACGGTCGGCAAATGGTTAATAGCAGTTGGGCTTTAAAGTTTCCTCCTTTTTTTTTTGTTTTAGTAGTCCCCTAATGATGTCTTACTCTCCCATAAACAGGAGCATCAATTATATGAGCTTTATATTAGGTCAAATTACATTTTACAAGTAATGCACATGCGGTCTACAATGCAGCCCTGACAAGAGCTATAACACACACCATATATCATAATGTACCATGACCAGAGTGCACACTGTAAAGGTAATTATGTCAAAGTTATTTTCACAAGCGAAGTTCCCATTTTATTACGATTATCCACCCCCATCCCATTCGATTCACCGTGCTGAAAATGTCATTTGGAGTCACCCCAGCAAGTCTTATGCCTCCAAGAAAGAAGCGGCCTGCATTACTTTTCACACATGACAGAAGATGGCAGCGAAGTGCAGATGGGTTACAAAGAGCAGCCTGGCAGCATTCATTTCGGTTGTTTGGAAAAGGTGACTGGCATTTCAAAAATCTAGGTGTCTGTTCTGCTTAAATGAAAGGCTCTGAAGAATGGCACAGAGAAGATTATTACCTAAAAGAGCATGTTAACACCTTCATCACCTACTACGCCAACTACAGTATGTCATGTGCAACATTATGCAATGCTTAGGGGCTCATTTGAAAATGCAGTAACCTATATCAACCAATTAGAATTCATTCTTTACTGGATTGAATTCAGCATATGTTGGTTTCTGTGGGTTGCTGCACTTAAAGTGAAATTAAAGTCAATTAAAAAAAATAAAAATTAGATGCTGATAACGATATACTAATTGTACACGCACTTGGTTTTTTTTTTATTTAGCTCCCCTGAGCTTTCTTCTCAAGCTCTCCCCCAACTGCCAGACCTGCTTCCTGACCGGGTGGAGAATCAGGAAGACAATAGCGAATATTTATTTGTTATTGTCACACAACTGGGTGGGCTCAGGATGAAGTGCTATGTGGACCGAGCCCTCTCTTTTTTGAAGCCAATTAGAGCCTCAGGCCCCATTGGAATCCATGCGTCCGGTGCCCTGCATGGAGATTAGGGGCTGGGCACATGGATTAGAGGGGCGGCACCACTGCACCCCTTATGAACGGGCCACCACTGGTGCAGGCATTCACAAAGGCAAAACCACACCTCTCCTCCCCACCCTCCTCCAGAGCGGTCACTGACAGCAACTCCTGTGCCGCTGAAGATGAATTAACTAATTGTATATGTAAAACCCTAACAATGATCTTCTTTTATTTGCTCGGTTTTGATCTGTTAAATATACAATTTAGGCACTTGCCTGATGGTTATACTGGGACAATGCCTGCAGCTGTAGGCATCATCCTGGTACTGTTTTTTCAGCAGGCAGAGGACTTTCAAGTAAAAGCAATCCTAGCAGCTAAATAGTCCCTGGATTGCTTTTACATTCTGCTGCCTTTGCGGGCTCTTTCATCCCTCTGGGGAAACCGGAATTGCAGCTGGCAGTTCCAACAGCTGACCATAAAGCTGATTGGAGACTAATACTGCTGATTGGAGACTAATACTGCCCCAATCAACTCTATGGCATAAGAAACTAGAAACAACAGGTATTTCATCCCTTCCAGTTTCCATATAACATTTCAAGTATCAAATAATCATAAGATAAGTAAGAGATAAATATGAGACATATAAATAACATGGAGGAAGTATAAGAATCCGTAAAAAACACTAATTGTTGAAGTACAGGACATAAGGTAATATATAAACGCATAAATATGTATATATATTTGCCCTGGCATGTACTTGTCTGTCTGTTCAGAGTGTAAAATCTGTGTAAACCACAAGATCGCCTGTAGAGAATCACACATTTTTTGGCTTTCAAAACAGTAAAAATTTATGTATGTAGCCCTTATCCCCAAAGAAGCTGCTATTTCGTTAGGTCCCCGATCCCAGAGCCTACAACTCCACAAGCAACACCATGCTCCTTGACACACTCAGGCTGAAGAGGGTATGTTGTGTATGTATATATGCAATATTTTATATATGCTGTGTATGTGGCAACCAGGGAACAGGAAATGGCAGCAACCCCTCAAACAAATATCTAAAACAGTAGCAAATAGGATATAAAGTTAGCAAACAACCATATAAACAATAGTAATTTGGGTATACAGTTGGTAGCAAGCCAATGGTCCAGAGAATGGCCCTAAACTTTATACTAGGGAGGGTCCTGCATAAGGGACAATGTTACAGAAACAGCCCGTCAGTCTGTATTATACCCTTTTCCCACTTGCCAACATGTTGGGGCCCAGATCTGGTGCTGAAGCACTCAAGATAATTACCTCCTAACCCGAGTATAGGCATCTGAACTATGTCCCAAGCAAACAATACTGTTCCTGTTTAATGGGTGCAGTAGGGTTTAGCCAGCAGCCTCTCACCAACTCCTGCTGACAGCTGGTCTTCCTCTGTTCTTCTTCATTGGCTCAGCGAAGTCATCAGCACTAGCGCTCTCCGCAGCGATCATATCCCCTGATGTGAAGTTGAAAGGTTCTACTATCCGCTTGCAGCACAGTCTGTCTCCCACAATCTCCTCACCACAGCTGCCTTGAGCCCAAGAACAGGCCAAATGCAGTTCAGCTGTATCATCAGCTGTTAGCCTGGAGTCCTACTTAAGGTGTTGTGCATGACTAGGGTACCTAAGAGGCTTTGACCCAAAGTTCCTGACGATCACTCCACCGACCAGACATGACACCAACTGGAGTTTAATGGCCATAGCAGCCTTTTATTAACCAAATATATAAATAACATATTAAACATATCAGCATATTAGCACAGAACATCAGACAGTATTCCCAGGGGCCCCAAGGTCCTTGTGGGCATGCACTCTAAGTACCTGCATAACTTCCATTTTGTAGGCCTCCAACCGCAGAAAGCACCGGCTCGGAGACAACCAACATCGCAGGTACCACTAGTCAGAAAAATGGGAGCTGTACCTCAGACGGGTCCCTACAAATGTACCTTTTTGCCCCTAATTATAACAAATCCAAGGACCTTGTGCCTTGCCAGCCGCTATGACAGAAATGCCCCATCTCCATGACCTGCAAGAAAGACAGAGAAAACAAAGCAACCACAATAACCTGAAAAAACTTTAAGGGAGGGAGGGTGGGAAGTTGTCCCATCCATGCTCTCTTCCAACTAACTCCTCCCAACATCCTTCCAACTTTCCAACTCCTGAAGCCCCTCCTGCTCCCATCTTTTCACCAATCCGGTGATTACCACCTTTTTTCCTTGTTTTTAACTGGCATAACTACTCCTGTGCTCAAACCCCTTAAAACCCAGTCATTTGGATTGGTTTCAATGCTCAGTTATAATGTGACTAATAATCTAGGGCATAAGCAGCGCTGTATTCGTAAATGAATTTAAATGACAATCAATAAAATTGATAAGCAAGAGTATGCTGCAGTGTTACAGTATACTAAACAACAAGACAGATAGTGCCCTGTATTTAGTGACAGTCCGTAATGCTGAAAGGATTCCAATTCCAATATAAACCAGATCACTTCATAACCATTTCTTATGGGGTGCCTTCTGCCTTCCACCACGTGAGTCATGCAAGTGCTCAAAGTGTTACAAGATGGACCCTTACCATGAGTTGTTGCTAGGCACTGTTCATGCACTAGCTACAAACGCCTTAGTGCTACACAGCACTTATAATTCCGGATCAAACGTTCAAAAGTTTCCAAGAAACTGTCATGCAGGGGATAAAGCACACAGACAAGGCCATAGCGTAATACTGTAGAAACTTCTTTAATCCAAAAAAAGCTTAAAAACATCCCCCCTTGACATATATACTCTTACCAGATCAATTAGAACAAATCACAGGTATCTGTATGTAGGCGCTGGCCATCCGTGGTCTTGTGCAGACTCCTCGAGTGGCCTCTCCTTCCTTCCCTGTTCACCTGACCCTGCTGCTGAGAGTTGCCGTACAGTCCAATCACGACGCGTTTCGTCTAGGGTTGCCACCTTTTCTTCAAGCCAAACCCGAACACTAAGGCCCCTTTCACACTGGGACCGCCCGTTCGTCAGCGGTAAACTGCCGCCAATTTAACGGCGATCTACCGCTGTAATAGCAGCGCTATGGCGCCGCTATTCGGGCGGCAGCACGGCACTTTTAACCCCCCCCACAAGGGGTTAAACAGGGGTTAAAAGTGCCGGCGCTCGACGCTCCTGGAGCGGTGTACAACCGCTTTGGGAGCGTTGCCCATTCAATCCAATGGCAGGGGCGGTGGAGCTCCCCACATTCCTGAAAAATCATGCTTGCAGGAGTTTAATTTTACTCCCGCAGGCGCACCGCCCTGAGCCGCCTCGGTGTGAAAGGGATCTAAGGGCCCTTTCAGATGGGGTTTCTGATCGGGTCAGCCTGACAGTTTTTCAGGTGGACCTGATCAGACGCTCCATTCACCTCTATGGAGCGGCAGATGTCAACGTTGACATGTCCACTGACACCCGCTGCTATCTGATCCGTGAAATCCAAACGGATGGAGTTCCAATTTTCCATATGTGTAGTGGATCGGATCGGATGAAAATGGACAGGTGGTCCATTTTCATCTGATCTCCCCAAAGAGGAGAGCGTGGCTCTGGCAGGTCTCTGCACAGTGAACGGAGACGGACCTGTCACCCGCCTGCTCAGTGGGGATCAACAGATCGATCCCTGAACAAAACAGAGTCCACTGACAGAAAGCCCGTGTGAAAGAGCCCACTAGTGCACTGCACTGCGCTTGCTTAACAACTCAGCCCATTCAACTCAATTGGGCTGCCCTGCAACCGTGTACAATGCACATGGCTACAGCACAGCGGTATGGGATTTTAGGAGTTAAAAACAAGTGGTAAGGAGAAAACAACGCTTCTTCACCACCTGTCAAATATGTCTAAAATAATGATTCACTGTGGATCACTCTTCAGAGTGCCCTGCTACTTCGTTTACACTTATGGTTGGGGGACAGTAAAAATTAGAGGTTGAGCTGTGTTTTTACTGCTACCCAACTGTTCCTCTTAAACTGCAAAGGCAGCAGAAGGGGGATGTACACACGCAATAGCCAAAATGCTTTGCATCACAGTGCGGCAATGCCTGCTGAACGTGGCCCATCCAAGTGAATGAGGGCTTCCTGCATCTGTGTGCAATGCATTCAGTTGCGGGGTGCCGTTGTGGGGTTTAAACAGGTGGTGAGGAGGTGATATAACTCCTCCTCACTGCCTGTTAAATGCCCTCTGAAGAGTGATCCAAACATGGATTGCTCTTCAGAGGGCACCATATGTGTAAATGAGCCCTAAGGGTATTCACCCATTGCAGTATATTCTGAGAAATCATCAGGGAACTGGGGACAGGAACAGGACTATTGCTGAGCCTAGGTTCAGACTTGTGCGATCGCATGCGATGTCTGAGCAATGTGAGTTCAGCCATACGCTTGTATGGCTGACCTCGCATTGGATTTGCACAGAAAGGTGCAGGGACTTGTTTTTTTCACGCACTGGAATCGGATCACATGGAGTGTTCTCACCATCCGATTCCTGTGCAAATTCACAGTTTGCACTGCGATCTGTGAACTGTGTCATTAACTTTGTAATGACACCGCAGCGGTTCACAGAGAGCAGTGTGACCTGCCTGTGGGAGAGGTGCCATTCAGGAACCGGCGCTGGAATCGCACCGCTTCCCACATCGCTACAGTGTGATCCTAGGCTGAGTAAGAGCCGGCGGTTCACACTGGAGCGGCGCGACTTGCAGGGCAAAGCAAGTCGCCCCGCTCGAGGCTACCTCAGCGAGGCTTGCAAGGAGACTTCTTACCATAGAAGTCAATGCAAGTCGCGCTGAGGTCGCCCCGAAAATAGTGCAGGAACCTTTTTCTAAGTCGGAGCGACCTGAGTCGCTCTTATTAGGACGGTTCCATTGCACTGCATGGGGACGACTTGTCAGGCGACTTGAGTCGCCTGACAAGTCGCCTCAGTGTGAACCGGCTCTTAAAAGCTCTTGTCTGCAGCAATTACAAAAAACTTCAAAACTTCTGCTCAGCTGGGGGCCAGGGGAAGGGAAAGGACTATTTAACCCCCTGGACTTAAGTGCTTACCTGCTGTGGAGATCCAGGCTGGACTGTGGCTTTATCTGCTCAGCTGGTGGCCAGGAAGGAACACGAGGAGTTAATAGAATCACTCAGGCAGACGTTTTTATCTTTATTCAGGCGTTCTGACCATCTTATCTGTGTCCCGACTTCCACTTCTATTGCGATCAGCTGGGCAATGTAATTGCCAGGAACCGCAGCACAAGACAAGGATCACTCCGCATGAGTCCGAAAATCATCAAATAGTCCCTGCCAGCTGATCGCAATAGATGTGGAACACGGGACTCAGATAAGATTGGCAGAAGGGCTGAATAAAGATAAAAACGTCTGCCTGAGTGATTATATTAACCATTCATGTTCCTTCCTGACCACCAGCTGAGCAGATGGAACTCAGAGGCAGAGCACAGGCTGAATCATGTGTCCGGGAGAGAGGAGGAAGGAGACCCGGGCACATGATTCAAAATCACTCTAAACCCGTACTGTCTGGGTGAATCCCGTACAGGTGGCAACCCTAGTTTCGTCACTGCTGACTTCAGCTGGTGATTTAGCTTTTTTTGGATTAAAGAAGTTTCTACAGTATTACGCTATGGCCTTGTCTGTGTGTTTTATCCCCTGCATGACCGTTTCTTGGAAACTTTTGAACATTTGATCCGGAATTATAAGTGCTGTGTAGCACTAAGGCGTTTGTAGCTAGTGCATGAACAGTGCCTAGCAACAACTCATGGTAAGGGTCCATCTTGTAACACTTTGGGCACTTGCATTACTCACGTGGTGGAAGGCAGAAGTCACCCCATAAGAAATGGTTATGAAGTGATCTGGTTTATATTGGAATTGGAATCCTTTCAGCATTATGGACTGTCACTAATCACGGGCACTATCTGTCTTGTTGTTTAGTATACTGTAACACTGCAGCATACTCTTGCTTATCAATTTTATTTATTGTCTTTTAAATTAATTTATGAATACAGCGCTGCTTATGCCCTAGATTATTAGTCACATTATAACTGAGCATTGATATTGATATATTTAAAGTGGCTGCTCATATGATAATACTGGTTTGGGATATAATTTATCTGGATTGGCGCGGATTTTGCACCTACTAGGACAGGGCATCAGTAACTAGGTCTATTTGGTTTGACATTTGGATTGGTTGTTTTATTCCGGGCCCCCTTGTACACTGTTCCTGTTCTGTTTGAAGTCTGTAGCAAAGCATTCATCTTTACATACTGTAGTTTCATCATCCCCTGGCTAATAATAAATGTAATTTATTACAGTACCTACATGAGGTGCTACAGATTCATTGGTAAAGTGTATTGGGGCAAAAAACTTTGTATTACTGACACAGAGAAATGCAGATCAAGAGGTTTCAGGTCAGTTACTCATCAGGAATTGAACCCAGACAGCCCAGGATGGGTTTCCTTTCAGCTGTGACTGGCGTGTAACCTAAAGTATTTCATATACTATTTGTTAACATTAATTCCTTGTTTGTTGCTCTCATTGCTGTCAGTCTGTAAGTTATAGTATATCTGGGACATGATTGCTGAAGGTTTCATGATCTGGTTTTATCAGACCTGACATGTGCAGCAGTATATGTGAAAAGAATTCTCCAAATCCTAAATATTCATCTTTCACTAGCCTTGTATTGACTTTTATTGGCAATCCCGCAGAGAGGGTACAGATGGTATTGCCTGCAACAGTAACAGTGAAACATCAACTGCAATACGTTTCCAGCATTTACTCTGGACTAAAGCTCTTATCTGGCTCAAAAAAGACAGGACCTGAAAGGTCTGATGTCTGATCTCTGGCGCCATGTCCTAATCTCTGAAATAATTGTGTGTGGTCAAGTCCAGAATGAAGCTATACTGTGCAATTATAATAATGCCATCTTCTGTTATTCTGTCCTTATCTGTAACTCAGCATTTAGTGTTCTGATAAAACATACATTTATTATGATATGAAAGTCTATAAAGTTATTAAAGAGCATTTACCTCATTGAGAGGTAACAGTGCACTACCCAGAAAGAAGCAAAACTGTAAATAGGAACTCTTCTTTGCAACCAATCTAGCCACATAGCATAACCTAACATAGTCGAAAAAAATCCTTTTTAAATAAGGTGATCACATTGAATTTAACAGCCAGTTATATGTGGAAGAATAAATAAGGACCTTCATGTCCACCTTACCATCTATCAGCAGGACCCAGTTGAGTAGTCTGTATTAGGAATTTGCCTGGTGCTTTTATAAAATAAGCCTATGCATGAGAAGGCTTCCTTCCCTGATATGGTTTGATGACCACAAATGCATGTTTTGATCCAAAACTTGATTATATATGTGCATTGTTGAATTAAATATAAAACTAAAATCCCATGTCAAGTTAGGTAAACAAAAATATACACTCACCGGCCACTTTATTAAATAAACCTTGCTAGTACCGTGTTGCCTCCAGAACTGCCTAATTCTTTGTGGCATAGATTCAACAAGGTGTTGGAAACATTCCTCAGAGATTTTGGTTAACATTGACATGATAGCATCACGCATTTGCTGCAGATTTGTCGGATGCACATCCATGATGAAAATCTCCCATTCCACCACATCTCAAAGATGCTCTATTGGATTGAGAGCTGGTGACTGTGGAGGCCATTTGAGTACAATGAACTCATTGTCACGTTCAAGAAACCAGTTTGAGATGATTTGAACTTTGTGACATGGTGGATTATCCTGATGGAAGGAGCCATTAGAAGATGGGGACATTGTAGTCATAAAGGGATGGACATGGGCAGCAACAATACTCATGTAGGCCATGGCTTTTAAATGATGCTCATTTGGTACTAAGGGGCCCAAAGTGTGCCAAGAAAATATCCCCCACACATTACACCGCCACCACCAGCCTGACCCATTAATACAAGGCAGGATGGATCCATGCTATCATGTTGTTTACACCAAATTCTGACCCCAACATCTGAATGTTGCAGATGAAATCAAGACTCATCAGACCAGGCAATGTTTTTCCAATCTTTAATTGTCCAATTTTGGTAGCCTGTGTGAAATGTAGCCTCATTCTCCTGTTCTTAGCTGATGGGAGTGGCACCCAACATGGTCTTCTGCTCTTCTGCTTCTGTAGCCCATCTGCTTCAAGGTTCAATGTGTTGTGCATTCAGAGATGATATTCTGCATACTTTGGTTGTAACAAGTGGTTATTTGAGTTACTGTTGCCTTTCTATCATCTTGAACCAGTCTGCCCTTTCTCCTCTGACCTCTGACATCAACAAGGCATTTCCATCACACAACTGCTGCTCACTGGATATTTTCTCTTTTTTTGACGATTCTTTGTAAACCCTAGAGATGGTTGTGTGTGAAAATCCCAGTAGATCAGCAGTTGTTGAAATACTCAGACCAGCCGTCTGGCACCAACAACCATGCCATGTTTAAAGTCACTTAAATCCCCTTTCTTCCCCATTCTGATGCTCAGTTTGAACTTCAGCAAGTCTTCTTCACCATGTCTAGTTTCTGCTGTGATTGGCTGATTAGCAAGTTGTGTTACCAAGCAATTGAAAAGGCGTACCCAATAAAGTGGCTGGTTAGTGTACATTTTGGCTTGGGATGTCAACCCAGGCACTGTCAGAGGAACTGGTGTTTGACAATATTTGTGAGCTTAAAGTCCTGTGGACTGATCACCCTATGTCAACCCTGGTATAAAACTCTGTACAGTTATCTACAACCTGTAGCTATCCTATACTTTCCCCAGTTGTTTCCTTGCATATATTTGTCTTGTGTGTGTCATACCCAGGGCTAATTTTAAATTCCAGTACAGCAAGGAATACATTTAAAGATATTTTCTGGGAACAATAACCCTTCCAAACTATTCATAAAAGGGTGATGCTTTATGATCGTCAGCCTTCATCTCATTAACTTCCAAAGAAAGGAAGGGGGTAGTGGGACTTTAAATGAGGCACACAGGAAACATATGTCTCCATCCCTGAATCTATAACAATTAAGAAGGGTTTTTTTTGGGACTTTAAATGAGGCATGTGTGGCATGGAGAAATAGTCAAATGTAGGAAAAAAGATTTGTATTCACTTGTACAATGAATACATATCATGTTAAAATGTACATACATAGGTATACATCCATGTTCATAGCACATTGCAAACCAAAAATAAATAAGAACTGACAATCACATGATGATAAATAGCATGGTAGGCATGGAGCAGCTGACCTCAATAATTTAAACCACTTCAACACCAAAGTGTTGTAATGAGAGCTGAATAGATAAAACATAATATACCATCAAATAAAAATTATAATGCATAAGATGAACCCTACACGTTTCGTGGAATCGCTCCACATACATCAATTATCTGTAAAAGGACTTAGATGCCAATGTAGTTTTATGTTATGTAACAAACAATTGGAGAAGAGTATAACCAAAAGGAGAAAGATGACCCTCCATGGGTGTCCGCAGATAGGGGCAAGGGGGGGCAATTGCCCCCCCCTGGAATCAGGGATTGGATTGGGGGTTGCCCACTAGGTCCTTATCCTCTTGGGCTATGTATGAAGTCTCTGATCGTCTCGTGTGCCATGTCCACAGTCTCAGACCATCTCCTGTACTATGTCTGCAGTGTCTCACCATCTCCTGTAGTATGTCTACAGTCTCTGACGATCTCCTGTAGTATGTCTCCAGTCTCTGACCATCTCCTGTAGTATGTCTGCAGTCTCTGACGATCTCCTGTAGTATGTCTGCAGTCTCTGACCATCTCCTGTAGTATGTCTGCAGTCTCTGACCATCTCCTGTACTATGTCTGCAGTCTCTGACCATCTCCTGTACTATGTCTGCAGTCTCTGACCGTGATAATGTGATAATGTCAAACAGCAGCATAGCATGGGTGACCTTAAAATGATGCCCCCCCCCTGGAAAAATTTCTGCGGACGCCCATGTGACCCTTGAAATACTCACGTTAAAACTGAATATGAAGTGAGTGATCCGTAAACAGAGAGGCCGCTCAAGAGGCCTGCCTCGGGAGCTGAGGTATGGGGCCCAAGGAGAGAGCCAGGAACATACAAGTATCCCCCAAAGAAAAAGATTGTGGTGGTGTATGTAAGCTCCATTTCTAAAATTAAACAAATTGTATAAAAGTGTCGTTATTGACATATATTATTGTCATAAGTATGAGTGAATAGAAATCCGTAGCCAAAATGGAGCAGAAAAGTACAATTGTAAAGAATGAGTGTATCCAAGAAAGAAACGATGTGGCCATAATGTGGAGAAAAAAGGAAAAAAGTGCTCAAGAATAATAAGAAAATTCCAGAGTGTTGGGGCTATTGAAACCTCATCCTTATTTCTCACCAACACTACTGTGATCAGTGTTTATTTAGTCAATGAAATATTTTTGTCTTAATTTTCATCAGCTGCATGTTTTCAAACTAAATGAAAAGAAAATTCGTATTAAGTAATTTGGCAACAAATAGGACGAAAATCAATTCCAGTTTTCGTCAACTAACAAAAAGAGAACAAAAATGTGAGGGAGAGACATTTGCCCACCTGAACGTTTGCTTTCCATGGAGCTCCGGCTCTCTGTTAAAGCCCCAGCCCCCCGACAAGCTGTATTGGCTGAGAGACGCGGTCTCCCTCTGTCTGCCTGCTGCCTGGGAGTTCTGGAACAACGCACTGCAAACCACTTGGTGAGCGTTTCCCCTCCCATCAAGGTAGCAGTGCTTAGCACTCTGTAAAATAATAGCTTCCCCAGACTGTCCAGTTCTCTACCCTGTGCACTCCCTCACTCCCATTTACTTCCCCATTCCCATTACATGGTATTACATTTTTACTCCAAGAATATATGAGTTTGGAAATTCTAGAAAAATGCATAAATAATGCATTACAATTTAACTAAAGTCATTAGATTTTCATTGACTAAAATGTAACAGATGTTTTAATCAACTCAAATATAGGATAATTTAGTAGACTAAAATATGATTAAAAACTAAAACAATTCAGATGACTAAAATATGACTTAAACAATTCAGATGACTAAATACGGCTAAAACTGAAATGGCATTTTAGTCAAAAGACTATGGCTAAAATTAAATCGAACTTTGACGTCAAAATTACCATTGACTGTGATGTGCTGGTTGTTAGATGTGGTGCTACTATTGGTGTTAATGAAGTCCTATAGGTGTTCATGCTAGTCACAGATAGGGGCTGAAAATGTAGTCCCCTGTTTTTTTGGTACATTTTTCAGCTGAGATATATAAAATGAATGAAAGGCTCTTCTCTAACTATTTTCTAAAGATCTTTTTTAGGTCTTCTTTATATTATCTTTGCTATATATGCTACACTACGCTTTTTTAATATATATATTTTAATTACTATACCTAATACACTTAATGCTTAATATACTTTCATTATTTTCTCAACAGACCACTTGGCCAGGGCTGTGGCACCTCTACCTCTATCGTGTGGAGAGGATGGGGAGCGAGGGAGCGAGTAGTGCTTTAGGTCCCCTGCAAGTTGGTGTGCACCTCATTGTGCTGCTTTGTATATGCAGGCACTCAAAGTGCAATGCTGAAGTGACTACTGGCCAGACCCCAGGGATGCACATTCAGACCAGAGAAGAAGGGAACCAGACAGATCCAGGACCTAGTAGCAAGCACCAACCTTTGGTTTTTAATCACATCTACAATTTTAATGTTCCTCTGGGATTTCCCTGCACTTTGGAAACCGAATCTCCAGAAGATGCAAGCTGGGTGTCTCAACAGACTGATAACACAGCAGATGCTGGGAGCCAGATAACCTTTACACACAGTATCCGAGTTCCACAGAGGTTGTGTCAGTGCTACACGGCCCCTCATGCTGTGCAGCATCTCCTCAGCAGGATTGAGGCTCTGGAAAGGGAGGTGATGCTCCTCCGAGAGCGCTGTAATGAGAGGGGATGTCAGGACGCAGAAGCTACAGGTATGAGCCATTGCTTGAGATCCCATTAGTTAATTATTCATGTGCATTTATTTTTATATGTAAGTTAAAGTTACATTAATACCTTTGGGTATGATTGGAGGAAAAGGATATGGAATACTCACAGCAACAGATTTCAGCTGTCACTTTGATTCTCTCAACTTAGGAAATGCAACTCTAATGTAATACAAACAACATCTCCAGCCTTTTGCTGGTTATACACTTGCTCAGGAATCTGATATTAAAGGGTAGCTCTAATTTTGTGGAAAAAATGCTGCAAATAAAAATATACTGTATATATAATACAAACAGTGCAGCGCTACAAACATAAGACAAAATATGCAATGAACTTGTAATATAAATATAAAGTCCAAAAGTATTTGAAGAAGGTAGGTCTAAGTTGAGAAGTCCCACATTCTGTGGTTGATGGTAAAGAGCAAATAGGGTTGGTGTCACCAGCCAAATCACAAACTGTGCTTATCAGAAGTTATGTGAGTCCCTATATAAGAGTGGTCAATCTGCGCTTCTTTAAACAACAAATACGATAATACAGAACATTGGATATCCTCCCTAGTTTCCCAAAATAATGTCACCAAAGGAGAGATAGACAACTGGAGTGAATGCAGCCCTCAATACTCCAGCTTCCGGGAGGAGATCACTCCACAACACGAGACATGCAATAAAAGTTGCTCACATAGTGTGATATTGTACCAACAAGGAATTTATTAAAAAAGAGTAACTCTTACATGGATACGGATATTAAAACATAAAACAACAGTCTTGTTCCTCCAGGAGACAAAATGACCGATTGTAAGTCACGCATGCGTGGTAGCATGTGTGCGTAGCTCCGCCCTACCAGTTAAGTCATATGTGACATCATCAGCTGACAACTTTTATTGCACTGGGAAACTGGAGTACTGAGGGCTGCATTCACACCAGTTGCCTGTCTCTACTTTGTGCCATTACTTAGGGAAATTAGGGAGGATATCCGATGTTCTGGAGTATCGTGTTTGTTGTTTAAAGAAGTGCAGATTGCCCACTCTTATATAGGGGGTCACATAACTTCTGGTAAGAGCAGTTTGTAGTTTGGCTGGTGACACCTAGCCTATTGGCTCTTTCCCATCTATAACGGCATGTGGGACTTTTCAGCTTAGACCTGAAAAGCTAATTCAGCAGTCCGAACATTCAGTCATATAGCCAGCTTTAAAATATCAACAAACAGGGAATGGTGAGCGCTCAAAGACTGAAAGCAGCTAGCACAAAAGGTGACAAACCTCATAAACAACCACAAAAACAAAAATAGTGCAGCGCTCAAGAAATTGGGAAATTGCCCACCACACTGAGTCCCAGAGTAGCATTATATTGTAGTATTTTATTACGTTAGCATAAAAAAAAAATTAAGAATAAAATTAATGTGGAGAAAAGACATAGATACGGCCAAACATACCAAGATGACTGCCAGCATGTAAGGCTCCTCCCTACATTTCATGAGCATGCACATCCTCAGGGGATCCACCTACTGCTGACGTCAGGTGGAGCTTCCTTTAGCCCAGGTTCACACTGACATCGGGATTGAAACGCGCACGATTTCATAACCGCAAGTCAGTCCGATTTTGGGGGCGATTTCAGAGACGTCTGTGTGGGTTCCTGCACAGATGTCTATACAAATCGCACCCCGAAGTAGACAAAAGTAGTACAGAAACTACTGTTGGGAATAGGTGTGGCACCGCAAATGCCGCGCCACACCGATTCAGATGGTGCCATTGCCGACAAAATATGTCAAATCGCATGCCAAATTGCATCAATGTGAACCTAAGCTAAATAGCCTGCAAAGTGCGGAATTTACCTGCAGCATTTTGCTGTAGACCCACAATTTTCCCAAAGTCACAACAGCGCTGCAAACAGCAAAAGCCTAATATGCTCCATTTTCCCCAAAGACTCCCATATTCCCATAGCCCATAGGAGAATATTAAACCACAGGCACCAGACAAAAATAATACAAATGCCATTAACCAATAAAAAGGCCAATGAAAAGCGTTAAGCCATAAAAAACAGTTAGTACTCAAACCAGTGATAGCGTCAGGTCTACAGAAAAAATAAAAATATGTTTTTTATAGTTTAACATATGGGTAGTGGGGTAATTTCCAATAACAAGCAGGCTATTTGAGTACCATAAAATCAAATGTCAAATACTATGAAATAATATAAATATATGTTACGTAAAATGAATATAAAACCAAAAATGCAATCAACAGCGATAATACCCCTAACTGTTATCTAAAAAGGAATTAATATTGACCTCTATATTGAGACCCAATGGAGATAGAGTATGCATTTCTTAAACCCACTTTATTTCTAACATGGAAAAAGCCTTGCGTTTATTGCATCATCTCCAATGGGGTTGAATCATATTGATCCCCAAAAACGTAATGCCCCTGGGATTCCTACTACTTCCTATACCAGAGAATGTCATAGGAATCCCAGGGGCATTAAGTTTATGGGAGATAATTTCTTGAGCGCTGCACTATTTTGGTTTTTATATAGCCAGCTTTGTTTAGTAGTCTCATCCATTTAGAAGAAACTCTTGTGAACTGCTCCTCTCTTTGTCTCTGTCAATTAGACTGAGTTATTTTGTTGTTGAGGAACAGTAAAATAAGCTGTTAGAGTGGTTAGAACTTTTATGAGGTTTTGAAATTCATTAAAATAGAAACTAAAATACATTTTTTGGATACTGATGATATGCACTACAATCACTTGTTTTGCACTCCACTTTGGAGATTTTAAGAAAGCCAAAAAAGTCAGCAATTTAAAATAATGAAACTAAGCGCAAATACCACATGGTACTACTATTACAATAACTAACCTAAAAACCCTACTTTATGTCTTCTATTTTTGTAAACAAGTTTAATTTGCTACTAAAGGTTTGACTTCCCTTATTACTGGAAACAAAGAGATTGTGTAATCTGTATCTCCAGAGAGTGGTGCTGTGGATACAGAGATTGTAGCATGTGCCACGTCCTAGGTATAACATGTACAGAGAAGAGAGAGGATTGCAATATGGACTTTTAAGGCATGCAAATACACTTGATAAAGTTCAAAAAGTTTCATTACAAAAAATAATTTAGTTTAAAACAGTATGCAATAAACTTGTTATTGTCACACTAATACATTGCTTATGACTAATAGCAACATATTGCACCACAAGGTATTTAAAACATATAAACCCATCATATAAGTGTAATAGTATCCAGAGTGCTTAATGTTGTCGGTATGTGGTATCAGCCTTCTTCAATCACTGACCATGTTGGGTGCTGAACGCTTCCTCAGGAGCTTAAAGGGGTTGTCAACTTGTGACAACCACTTTAACCTACAGGTAAGCCTATGATAAGGCTTACCTGTAGGTGCCCTGCATATATCTGCATGGTTCAGGAGATATGCAGTGTTCTGGATGTGCCAACGTCATTTCGGTCAATGCACAGTGAAGAAACGGCCTCCGTGCCGTTTATTCACTGTGATCGTGCCTTGACTGGCGGCACCAGCGCGCATGCGTGGAAGTGACATCACGCGACTCCGGCCAGTCACAGAGCTGGTGTCGCGGCCCCGGAAGGAAGAGGGGCAGAAGATGGATGCCACCAGCACAGGGGACATCGCTGAACGTCGCTGGCTTCGTTTGCAGGTAAGTGGCACATAATGGGCTACTATGGCATGCATAGTAGCCCCTTATGCTTCTACTTTACAGGGGCCTGTAGAGGAAGTAAACCCAATCTGGGTTTAATTCCTCTTTAAAGGCCACTAGTGTGTGCAAAGAACAAGTAAGTATTACATATAAGTACATAAACCATAACAGCAAATAAATAACAGTGATATCAATAAACATGAATGGCTGTCTGTTGGTAACTGGCAGGCCACTGATGGGCCGACTGACACAGCTGTGAAGCAAACCAGCAAATACGAGGGCACCCATAACATGGGGTATACTAGATATTAAGATAGTTATACTATACTTGTAGGACAGAGGTATCAAAACACTTAACCCTGGCATAGGGGAAAATTAATGCCTGGACTGTGGGCTGCATAGTTTACATTCATCACAGAAAACTATAAATGATTAGTAATGAGATTATAAACGTCAGAAAAGGGGGTGGGGGTTGTAACAGATAGGTAAAGAAAAAACTAAGTGCATATAGTATAATATAGTATGAAAATTCACTTACTATGTAGTATTAGTATGAAATGCCAAATAAAAGCAGTAATCAGGGAGGCTGGTGTTAATAACCAAGGGGGTCCTTTAGGATATCTCAATTATATAGCTCTAAAAGGATAGAGACATATTGATAGAACGCCAAAGATCCCTTATTACTGGATAAATCCCTGCCTAGCCAGTGAAAGAAATCATTTCAGTCGCCAACAGTGTTGCCAACCTACCAGATTGAGATTTACTGACACAACATGCAAAATTAACTTTTTTCACTGGCATTTCTAAAAGTTACAAAATTACAGTTTTAAATGCAAATTTCAGTATTTCGACTATAAACAAGTACAATATGCAATTAGCAATGTGATTTAGGGTAGATATTAAAGCGAAAACATATTTCTTATTTTATTTTCAACATACTAAGTAAGTAGCTCAGGGACAGGACTCAGGAGGGCAAGAAATTAGAATGGGCGGCACACATGAAATTGACTCACACAGTAACACTGACAGCAAAATGCAGCAGCACAGATGATGATGACACCTCACCAACACAACATGTCCCCCCCTGAGTCACAGTGACAGTCTCTCCCCACACCAGGTGGTCCCTTTAGTCCACTCCAGTCCAAACGGCACTGACAGTCCTGCTCCTGGCTTGCCTTGGTCCCATCCCGCACACTCATCACAGGACACACTCAGGCCCGCCTCTGCCAGACCTGCCCCCCGCTGCCGCTGCCTGAAAACACTGAAACAGGCACTTGGCTGGTCTCAGCCGTCTCCAAGCATCACAGCCATATTTTTTACTGGCAACCTTTTCCTGTCACTGGCATTTACTGGCAGGAGAAAAGTGCCTGTTTTTTAATGGCTGCTGGTAAAAATACTGACAGTTGGCAACACTGGTCGCCAATAATCCACTCCTTTTGGACAGGTAGATAGGGCTTGGACCGGAAATCAGGGAAGTAAATCAGGAAACCAGTATTTTAAAAAGGAAAAGAGGTGAAAATATGAGGATTTTTGAGGACCCGCAAATATACAGCATTAGCAGGCACATCGTATTGTCTGCTCTTATGCAGTACCTTTACATTTAAACATTTTAAGCAGTTGATGGGTTCATTTTAAAGCAATATTAAACCCAAAAGCAAACATTTATTTTAATGCAGTTTACCATTTCCTCAGATCTGATGGCTGCTTTACTTTTCTCTGGAAAAAGCCTAAAAAAGGGAAATCAATGCACATCTAAGGGTTGGTAAGCTGCAATAAATTACATTTTTGGTTTTGGGTTTAATACCGCTTTCAGTAAAGTTTTATTACCACATCATCACAGCAAAAAAAAAAAAAAAACTATTTTAACTAACCACTGACTTCATCCACAGTTCCAACACAGTATGTTCTTAGCTGTAGTCTCAGGTATTAAGCTTATCTACACAGGCAGCCTTACCTTCATTCATGTTGTTTCTTTGTATGCTACTAGTAAGAAGAGATACTTGTCCATGTATTACATCAGACATTCTTTTAAGAGTCAACACAGTACATTTAGCTTGCAGTCAACAGCTCTTACAAAAAGCCCAGTATCCAGTCCATTCACTAAGTTAATACACATTGTGCATTAAGACTGGATTCAAAGTATTGTGTAAGAGATCTGGCCGGCAGCACTGTATGAAAAATCCATAATCCATTTTCATCCTAGTCTTAACTCTGAACTGTTGTCATTCAGTCATGGATTTGTAAAATTCACTTTTTGTTCTTCAAGAGACCGATCAATAAACAACAATTAAAAAGCACATTTCCTTCATCACAAACTCTGTTTCTATGTTTCCTTTTGTCCTTTCACGAAGGGTAACCAATGCTTACTGCCTATATCAAAAAAATTGAAACTTTATGATTTCATTAGTTAGGGAAAACAAGAGTCATCCAGAAACTAGGAATAAGGCATGGTTCAGCAGGTGTTGATGAACCACAAGTCTTAGCTTTTCTTGACAGTCAGGACTCTACTGGAGCTAAAGCTATATACATTGTGGTCCAACAACCAAATCATGTAATAATTGGGTGCTGATCAACCTACCAGATGAAAGGTCCTAGTACAACATGCACAATTGTGCACTAAAAATTGTGTACCATTTGTTATTGCTCTACCTTAAGATAAGTAGTGGTGACAGAGTATTTCAGTAATGCTCAACTTCTGATCTCCTCTGGCATCAGCGCAAAAACGTAGGGCTTTTTTTGTGGAAAGATCCATTTTTCTTACCAAATATAAAATTTTGATTTGGTATTGCTGAAACCTTTTGAATAATTTTAAGTGTGAACTTTATTGATGGGTCTACTTTAAGCAAACTTATTAAACGTGTTCAAAGATCATGGCTACTTGTATGCGATCCTCAATGGCTGCCCAGGAATCAACCACTCTACTACAGCTAAAGCCAAATACATTGTGGCTCAGCAACCAAATCATGTAAGATCTGAGAGCTGCTCAATCATTCTAATGAAAGATCCTGATATAAACATGCACATTTGTGTCAAACAAACATCCATAATTCAATTTAATGCCAGCCTTAGGTCCTGAGTACAAACAAATGGAGCTATCAAAGATCATTCTCTCCAGCTGAAGTGGCAAATCATCACTGCAAAAGTGCTGAAGATCTGTTTGCAAATTACAGTGTTGCCCATAATTATTCATACCCCTGGCAAATTTTGACTTAAAGTTACTTTTATTCAACCAGCAAGTAATTTTTGGATGGGAAATGACATAGGTGTCTCCCAAAAGATAATAAGACGATGTACAAGAGGCATTATTGTGGAAAAAAACAGTTCTCAGCTTTTATTTACATTTGAGCAAAAAGTGTCCAGTCCAAAATTATTCATACCCTTCACAAACTGTCACAGTCTGTGGGAAAATCAAAAGTTCTATACCATTCCAAATAGTCCAAGCTGTTCTAAAGCATCCTAATTACCCTGATTAATTGGGGACAGCTATTTTAATCAACTCAACAGGTGAAAAACAGCAGCTCTCTGCAGTTGGTTTGTGGACAGTCATGGCTAAGACAAAGGAGCTCAGTGAGGACTTGCGGCTGCGCATTGTGGCTGCGCACAAGTCAGGAAAGGGCTACATGGCCATTTCTAAATGTTTTCAAGTTCCAGTGGCTACAGTGCAAAGTATTATTAAAAAATACAAGATGTTCCGCACTGTGGAAAATCTCAGAGGACGTGGTCAGAAGCCAAAAGTGACACCTGTGCTGGCCAGGAGGATACTTAGAGAGGTGAAAAAGAATCAAAGGATCACCACCAAGGCCATCCTGGTGAATCTGGGCTCTGCTGGTGGCAATATCTCAAGGCAGACAATTTAACGGACACTGCACACTGCTGGGTTCCACGGATGCAGACCAAGAAGGACGCCGCTTCTCCACATAGGGCACACAAAAGCTTGCTTGGCTTTGCAAAAGCTCATCTGGACAAAGATGAAACAAAAATTGAATTTTTTGGTCATAATGATGTTTGCTTCATTTTGTGTAAAAAAGGAGAAGCCTTCAACCCAAAGAACACCATCCCCACAGTCAAACATGGTGGTGGGAACCTAATGCTTTGGGGGTGTTTTTCAGCCAATGGATCAGGGAACCATATCACAGTAAACAGCACCATGGAAAAAGAGCAAAACATGAGGATTCTCAACGACAACATCAGGCAGTCTGCAGAAAAACTTGGCCTTGGGCACCAGTGGACATTTCAGCATGACAATGACCCAAAACACACAGCAAAAGTGGTGAAGAAATGGTTAGCAGACAACAACATTAATGTTTTGGATTGGCCCAGCCAGAGTCCAGACTTGAATTAAATTGAGAATCTGTGGAGGGAGCTAAAGATCAGGGTGATGGAAAGAAGACCCTCCAACCTGAAAGATTTTGAGCTCATTTCCAAAGATGAATGGGCAAAAAAACCTGTGGAGACATGCAAAAAGCTGGTCTGCAATTATAGGAAGCGTTTGATTGCTGTAATAGCCAATAAAGGCTTTTCTATTGATTATTGAGAAGGGTATGAATCATTTTGGACTGGACACTTTTTGCTCAAATATAAAAAAAAGCTGAGATATGTTTTTTTCCCACAATAATGCCTCTTGTACATCGACTTATTTTCTTTTGGGAGACACCTATGTCATTTCCCGTCAAAAAATTACTTGCTGGATGAATAAAAGTAACATTAAGTCAAAATTTGCCCGGGGTATGAATAATTATGGGCAGCACTGTATGTGCATGTTAGCTTATATGGTTGGAAGGAAGAAAGGAAGAAGAAGCTGAAGATTTGTTTGCACATGATGTGTATGTTAGATTATATGTTTGGAAGGAAGTAAATTAGCTGTTGTTGTAGTCTGCAGAGTTTGTGGTCAAGAATGGTGAGGAAAATGTATGAACACTCACACTGAAATTCTTCTTACACCAATATTGCTTAAATCAGCCTTTCTCAACCTTTTCAACACAGGGGAATCATTGAACTAAGTTTCCAGTTTCAGGGAACCCCTGCTCAAATATACTATATCTACAACTCAAGATACATTAGTGTGATGGTCAGTAGAAAGACTACTCCTTACACTTGTGGTCATTTGGAAGAATTGCCACATTACAGATAGCTAAAAATATTAATGGTGTCAGTGGAAACTTATCTGAGAGGCAGAAATTGCTCACTGCTCAAGGAACCCCTAGTAACCTCTAGAGGAACCCTTGCTCGAGAAACCCTGGTTTAAATGCTCACCTCCAAGTTACCATTTCATCTGCTTGACATCATGCCTGAGTACTGGGCAATACCTACTACTTCTTCTACAGTGTAGATTTCCCATAAACTCATAAAGGCCCAACACTCAACTCTCACATAGCCATGACAGTTCTCTAGATCAGATGATCTTATTCTTGTGTTTATGGGTAGCTCCTAGTCCTGCCAGCTGTTTTCTGGGGGTAGGTTACAAATCCTGTACTGCTGTCATTTTGTAAACTTTAAGATAAGTACATTGGCAGGGAATTTCAGCACTGCTCATCTTTTATTCTTCACTGACATCAGCACAAACATTTCAAATTTTTTTTGTGTAAAGAAAGATCCATTTTTATTACTAAAAATAAAATTGTGATTTGGTGTTGTTGACACATACCCTTTTGAATCATTTGAGTGTGAATTGTATTGATAGGCCCAGTTTAAGCAAAATTATTAGGCTTGCACAAAGATTATGGTCACCTGTGTGGTCCTCAATAGCTGCTGTGGAATCAACCAACGGAGTCTAAATCTATTCAAGAAAATCAGAGACATGTTTTATCACTTACAGTTATTAAGCACCGGCTCAGATCAAACTCAGCATGTGAACTTCACAGTATCACACAAAAGCTTGACATGATCTGAGAACAAAACACAAATCAATAAGTCTTCAACTTATCTAATTATCTTACAATAGTCAGAGAAATCCAACTGCAAGAAGCTGCAATCATTCTTATCTGCAGGATATATTTCCTTTAATACAAAAAACAAAAACCTTAGTTATATCCACTACAGTCATATGTCAGTATTTAATGTAAAGGCTGACCATAAACAGGCGGAAGTAGGATGATTTGTATTGATACAAAGAACAACAAAGGAGCCCTAACACCCAAAATGTCTAGTTCAATTTTAAATGAATTCTTTTAAAACAGTCCAGTACATTCCATATATGTTTCCAACTTGTTTCAGGGACCAGAAAATCATCCCCTTCATCAGCTGGAACTAATAAAGAATTTATGTACACAAGTGAAATAAAGCCAATAAAAAAGTAATGGTTTACCAATCAAAAAGTGCAACTATTAATTGGAATATTTAATGAGAAGATGTCTAATAGTATCACATGTCTAAAATGAACAATTTGTAAATATATGGTATGGTAAGGATAAAAAGTATAAACAAAATACGTTGGCGATGTGTATGGCATGTACCGGTCTGTTTTATAGTAGTAAATTTGGCATTTGTCTCCATTAGTAGTCCAGTTCAGTGTGAAATGCCCTGCCGGCGATTAAACACTGTGGGGGAGATTTACAGTGCATCCGGAAAGTATTCACAACGCTTCACTATTTCCACATATTGTTATGTTACAGCCATATTCCAAAATGGGTTAAATTCATTATTTTCATCAAAATTCTACAAACAATACCCCAAAATGACAACGTGAAAGAAGTTTGTTTGAAATCTTTGCAAATTTATAAAAAGAAAAAAAAGAAAAAATCCCATGTATGTAAGTTTTCACAGCCTTTGCCATAACATTCAAAATTGAGCTCAGGTGCATCCTGTTTCCACTGACCATCCTTGAGATGTTTCTACAACAGTGCTAAAAATTGGACATGATTTGGAAAGGCGCACACCTGTCTATATAAGGTCCCACAGTTACCAGTGCATGTCAGAGCACAAACGAAGACATGAAGTCCAAGAAATTGTCTGTAGACCTCCGAGACAGGACTGTATCGAGGCACAGATCTGGGGAAAGGTACAGAAAAGTTTCTGCAGCATTTAGGGCCCCAACGAGCAGAGCACAGTGGCCTTCAACATGCTTTAAGGGAACAGGATCATGTTTTTTTGGGGGGGGGGGGGTTAACAAATGCTTCAAATAAATAAAATAGCATCTTAAGCTGGCCTTACACCTGTGGATTTTCAATAAAAAAATCCTATTTTCAGAATGTTCATTTGATTATCTAAGAGTTTAGAGTGGCTTATTTGACTATTGATTCATTAGCAAGCATATTTTAGTAGCGGGACTTTAGATATGCCTCAGGAGAGTCAACACATATAAGTATTGTAAAACTATCAAATTGTATTTGTAGATAGATTAAAAAGTATAATTATATAGCAAAGTGCCAATAATAAAATTATGAACTTTATATATCATATACATAGCTTGAGGTTCATATAACAAATTGTCCAAGCTAGGGTCTACGTGTTTCGCGGGGACACCCACTTCTTCGGGACTCTAGGACTTTTATGATATGAGAAACTGAAATTGAAAGAAAAGATATATCAAAGTAATCATTTCTACAAAGAAAAAAAAGAACAAAAAAAAAACCCATGCAAACCAGTAAAAATATACAATCCATATATGTGCATATCAATTCTCAATGTGGGCTGCCCAAGTAGATCAAAACAGCAGAGGGACCAAAGAAAAAAAAGGGGTGGGGGAGGGAAGGAAGCCCAACCAACAGGGGGCAACATAAAAACATTAGTAATATGTTTACGCCAGGTAAGGCATAGCTTACCTCTAAGCCGTATGTGAGGACAAATAGATCCAAACACTTGCTGAAACAAAAGCGGGGGAGGTGTCCACTAGATCCACGGGGAAAATGTGATCCCCCTTATTTTCGATTTTTATTGTACTTTTTCTCTTGTATTTTTACATGCTGGCACACATATTTATCTATCTCCTTTCGGTATATATTTTCACATGCAGACTAATCTCTATATGCACAGGATTGGGTTTACTGTCCCATTGGGCGGTAGGCACATTTTCCGTGTGAATCTAGTGCACACTTCCCCCGCTTTATTTTCAGCAAGTGTTTGGATCTATTTGTCCTCACATTCGGCTAGAGGTAAGCTATGCCTTACCTGGCGTAAACATATTACTGATGTTTTTATGCTACCCCCTGTTGGTTGGGCTTCCCTCCCTCGGCCCCCCCCCTTTTTTTTTCTTTTTCTCTCTGGTTTCTCTGCTGTTTTGATCTGCTTGGGAAGCCCACATTGATTATTGATATGCACATATATGGATTGTATGTTTCGTCCCGTTTGCATGGGGGGTTTTTTTTTGTTCTTTTTTTCTTTGTAGAAATTATGATTTTGATATATCTATTCATTCAATTTCAGTTTCTCATATCATAAAAGTCCTAGAGTCCAGAAGAAGCGAGTATCCCCACGAAATGCGTATACCCTAGCTTGGACAATTTGTTATATGAACCTCAAGCTATGTATATGATATGTAATGTTCATGATTTTATTATTGTCACTTTGCTATATAATTATACTTTTTAATCTATCTACAAATAAAATTTGATATTTTTACAATACTTATGTGTGTTGACTCTCCTGAGGCATATCTAAAGTCCTGGTACTAAAATATGCTTGCTAATGTATCTATTGAACCTGGGATGATGCCTAGGAGAGCCTGTTAAACATTCTGAATGGCACTCCTCCTTTCCCCTAAACTTTTCAATTTCAGTACTTATTTGACTATTGCTTTTGAACAGAAAGATCATAGGACAAGAAATTGTTACAAATTTCTATTTATTAAATCAGCTCCTGGACAAGAAAAATCGTAACTAGTGTTATGTGCATGAACTTAATTTGGATTGTCAATCAAAAATCGAGACATTGACATGGTACTCAAATGAAAAGTTATTTGAAATTAGTTGAGTCCGTGAAACCACCATTGAATGCTCAGATGAACGATTTTTATCCTTTGTCGTCCAAATGTTTAAAGGAAAATCTGCAGGTGTAAGACCAGCTTTAGGCCAGGACGAAAATGCTGACCCTGAATAATGCCTGACAGGGATAATTCTGTCTTTTTGTACAGAAGGAAGGCATTGTCAGGGAGATTATCATAATCTTTGTGAGAGGTAATAAATACCTGAAAGTATTACATTCACACATTCATTACCATGCATTCCCATGTTTTCCTTCCACATTACAAGTACAGAAAATGTGCTAGAAATATAATGTGCTCCTACCTTCCTCTTTGATATGACAACACAAATCCGAACTTCTAAGCAAGCGTTGTCAGCTCCACCTACTTCATTTTTTAGGAATTACAAAGAACACGCCCTCTTCTCATCTCCTCCCCCTCCTTATCTCTATTCCCTTTCCTTGTACCCAGGCTGAGAGCACAGGAAGTTATCAGCTCTCAAATTTACTGACAATATCAACAGGTATTCTTTGAACTTATCAAAAGATAAAAAAAAGAAAGATATAACGATACAGATTTAATTATGTACTTAGTAGATCAAAAGGGAGCAAATAAGAGAAGTTCAATGCTGTTCTATGCATAGAATTGCTATGATTTGCATACACTTCAAAGGGTTAGTTCCCCTTTTCAGAAAAAAATGAAAAGGTCAAATAAAACCCCACACCATCCCCACTACCCTGGTTCCTATTGCACCGTGGATGATGAGCTGTGACCGCCCACACATCTGGTGTAGTGGTCCTGACATTTGAAATCTTCACTCTTCTTACCCTTCTTCCTATAGGACTTCGAAGATGGATCAGACCAATTCTAATTGGTCAGTGCCAGCAGATGACTGCTCTGACTAATAGGAATCACTGTGATCCATTTAGAGGCCCTACAGAAAGAAGGGGAAGAAGAGAAAGGATTTCAGATCCTCAGATCACTACACCTGCTGCATGGGCACTTACAGTTCATCACCTGTGGAGGTAATTACAACAGGAACCGGGGAGGGGACGTAGAGGGTGGAGGGTGTTTGTTCACCTTTTCATTTTTTCTGAAGAGGTGAACTTACTTTCAGTTAAATGTCTTGAACAATAAGACACAATACAGTACAAACGTCTTGATAATACCCTAAAGTTTCTGTTTATATTGATTCATTCCTTAAACATTGTGACCTGCTTATACTTGTAGTTCTGTTCTAAGCAAAAAAGGAAGATATACATTGAACCGCAGGTGCTTGGGAATGCAGTTCCGGCATGAAATATCACCACCATCCAGTAATGTGTAGTATGCTTAGAAAAATCACCACTCTCCCAGTCCAGTCTATGTTGTTAACATGGGTGAGATGGCCTCAGCCTTACACTACTACACAAGCCTTGCCCTCTGACATGTTTCGCCCCACCCACCGGGGCTTAGTCATAGAGGTAAAGGGCAGAAGCAGGGCAGAAGAACTTATGCATGGCTGGTCGTGAAGATGAGGAGATAAACATGTGCCATACACTCTCAGCTTCTCTTTCAGTTTCAGACTCTTTTTCCCCATATATAATCCATTCACTTCATCACCTTAATTACTTGCACATGTCTATCTTCTCATTTTCACGGCCAGTGAAGCATAAACTGTTCCATACTGCTTCTTCCCTTTACCTTTATGACAAAGCCCCCAGTGGGTGGGGCAAAACATATCAGAGGGCATGACTTGTGGAGTGGTGTAAGTGGGTGGAGGTGAGTGGAGGCCATCTCACACAAGTTAACAACATAGACTGGACTGGGAGAGCCACAATTTCTTGAAGCATTCCTTAACCCCCTCCTGCCCACCATATAGACAAATGACGATGGGTGGGATGCTCTCTTGTTCTGGGACGATGTCATATGATGTCGTTCAACTCTTGCCATGCTTGCACGTCCACGGGGGCACGCAATGTGGCGATCGGCGGCTCACTATGTCCCAGGACACGGCACATCCTCGATCTGGGTAAAGACACGATAACGCAGCTCTTTACCCATGTGATCAGCTGTGTCCAATCACAGCTGATCACATGTAAAGAAGGAAATGCTGGTTATCGGTTTCCTCTAATCACACTGACAGCGTGTGAGGGGAGGAGACCCTATCAGTGGCATTTCCTCTCAGGGGAGACCTGCACAAATAATCTGGGCACTGAGTGTCAGTGCCCTGATTATCAGTGCAGCTTCAACATTGCCCATCAGTGATGCCAGTCAGTGTGCCCATCAGTGATGCCAATCAGTGCCCAGCAGTGTTGCCAATCAGTGCCTGTCAGTGATGCTAATTAGTGACCATCAATGATGCCAATCAGTGACCACCAGTGATGTCGATCAGTGCTGCCTTTCAGTGCCTATCAGTGCCTGCTCTTCAGTGCCACCCATCAGTGCTCATCAGTGCCACCAGTCAGTGCCCACCAGTGCCGCCTATCCGTGCTGCCTATCAGTGCCCATAAGTGCTGCCTATCAGTACCACCTATCAGTGTCCATCAGTGCCACCAATTAATGCCCAACAGTGCCACCTATCAGTGCTAATCAGTGCTGCATATTAGTGCCTCATCATTGCCACCCCTTCAGTGCCATCTCATCAGTGTCCATCAGTGCCCATCAGTGCCACCTATCAGTGCCCATCAGTGCAGCCTCATCAGCGCACATAAGTGAAGGAGAAAAATTACTTATTTACAAAATTTTCTACCAGAAACTGTAGAAAAACTTTTTGCAAAATGTTCGGTCTTTTTTCATTTTTTTTAGCAAAAAAACAAAAAAAAAACAGTAGTGATTAAATACCACCAAAAGAAAGCTCTATCTGCCTCAATAAAATTATAAAACATTTGTTTGGGTACAGCGCTGCATGACTGCACAATTATCATTGAAAGAAGGACAGAGTTGAAAGCTGAAAGTTGGCCTGGGCAGGAAGGGAGTGCTCAGTAGGCAAGTGGTTAAACATAGTACCAAATTTCTGGTGTCCCCAATCTATTTTTTTTTTTTTTATCTTGTGGGAAGTTAGACAAGTGCTGCTGTCTGAACCAGCTCCAGTATCCTTTATGATGTAAGATAAATTCTGCGAGATGCAGGGAGGCTGAGAAAGCACCCTGAGTCAAACTGTGCGCTGAAAACTTGCGAAAGCAGAAGTCTGTAATGAACTGGGTGATGGATGTGCAGACTGGGCTGCCAGAATTTACATGGAGACAGCAATAAAATTTTGAAAATGCTTAGAAAACACACAGGAGAGCTCTACGTGCCGAGGAAATAAAGGAAGGACTAATTAATACTTATCTGACAAGTATTTATGAGGAATGGAGTCCCTGCAATCTCATTACGCGCTAATCTCAGTGCTGTCAGAGCAGAAGGTTGCCAGGTCGATGCAGTGGTCAGTAGGAAATGTAGATTGTTAAGTGGGAGAGGAAGTTTGCAGTCTGGCGTATTGATGAGCGCAACGGGCTGAGAGCAGGGAGAGAAACATTACCGACACAGGAATCAATGCCGAAGGTGAAGAAAGGGCAAACACAGGAAAATGATGGGATGTGATTTCTTTGATTAGGATGTCATGGATGTATGAAAGGAGAAGGCATAACCGGTAATTATTGTAATAGCCTGTAGTGTGAACTAGTATTTTTCAAATGAGAAGGAAGGGTGGAGGCTCTGGGCTCTACCACAATTATAGGATGCATTATCTGCGTAGTCAGTTATGACAAGAAAAGTAAAAGCTAAATGATACGTATGTGATGTAACCAAAGCATTGTTGGGTAAGGTGTCTTTTTGCTGATGACACAACAGTGTTTAATAGGGTTGATATTCCTGGAGGTGTCTGTAAGAGGGAAGGCCAATAAGTTCTTACCCTCACCATGATGTAGATTTGCTAGGGACCTGAAATTCTGCAGGTTTATAGGTGGATATCTTAATACTATGCGTGCCAATTTTTGTTTTAGTAGGTCGTTGTAAATTATAGTTAGAGCCAAGAGAAATGGAGTAGGTGTCATGCCGGACTAGGTTGAATACCGAGCAATGATTAATGGATGAATGTTGCATCTTTTTGGGGGCGAATGATGAAGCATGTTTCCAAGTTTTACAAATTTTTTTAGTCTCAGGATTATATACAGTATCTCACAAAAGTGAGTACACCCCTCACATTTTTGTAAATGTTTTATTATATGTGACAACACTGAAGAAATGAGACTTTGCTACAATGTAATGTAGTGAGTGTACAGCTTGTATAACAGTGTAAATGTGCTATCCCCTCAAAATAACTCAACACACAGCCATTAATGTCTAAACCACTGGCAACAAAAGTGAGTACAAATTGGGACCAAAGTGTCAATATTTTGTGTTGAAACCGTTATTTTCCAGCACTGCCTTAACCCTTTTGGGCATGGAGTTCACCAGAGCTTCACAGGTTGCCACTGGAGTCCTCTTCCACTCCTCCATGAAGACATCACAGAGCTGGTGGATGTTAGAGACCTTGCTCAATAGGGTTTAGGTCTGGAGACATGCTTTGCCAGTCCATCACCTTTACCCTCAGCTTCTTTAGCAAGGCAGTGGTCATCTTGTAGGTGTGTTTGGGGTCGTTATCATGTTGGCCCTGTGGCCCAGTCTCCAAAGGGAGGGGATCAAGCTCTGCTTCAGTATGTCACAGTGCAAGTTGACATTCATGGTTCCCTCAATGAACTGTAGCTCCCCAGTGCTGGCAGCACTCATGCAGCCCCAGACTATGACGCTCCCACCACCATGCTTGACTGTAGGCAAGACATACTTGTCTTTGTACTCCTCACCTGGTTGCCGCTACACACGCTTGACACCATCTCAAGCAAATAAGTTTATCTTGGTCTCATCAGACCACAGGACATGGCTCCAGTAATCCATGCCCTTAGTCTGCTTGTCTTCAGCAAATTGTTTGCAGGCTTTCTTGTGCATCATCTTAAGAAGAGGCTTCTTTCTGGGACGACAGCCATGCAGACCAATTTGATGGAGTATGTGGCATATGCTCTGAACACTGATAGGCTGACCCACACCCCTTCAACCTCTGCATCAATGCTGGTAGCACTCATATGTTAATTTCCCAAAGACAACCTCTGGATATGACACTGAGCACGTGCACTCAACTTCTTTGCTCCACCATGGCGAGGCCTGTTCTGAGTGGAACCTGTCCTGTTAAACCACAGTATGGTCTTGGCCACCTTGCTGCAGCTCAGTTTCAAGGTCTTGGCAATCTTCTTATAGCCTAGGCCATCTTTAGGTACAGCAACAATTCTTATTTTTCAGAACCTCAGAGAGTTCTTTGCCATGAGGTGCCATGTTGAACTTCCAGTGACCAGTATGAGAGATTGAGAGCGATAACACCAAATTTAACACATCTGCTTCCCATTCACACCTGAGACCTTGTAACACTAATGAGTCACATGACATTGGGGAGGGAAAATGGCTAAATGGGCACACTTTTGCCAGTGGTTTAGACATTAATAGCTGTGTATTGAGTTATTTTGAGGGGACAGCAAATTTACACTGTTGTACAAGCTGTACACTCACTACTTTACATTGTAGCAAAGTGTTATTTCTTCAGTGTTCTCACATAAAAAGATATAATAAAATATTTACAAAATGTGAGGGGTGTACTCACTTTTGTGAGACAATGTAGATATACCCAGCTTTCATCCATAGTCCATACACAGCTGACATTTCTTAATGGATTATTTGGGCAGATTTCCCCTTGAAGATGGAAGAACCTAATCACGGCTCAGTATTCAACTTTGTCTGGCATGATACCTACTTCATTTCTCTTAGCTCTAACTATAATTCACCACGACCTACAGAAACAAAAATTGACATGCATATTACTAAGATATCCACCTATAAACCTGCAAAATGCCAGATCCCTAGCACATCTATATCATAGTGAGGGTAAGAACTTATTGGCCTCTCTACATAACATGAAACATGATTTGCCATTGCTGAAAGATTGCTCAATGCAGTGGAAACTGTAGTTCAGTGTTTCTAAGTGTAAAATAATGTACCTGGGGAAAAAGAATCCATCAACAGAGTACTATATTGGGGTACAGTGTTGACCAGAACTACAGAGAAAAAAATATAGGGGGACTCATTTCCGATGAATGCAAAATAAGCAAACAGTGTGGCCAAGCAGTGGAAAAATAGGATAGAATTTTGGGGTGTATTACTAGAAGGATCACCATCAGGAGGAAGGAGGTCCTGACTCCCCTTTATAGATCTTTAAGCTGGCCATACACTAGTAGATTTTTGAGCAAACATTTGCATGAACATTTATATAAAAATTCTCATCAGCACATTTGATGAATTAATGAATGTCCTTTGACAATACTTCAACATTTTCATGAAAAATGTAGGTTCTTTCCCCCGGCGGGGCATGGAGGCGTGTTGCTGGGGCACAGCCCATCCCCGATCAGGGTAAAGAGCCAATGAAAATGGATCTTTACCATGTGACTGGCTGTGTCCAATCACAGCCGGTCACATGTGTTGTCCACGATCTTGCTGCCCATGCGTGCCCCCAGGGGAACGCAGTGCGGCAACAGGGAATGAGGCATGTCCCTCTGAATTAAATTGGCTCTTAGACATGTGACACGTGTCCAATCACAGCCGGTCACAAATGTCAACAAGCAGGTTCTCCTGATCCAGTGTGAGGAGGAGATTGCGGTAACAGAGAGTTGCCGAGTACAGTATAAAACACAGTCCCCAGATTGCCCCCAATATCAAGAGGACTTGTCTATAAGCCTATCAGAGTACCTGTCTCCAGCCCATCAGAGTACCTGAGTACCTGTCTCCAGCTCATCAGCTTACCCGAGTACCTGTCTCCAGCTCATCAGAGTACACGACTACCTGTCTCCAGTTCATCAGAGTACCCGAGTACCTGTCTCCAGCCCATCAGAGTACCAGAGTACCTGTCTCCAGCCCATCAGAGTAACCGAATACCTGTCACCAGCCCATCAGAGTGCCTGAGTACCTGTCGGCAGCCCATCAAAGTACCTGAGTACCTCTCGTGGGGTCATTTTTTTTTTTTTTTTTTTCAATAATTTTTATTGTTTTTTTCAGTATACATAACAAAGTAATGCGGTCCACAATTTGGTACATATACGATCATACATCAAAATATGGCCTAACAGCTTCTAGGTAATAGGTAATAGCCCATTGATAAATTGCCCCACCCAGACTCGGTGATGGCCACGAAACAATGGAGTACAGGTTGAAAACACAGCATATAATAGGGAGAAGACTGTGGAGCATGGGGGCGCCACCCCCCTAGGGGGATGGCTCCACCATATCCCACAAAACAGCAGGTGCATATGGTAGACAGACAGAACTTAATACCACAGTCAAAGTAATCGCCAATGAGTTCAGCGTGCCGTAATAGCTCCAAAGTGACAGTTGCTCAGATAGAAAGAGTGCACTTGGGGTGTCTTATCCAGGGAGACCATCTCTTGTGAAATAAGGGGATTTGTAGATGAGCCTTCGCGAACATGTATTCCATGAGCCCTTGCTCGTTCAGAGAGGAGAGAACATCAAATATAGAAGGAGGATCTGGTGTTTTCCATTTTCTGGTTATAGAGAGTCTAATGGCGATGAGTATATGGGTCAGTATGGCGTGAGTAGGTGCAGGCCAGTAATCAAAGTCCAACCCAAACAGAATTAGTTGCGGAGAAAGAGATATCGGTTGATGGACTAAGTCAGTTAGTAGTTTGCTGATATCCTGCCAGAGGGAGGACAGTTTAGGACATGACCACCAAATATGGATGCTTGTACCCCTTTGTCCACAGGTTCTCCAGCAGGCGTCTGAGGCTGTGGAATATATCTTAGCGAGTTTGGTGGGGGTGAGATACCAATTGTGGAATATTTTTTGTACTCCTTCCCAATGGGTGAGACATTTGGAAAATTTCAGGGGACGTTGTACGGCCGTGAGCCACTGCCGCTGTGTGTAAGAGTTCTGAAGTTGGCGTTCCCACTTAAACATAGCATATGATTTATTGTTGGGTAGGTTGCTGGTTAGCAGTTTATAAAAGTAGGATATGCCTTTCACTGTTGAGTTTGTAGTGCCAAAAAAGCGCAGTGCGTGCCACAACAGGGGGTCTGTGGACCATGTAGATTTGGCAAGAACAGAACGAACTCTAAAGTATTTAAATAGGTCCTTGGCTGGTATTTGAAATTGATCTTTCAGTTGTTGGATCGTGGGGTCATTTTGTGTGCATTTCCAATATCCTGGTGCTCCAGGGCCTTCACAGGTGTGATAGGTCATCATGAAATTAGATGCGTAATTTATGCCCCTAGAATGCCTGGAGGTGCTACTTGGATGTTGGGGCCTCTGTATGTGGCCAGGCTGTGTAAAAGTCTCATACATGTGGTATCTCTATACTGAGGACGAGTAGCAGAATGTGTTTTGGGGTGTCATTGCAAGTATAGGTCATCATGAAATTAGATGCGTAATTTATGCCCCTAGAATGCCTGGAGGTGCTACTTGGATGTTGGGGCCTCTGTATGTGGCCAGGCTGTGTCTCATACATGTGGTATCCCTATACTGAGGACGAGTATAAGAATGTGTTTTGGGGTGTCATTGCAAGTATGCGTATATTGTGTGTAGCCAGGAGCTTGGTATACACATTCCCAACAGCTAGAAGACATTTTCTGATATTAAACATAATGCAGTTGTTTCCCCTAGTGTTCCAGTTTGGCTGATCTGTGACACTGATAGTGACAAGAGAGTGATGCATTCTGGGAGATGTAGTTTGCTTACAGGCTGTGGGAAAGAGGAGGTTTCTGGGAGAAGAAGTGCCTGTTAGGAGAGAATATAAAAACAGAGTCTTTGGGCCTGGCGCTCTCTCTCTCTGGACCGGCGTGGATCTGTATGCAGGGAATCTGTTGTTGGAAGCGGCGGGGTTGTGGCCTGCTTTTACAGACTCATTAATTCAGATACCATGTGGGACATCAGCGAGCAGCCCGAATATACTGCCTTACAGCAATCAGGGACTGTTTCTGTTCCATGCACCCTGTGTGGGCGACAGATCCAGGAGACTCGCGGTGTGAGACGGTGGAGGTCAGAGATCATCCTAAGAGCCATAGTCTGGAGAGATCATCCTCATCATTATATCTGGTGTATACATCATCTGCATCTTCTGTTCCTGTGTGGTGAATGGGTGAAAACCCATCCTAACAGCCTTACTCTTATAGCTTCTAGTGCTAGCATATCTGATACTAAAAGAGGCCTATTCATTTAGATTGAGTGTGAATGCTATACAAAGGCAACCGTACTTTGCATCAGTTGTTGCTACTTGTCATTCCACAGATTTTGTAAGTCAGTGATCACTGTGAAGCCTTCATTGTCCTTCTGCAGAAAGAGTGCTATATCTGATTACACTACATTTCCTTGGATTCGTATTGTTTTATCAACCAATACTTGGTATATACCACTTAATCTACAGAAAGCTAGCTGAAGATCAACTGAACTGTCAAGAAAATGACATTGGACTGCAATCAATTTTTATCCCCCCCCCCCCACTTAGGGAGCATATATTACTTGCTGAAGTTTCTTATATTGTTGCATTCACCAAAGAACTCTCTCTCTCAGAGAGTTCTTTGGTGTTATACTTGTTTATCTGCTGCTTTGCTCTTTTGATGCAAGTGAGCAGTAGAGAGTGGTCTGACACTTACAGGAGTCATTCCCCTACTCTCCTGTGCCCCAATTTCATGTACAATACATATATACATATATATACGTTAGTTACGTTTACAAGATTATAATTGACATTGAGTATTATGCATGGTTGTGTGCCATTTATCCTGTTATAAAAACTACCCCGTGTGCCTAATCTTACCCTGTTGGGTCAAAGTTCTTCAGTTGATATATCCTTTGAATAAACACTGCTGATTTAGCTGAACCTGATGTATTCTATTATAGTGTCATTACTTAAAGGGAAACTAACACAATGAGTAAACCCAGGTTGTCAGAGGTGGCAGGGAAACCAGAGGGATATTGAATTATCTTGCGACCCTCAAGAGGGCAATGTTACACATGTGTGAGAAATGACTTGTTAATATGACAATTTTGTGTAAAAAAAAATGTCTTAATGTGGGGAAAAAAAATTGCAACTTCAAAAAACTCACCATGTCTCTCACTAAATACCTTGGACTGTCTACCCTCTAAAAACAGGGGTCAATTGGGGGATATTTTTACTGTCCTGACATGTCAGGCCTCAAGAAATCAGATAGGTCATCAGTACATTAGGTGTGTTCAGGTGTGATCAATTTTCAATGATTGGTACCATAGCTTGTAAACTCTATAACTTTCATACAGACTAAATAATATCCAGTAATTTGTGTTATTTTTACCAGGGATATGTAGCAGTATAAATGTTGGCCCAAATTTATGAACAAAAATACTTATTTGCAAACTTATATAATAGAAACTAAAAAAAGTATTTTTTCACATATACCGCAAAATATTGAAAACCCAGTGGTGATCAAATATCACCAAAATAAAGCTATGTTCGTGTGAAAAAAAATGATAAAAATTTAGTTTGGGTACAGTGTTGCATGACTGAGTAAGTGTCATTCAGAATGTGAGAGTGCTGAAAACTGAAAATTGTCATATCAGGAGAGACTTCAGGAACTTAATATGTACAATGTTAAAGAAAGAAGGGAAAGGTGAGACATGGCTTAAACCTTTAAATACATGAAGGGTGTGAATCAGTGGCAGCAGCTCCCTAATCCATGCGCCTAGCCCCTAATCTACATGCAGGGCGCCAGATGCATGGATTTCAATGGAGTTCAATGAAGTTCTCTAATTGGAGTTCTGTAGGCTCTAATTGGCTTCAAAAAAGGGTGGGCTTGGGGAGCAGAGCACTGCGCCCTAAGCCCACCCAAGTGTGTGGCATTAGCAAATTAATATTCACTAAGGTCTACCTGCTTCTCCTCCCAACCAATCAGGAAGTGGGTCTTGAGAACCGATTGGCTAGGGAGTCGTAGGACTCCCAGCCAATCGGGTCTCAGGACCCAATTCCTGTTTGACCGGGAGGAGATGCAATGCCTGTGCAAGCTAGAGTGAGTAGCAGGAAAGGCCAATCGCTGCCTTCCTGTCCATCCCGTGGCGGGGGGGGGCAGTGTTGGCATTTGTGAGATGAGGGGGGCAGGTTTGTTTGCTCCAGCCGCCACTGGTGTGAATATGTTTCAGGGCAGCGTTTTCAAAATTAAGCTAAGATCAAGAACACGGGGACGTTACCTCAAAGTAGCTGGATGAACATTCCTAACTAATCTTAAAAAAAGTATTATTTTACAGAAAGAATAGTTGATGCTTGGAACAGACTTCCAATAGAGGTAGTGAGTCAGTCAACAGTAAGTGGATTCAAACATGCTTGGAACAAACATAGATCTATACTCAGACAAAAAAGTAAAATAAATGTATAATATATACATTCAAAATAAATTACAAAATGAGGAGGACTTTATGTATCATTTGGGAAGGGGGGGTTCACTAAAACTGGTGCAGCTGTGCATGACAGTCAATCAGCTACTAACCAATTAGGTTTTGACAATAAAACCTAAAAGCTGATTGGTTTCTATGCATAACTACACCAGATTTCGTACCCTCCAGTTTTAGTAAATCCCTCCCCATAGCCTTTTTTCTGTACCGGATTTTGCACCTTAAACCTTCTGCAGGGAGACTTTCATCAGAAAAACCCTCATGGATTTTTATGGACCTAGCAACTGGAGTGGAGCACAAGGGTTGGAAGTGTGCCTGCATCACAATATGGAGAGTGCATATCTCTGTATTGATGGGAATGGCAATTAATGTATTGTTTGTGGGAGGTGTGGGACTGTTAAGATATTTTATCATGGCCCTTTGACATTTGGCTACGCCTCTTCATATTGCAAATACAATTATAATAGTTATATATTATTGTAAATATTCTTAAATATCCCAACAATATAGAAAGCATGTTTATTCATCCAGCATGTAAGCATTTTTACTTATCTAATTATTTCCTATTTCCACAGGTCTCACAGAATTTGCACCTCCTTGCAGTGGCCATGGTAACTTCAGTCTGGACTCCTGCGTGTGCAGCCAAGGCTGGGGAGGAGAGAACTGTTCAGAGCCTTTGTGCCCACTAGGCTGCTCAGGGAGGGGCACCTGTATAGATGGCATCTGTGTGTGTGAGCCAGACTACACCGGCGAGTGGTGCACAGACCTGTTGTGTCCAGAGGAATGCAGCCCCCATGGGCACTGTCAAGATGGCCAATGCTTGTGCCAAGACCCATACACGGGTATCAGCTGCAACGAACTCCGCTGCCCAGGTGACTGCTTGGGAAAAGGACGTTGTGCCAATGGAACCTGCGTATGCCAAGATGGCTATGCCGGAGAGGATTGCGGGCGCATGTGGTGTGTGAATGCCTGCAGTGGGAGAGGGCAATGCCAGCATGGTGTCTGTGAGTGCGAGGAGGGGTACAGTGGGCAGGACTGTTCTGAAGGTAAGTGCATATAGTCCACAAAACGGACCATTAATTATCATTGTTTGATGCAGAGAGGTATGATAAATTACTATGGGTGTAAACAGTTTGCAACACATAGAATTGCTCTTTATGACCTTGTTTGTTCTTGGCTTGTACCTAGAGCCATCTGTTGTTAGAAGTCGGGGAGCGGCTGTAAAGTATGTTTTCATTACTGGGGCTTTAGCATAACCCATCAGAAATTATAATATGGCTTGCGTGCTCTTATTTTTAAATAGTTATTGAATGAGCTCTGCATTGATAATAGTAATTGAAATAGATGGATGAACAGAACCCCCTAAATAACAAATCATAAAAATAAAGGCATGGAAAGGTAAGTAGCAGCCCTGGGGTTTAATTAAACTTCAGTCTTGGGTGCAATTATATTTTAAGATTCATATCTTAATTAATATCTCACAGAAAAAAAACAGTTAGTTTTGGTTTTTTTTGGATAATAAAAGAGCTTTAGAGCCTTTTTTTGGAATAAAATCTATAGAAATGAGATCCCATTGTTAGCAGCCTGTTTTATGCAAAATCATTACTTCTAGCTAAGGCAATATGAAGATGTTTACAGAAATTCGCATAGGCTTATTTTGCAAAATTAATTTACATTTTTGAACTTACAAAAGATCTGAAACTAATAACCATTTTATATAAGCTTCGAAATTATATCTTTTTTTAAACAATTATTATTTGTTACATATAACAAGCACAAAAAATAAAGCCACAGCCCAAAACATTGATGATGATAACACACCAGTTCTTTAGTTAAACTTCAAAACAGAAAAAAATGTATTACAATAGAGTTAGCCATTCCAGTAAAAAATATATTCCAAAACTGTAAGCGTCGCCCCCCCCCCCCGACCTGCACTGTTTTTCTGAGGGATGCCTGGCATAGGGGGAGGCACCACCTTAGTGTGCTAGGTAGGGCCCTACAACACGTAGCAACTGTTAAAGTAAAAAAAAAAAAAAAAAACACTCCAAATATATGCTACACTGCTAAACAATTACATTTTATTATTAACAGTTCATAGGAAAATTGACAATTATGCAAAAATATATCTAAACTCTAATAAGGCATTTAACACCCTAAAATCTCTGGTTAAAAGAATTAGATAATAGTAAGATTTAAAGTAGAACTATAGGCAAAACTTTTTTTTTTGTTGTTTTGGATAGAGTAATGGAAGGTTATAACCTTTATTTTTTGCCATCTGTGTCCCATTAGGGAGATTTACCTTCAGTTCCTGTTCCATAACCAAAACAGAAAGTGAGATAAAATCCCTGCAAATTAAGGGAATTCCTTAAGGGACCCTCCAGTTGCCGGAACTAGTGTCCCTATTGGAAGATTTCCCCTCTATTACTTTTCTGGGGACAACCAAAAATTAGGGGTTTCTTTCACTTTCGATGATAATGGTAACTAGGAGGGTAAATCTCCATAACGAAGGTAGAGGTAGCAATAAAAACCTAAAAGGTGGTCTAATTCCTCTCCACTCTAACCAACACTAAAAAAAAAAGTTTTGCTTTTAGTTATACTTTAAGTCTTTCTGAAAGTATTAGGCAGAGAGTTGCATATGTAAAAACCTAAAAAAGAGGTGAATGTGAACCCAAGGGAGTCAAGTTCATTACCAAGTGTCACTGTGGTTGTAGCTACTTCATCAGGAGCAGTATGTCAAGTGAGGCATTATTAAAGAGAGTCACCAGCAGGAAACCCCACCCACATAAGTAGCAAGCGGGTAAACAATTGTTTGTGTATTTTGCTATGAATTGAAATTATACAATTTGATTGTTCAACACTGCAGCATACATGTGGGTTGTTTTAGCCCTCTGTTTCTAAAGGGTGCGTGTCATCTTTGATAGTTGTGGAAATAAATGGGTTGTTGGTTAGGGAACTTGCTGCCAATGGTGCTCCCTACCATGACTTGACATATAAAAAATGTATAGTGATTTTGAGTATTTTTTAAATGTAATCTGTCCAGAGAAAAAAAAAAAATCAACATATGATACAGTATATATGATTTGCAACAAGTAGCTTTGATTCTAGAATCCCTTTCCCGTGTTTATTAGATGAAACATTTGATTACAGAGATCAGTAGTTCCTGTAACACCTCCCCCTCCCCAAACTGCTCTGTACAGCTTTCCTCAAAAAAAAAAAAAAAAAAAAACACGATGTGGTGGGTTCAACCTATATTAAATCTTTATCTTCAAGTGTAATGAAAATATTTGGCATATCTTTTTTATTAAAAAATAAATTATATTCACCACAAACTTACTTTCAAAATAGACCCCAGAAACTCACAGAACATCAGGCAGGTATAAAAATGTCAATAAATTCAGTTAGAAATGTATTAACAAAAAAAAAAAAACATGAGATGTGTAGTTTAATGCATCTAGTGAAAATATCTGAATTGACCTGATTTCAGCCTTTGTAATCCCATAGTGGCTTTCAGGTTGCGAGTGGAAGGTACAGACCTAAGGGCCAATCAGGCTCTGCTACATGAGCTTGTGCTAACAGAGAATGTTCTAGTAGAAGGAGAAAGTGTGGCAGGAAGGTAGCCTTTCTGTGTTCCTTGAGGTGTCATTAAATCCACATCATAGAATATATCAATAAATGGTGTATTACAAGCTGTTCATACTCACTCAGTCACTATGGGATTCATTTTCTGTATTCTGCAAAAAAAACTGTTTGATTCTACAGTTCTCCTTCTCCCCCTTTAGTCCATGTCCCCACTACAGTTGGGGATTTTGCAGAGCAGTGTTGGCAGCTAGTGAACATGCTCTGTTTTTCAGTGTATTTCTACCCTGCCCATTTCCTCCCTATCAAATCTGAACAGCCCATGTGACTATAGAGTCACACATGTGGCATACACACAGCACAGTGGTAAATGACACCACACTCCGTCCCTCCTCCTTCATGCCCACTAACCAGCTAAACACAATAGGGACGTGATATTACATGTACATTAATGGAGGCTTTGCCTCCCTCTTATTCTAAGACACAGCCGGTGACTGGCTAAAATCCACCCATGCCATGTTATTTCCAAAAAAATAACAAAGATTTAATTTCAAATATATATTTGCATGCCAATTTAAAACTGATTATTGATATTATTTTTTTATTTTTACTCTTTGTCCCAAAGGCAGTTTTTTTATTATGAACATGTGACCAGCAGCAGAGGACATGTGACAAAAACAAGCCTCTCGTAAATGATGCCTGTACATTATTGTCAATTATTTGCACATAAGAGAAAAAGACAATGGCCAGATTAGATTGCTCTTGTATGGCCTGTTTTGAGTTGAAGGAACTGATAAAAACCATTTAGGATTAAGTGCAAATTCATCAATTAGTTGTACAAAAGACTTCAAAAACCCGTTATAATATAGATGGAACAAATGTGAACTCTAGCTTTCTCCTCTGAAAGCCCTGCAGCTTACAAATTTCTGGAAACAGGCATAGTGCCAAATAGGAACATACTTACTCCATTTGAGAATCTGTGGCAAGACTTGAAAATTGCTCTTCACAGATGCTCTCCATACAGTCTGACAGAGCTTGAGCTATTTTGCAAAGCAGAATGGCCAAAATGGCGCTCTCTAGATCAGCCTTGTTCAACCTTTTCAGCACCGAGGAACCCTTGAAATAAATTCTCTGGTCTCGGGGAACCCCTGCTAAAAATGAAAAATCTACAACTCATGATACATTAGTGTGATGTTCAATGGGAAGAATGCTCCTTACATTTGTGGTCATTGGGAAGCATTACCCCCTTACAGATAGCTAAAAAAACAATTATGTCAATGAGAATTTATCTGAGATGTAGAAATTGACCATTGCTCAAGGCAAGCTCTGAAGGAACCCTAGTGTGTCTACGGAACCCTGGTTGAGAAACCCTGCTCTAGATGTACAAAGCTGGTAGAGACATCCCCAAAAAGCTGTAATTGCAGGGAAAGGCGGTTCTACAAAGTATTGACTCACTGGGGCTGAATACAAATGAACCCCACACTTTTCAGATATTTATTTGTAAAACATTTTGAAAACCATTAATCATTTGCCTTACACTTCACAGTTCTGTGCCACTTTGTGTTGGTCTACCACATAAAACCCAGTATTTTTAGTTGTAACATGACGTAACATGTGGAACATTTCAAGGGGTACAAATACTTTTTCAAGGCAATATAGTTTCTCAATGTTTAGTCTGGTCTGTATCCTGGTATTTATTTTGTCTAAATGTCCTCTAAGTTAAAATGATATTGCACAATCCACAACCAAGTCTAGTAGCACCTGTGCTAGATGTGTGTATTTCTTGCCGTGCTCCTTATAAGCATAAAAATATCACCTCTTCAAGCCTTGTATGAAAGGTGTTCTCTGAAAGACATAGCAGGGTGCTATTAAGCTGAATGGAAAGCACCTGCAGTATCAAAAGATTCTTCTGACTAAACCAGAGTTTACTTAGGATGTATTATTCAGAAAAAATACAGCAAATTCAAATACAGCAGCATGCTGTTTACATCTGGGTAACTGATATTTAGGAATCGAATGACTAATGGTGGAGTATGGTAAAAAATAATCCATTACCTTACTATTAAGTACTCTTTAATCTGTAATGCTACCTGCTGGTGAAATTTGCACCACCAAAAGATACAATTATTCTCTATGGAAATCATTGTATTTTATGTAATCACTGTCAATAACAGTGAAACAGGGGTTCTGATTTTACATAGGAGCTGAAGGTAAGAACACCTTCAGGGAGTAGTTTTAGTCAAGGAATGGAATTTCCATTGTTCTAGCAAAATATCTATTAACAAAGCATCAGAGGTTGCCAGAACCCAAAGACCAGTCACATGTTTCTCCTTAGATAGGATTATTATCAAGCACCAAGGTTATATTTTCATGAAGAACAGCTTAAATTGAACTACAGTTTTCTGGCACATTGGATATTAGGGCATGAACAAGGTAAACTAATTTTGTAAGCAGAGATGAATGGAAGTTTCCATTATTCCTGCACTTAGATTATACGAGTGTGTTCAGATAGAAAGTTCTGAATTTTGCCTGAAAATATGGGAAATGTTATGCTTTCTTTAGCGCACCTATTGAAAGTCACTTTTCCTTAGCAATAGTGTACATGCAAATTATAATTTCTTCCAACCTCTGTAAATGGAGGAGATTTTACCAGTAAGTGTTTCCAGTACACGGAGAACCTTTTAAAAAAATAGGTCAGAGTTGGGCTTTAAGCCCTCAGAAATATTACCTTTGTAATCTACAGTGCCTTGAAAAAGTATTCATACCCCTTGAAATTTTCCAAATTTTGTCATGTTACAACCAAAAACATTAATGTATTTTATTGGGATTTTATGTGAAAGACCAACACAAAGTGGCACATAATTGTGAATTGGAAGGAAAATGATAAATGGTTTTCAAAATTGTTTACAAATATGTGAAAAGTGTGGGGTGCATTTGTATTCAGCACCCCTGAGTCAATACTTTGTAGAACCTCCTTTCCTTGCAATTACAGATGCAAGTCTTTTTGGGGATGTCTCTACCAGCTTTGTACATATAAAGAGTGACATTTTTGCCCATTATTCTTTGCAAAATAGCTCAAGCTCTGTCAGATTGGATGGAGAACATCTGTGAACAGCAATTTTTAATTCTTGCCATAGATTCTCAATTGGATTTAGGTCTGGATTGGGTCATTCTAACACATGAATATGCTTTGATCTAAACCATTACATTGTAGCTCTGGCTGTATGTTTAGGGTC